>REGO01000001.1:3156907-3203062 GCA_010120015.1 Rhombomys opimus
GAACAATACTTTGGCACTATTTTCTTACATAAATGGCTAAAAGAAAAACACGTGCTGTTTGCAGTAACCTTATATAGTAAGTGTTAAGGTACTTCATTATGAAGCAGATATGGTTAATAGATATACAGGTCACTGCAATTCTCTTACTGTTGGGAAAAATTTGTTGATAGAAAACGGAGATCAAGTCTTACAGAGTGCTGAAAAAGAGAGAGGCAGATATGGGCTTCCTTTTGTTCTTCCAGGAGCAGAAATAAAGAACGTTGTGTTATTTGATGACCTCAGCACAGATTCCTCCAGCATTGGCCCCGAAGCACACGAGGCTCTGTAAATCCCATTGACATCAAACCTCTCCTTGTCTATAGGGACTTTACTGCTAGTGAGGACCTTTTGAAACTTCATATACAGAAAAGAGAAGTGAGTACTTATTTGAAAGAAGGATCTGGCAGAATCTGTAAGCACAAGCAAACAGAAAACACAGGAAGGATATTGAGAGGCTGCAGTTTTAGGAGCAAGAGTAACGGGCTCTGAAGTGTCCTACCCAACTCACACAGCACTAGTTTCTATTTTCATTTATCTAGTTTTTGAGAGGTTTGAGGTGATGGGGGGAAATGCAGCCATAAACAAGAGCAGCATGATAACATCACAGATAAGCCAACGTGGGCAAGAGACGCATGGTCCCAGCCTTAGGTGTAGAGGTACCGGTGGTCAATGGCTGCTGAGGGAGAGAATTTGTTTTCTTCCGGGTAAGCTCCCATAGATGATGTCCAACTCCAAGTTGTCAGCCTTGGACACATGCACATAGGAGCAAAACTAAACCGACTCAGTAGGTTGTATATACATAAATGTAAATGTGTTATGTGTATATGTATATGTTTCTAAGCAGATATGAGTTATGGAGGGAGACACAAGAGTAGCTGGATGGGGAAAGGGTGGGAGTGATATAGATGCAGTACCCATGTATGAATTCCTCAAAAAATTAATTTAAGAGAAGACGCTCGAGGTTTGCCTGACAAGCAGATCTCCCAAGTATGGCTAATGGATCCATTTAAAAACTGTTTCTAAAAATTAATAATTTGAATTGAAAATCACATTATTCAGTCTAAAACTCCCCTGAACATTTCTTAGTCGTTTGGCTCCATCTTTTCCATTCTGGGTGGTGATAGTCTCTGTCAGCCTCACTTCACACCAGAGGTGAGATCTGTCTTCTCCTTTATGTCCACTGTTCTCTGTGCTGCTCTGCTGTTTAAAATGAATAGCAACCTGAATTTTTGACATATTTGGTTTTGGAACTTAGGATAAAGAATTTTGGAACTGTGGTCAAAATGCTGTGAGCCTGGAGTCTAATAGTATTCTTTTGTTTGTTTGTTTTTATTTGGTTTGGTTTTGGTTTTTTGAGACAGGGTTTCTCTGTGTAGTGTTGGCTGTCCTAGACTCACTTTGTACACCAGGGTAGCCTCGAACTCACAGAGATCCTCCTGCTTCTGCCTCCCTGAGTACTGGGATTACAGGCATGCACCACCACTCCTGGCTCTAATAGTTTTCTAAAGGGTTTCATTCAATTGTCCTCCCATCTCCTATTCATCCTTTATGTTTCCAAACAATGTCAGCATTTCCTACTTTAGGAAGCGCCATGACATTCACCTCCAGCATCTTTACCTTCAACTCCATGATCCATTCTGGTATCTGAGTAATCAAAAGTACAAGTCCGATTACGTGAGTTTTTCTCCACTAATTTTGTCAATGACTCTTACTGCCCACAAGAGAGATTCTTAACATGAAAGTGTGGAATTGTCTTTCATCTGCCTCCTCTCCCTAAAATTCTGCCTTATCCTCTGCTATTCCATTTTCTTTATGTTCAACACTGGACTTAAGGCTTTTTCAATATCATTTCATAGCCTAATGGTTGGGGTGAATTAGTATGTATTCATGAAATATAACTTATGTCAGTCACTTTTCTTCCCACTGAGACAAAATTTAAGGGAGGAAAGGTTTATTTCAACTCATGGTTTCATAGAGATTTCAGTCCACCATAGCTGGAAAGTCATGGTGCAACTCAATGGGAGCCTGTTAGGTGCTGGGGTTTTTTTTTTGGGGGGGGGGAGGGTGTTCTTGTTTTTTTGTTTGTTTGTTTGTTTTTGTTTTTCTAGACAAGGTGACAAGGTTTCTCTGTGTAGCCCTGGCTGTCCTAAAACACTTTGTAGTCCAGGCTGGGCAGGAACTCAGAGATCTGCCTGCCTCTGCTTGCTAAGTTCTGAGATTAAGGTGTGTGCACTCATAACTGGCTCAAGATACTCAGCATGGAGCATGAATCAGGGAGGGCAGCTGGACCAGCAGGGGAATAGAATCCTCCCAGGTCTCCTGCCTTCACCTAAGCCCTGTCTAACACATTCCCCACGGACTTCAAATTAGGTCTATAGGATAAGGATGAAGTGCTGGACAGTGGAGTTCTCTGAGGGGAATTTCAGGTTCCAACCATCACAACTCAGTCCTCTCATCCGCAAACACTTTCCAGACTTGCTAAAATCTAGTTTTCCATTCACATCTGCCTTTGTATTCAGCTAGGCTGTGGGCTTTCTCCAAAGCCAGGGATTGAGCCTTCATCAACATCCTTGCTGTAGTTCTAGGGTTCTCCTCTGAAAAGCTGAACTTTACTTTTATGTATTTAGTTAACTCATTTTGAGACAGGTCACATTACCTAGACTTGACTGGTCTTGAACATGGAGTGTTCCTCCTTTCTCTGCCTCCTGAGTGCTGCAGTTACAGGCATGTGCTACCATGCCTGAGCATCTGGATGCGTTTTAAATAAACATCCACTGAAGGAGTGAAATGGGGTTACAGGCAAACCTTCAGGTCAGTGTTCTCGGAAAGGAGGTCTGAGGACTGTCGGCTACAGAAACACTATGTATTATATATACAACTTTAGATTCCTGGGGCCAGACCCCACACTCTTCCAAACAGAATCTCTGGAAAGGGACCCCACAGTCTGCATTTCAAATGTATTTTAAAATGTTTAAAGATGGAGAACTATTGTTCTGGAGCTTTTGAAACTTTAGACTCGGGCGATTTTCTCCTGCTGCTCAATTACAGTTTGTCGATACCTTGCCTATGGTATAGACAAACCTTGGCTGCTCTTGAGCCTCTGTTTTTGACTTTTTTTCTAGTTTTCTGTTTCGTTCTAACTCACAATGGCAATTACAGTGACCCACAGGTGTATGTGATTTCAAACTTATAAGCCATGGGAACCAAGTGCAGCCTATTACCTGCATAGGCTCCACTTCAGGGTCTGAGGAGGGTCGCTCTAGAACAATGCGCCCACTTGTCTTTGTTGTACTTGGGGATTCAATGGCTCCTTTCAGAGAAAGGCTGCGGCTGCTTGGCAGCAGATGCCCAGCAGATGGCAGTAGAGGATGCTCTCTGCTCCAAGGATGGTTGGGTAGGGGTAGGATGAGTCTCCTGATTCCCCAGCCAACAAGACTGGACAGCTTTTTATGCCATTTGAAGGAAATGTAACTTGAAATCATACTTTCCTTCTTGCTATTGCTTTAAATAGTAACACTTCAGAGAAAATAATGTTTTTTTTTTTCTAAGTCAAAATTAATCTGTACCCGACTCCCTTTCTGCCTTTAAGGAAAGTCCAAGGAGGGGCTCCCTTCCCAAAGTCCAAATATCACGTAGTCCCAAAGCCTTGTGATGCTCTTCTCTACAGTGCTGGTGTGGAGAGGTGGGGAGGTGGGGAGGTGGGGAGGTGGGGAGATGGGGAGGAGGTTTACCTCCTCCACACACTGCTAAGGCTTGGAGCAGTTTTGCCAATACATCTGATTTTTGTTCTCCGCCTTCACTGGCAACCTGAAGGAAGTCTTCCTGACTTGCAGCTGTAGTATGGATGGAGCAGGCCTTTGGTCCTTCTCAGTTGTAGCAGTGCCAGGTCTGTGTTTTCCAGTCTCTCAGAAACACTGGAGGCGGGCTGGGGGAGTGAGCAGGACATCATCACTACCTGACCTCAGCTGAAAGCACAGCTCCCATCCTCTTTAGTGTTTTGTGGTCCCTTATATGAAGAGCCATTGCACCTTTGGAAACAAGACAAGGCAGGAAACCAGATGCCTCCCCTTTAAGCTGTATTGTTGGTATAATGTTCTTGTGGAATGTATACAATTCACCCCTGTTCATTCAAATGCTGATTTCTCTACCCCACTATTTATTTTCAATCTGGACATTGCATTATGATGTTTATTCTAAGCATCACCTGTCTCAAGTTTGTGTAAACATGCCACAATTTGTTCTCTGTGTTGTCAATAAAATAACCAGCCAATGCTGAGCAATGGAGAGAAAAGGGTGGGGCATCCTGATTCAGAGGGGAGGAGAAAGAAGCGAGTGGGAGAAATAGGAGAGCACAGAGATCAGCAGGACAGGACTTGGAACCACAAGGAGAGATGAACCGGACCTAAGATATGACTGAAAGCAAGTAAAATGTGGGAAATCTGAATGGGAGAAAACTATTTGGGCTTGCAGGTTTAGGATGGAGTAGCTGTTGCCCAGCATTGTGCTCTAGGTTAATTAAATAAATCCTAGTCTCTGTGGTGATTTAGGTATACAGCTGGTTTAGGAATAACCACTGTTTAACTAAAAGATAAATCAATAATGAATATTTATAACCCATAACACTGTATCTTCAAAAGAACTCCAAAGAATGTTCTATTATTTTTTTAAAAGTCAAATAGCTTCTACACTGCAAAATTCCTCAATGTAATATTTCTCTAAGCCTTCATGAAAATATATGGGAATGGGCTAGATTGAAGAATATTAATATTTTTCTCCTAGAATGTAACTGACAAATGAAAACTGTATATATTCAAGGTATATCACGTTATAATTCAGTGTACATGTATGTGTATTATGACTAACAGAGTCAAATTAATACACCACAATGCATTTGTACCTGGTTGTGTGTGCACTTGGAAAGAACACTTCAGATCTACTTTTCTAGCAGATTTTAAGAGACACAGTATCACTAACTGCTGTCGTCATGCTGTGTATTATCAATTTTATGATTGTAAGGTTTCATTTTTTTTTGGCCAACATCTCCTGACTTCCTGGTCTCTGGCAACCAGGGCTCTACTTTACTTCCGTGAGTTTGATGGCTTTATTTTTATTTACAGCTTGATTCTAGTCCCCTCCCTTCTCTCCTCCCAGTCCTACCATCACACCCCTTCCCCCCATCTCCTCTCTCCTTCTTCTCAGAGAAGGGGAGGCCCCCAAGAGGTACCAACTCACCCTGGCACCTGAAGTCGCAGTAGGACTAAGCGCATCCCCTCCCACTGAGGCCTGACAAGGCAGCCCAGCTAGGGGAAAGGGATCCAGAGGCAGGTATCAGAGTCAGAGACAGCCCCTGCTCCTATTGTTAGGGGACCCCTATGGTGACCACGCTGCACATCTGCTACATACGTGTAGGGGCTCTAGGTTCAGCACACACATGCTCTTTGGTTGGTGGTTCAGTCTCTGTGTGCCCTTGTGGACCCAGGATAGTTTACTCTGTAGGGCTTCTTGTAGTGTCTTTGACTCCTCCTGGCTCCCTCTATTCTTCCTCCTACTCTTCCTCAACACTCCTTGAGCTCAGCCTACTTATTTCTTGACTGTGGGTCTCTGCATCTGTTTCCACCAGCTGCTGGATGAAGCCTCTCAGGAGACAGTTATGCTAGGCTCCTGTCTGCAAGCATAGCAGAGATCATTAATAGTGTCAGGGGTTGGCTCTGTACCATGGGGTGGGTCTCAAGTTGGGCAGTCTCTGCTCCGACTTAATCCTTACACTTCTTTTAGACAATACAAATTTTGTGTGGAAGGTTTTATGGGTGGGTTGGTGTCTGAGTGAGGTAATCCAGACCCAGAAAGATACATATGATAAGTACTCACTTATAAGTAGATACTAGCCATAAAGTACAGGCTAACCATGCTACAATCTATAGACTCAAAGAAGCCAAGGAGGGCCTAAGAGAGGAAGCTTGAATCTCATTCAGAAGAGGAAATAAAATTGACTTCTGAAGTAGATGTAGGGAGGGAGTTAGGTGGAAGAGGAGATTCGGATCAGGTGTGAGGAGGTGGGGAGAAAGAACAGAAATCAGTGTGGAGGCATCTCTGGAAGAGGGGAGGCTCCTGGGAGTCTGTGGGGGTGACCCTAGCTGAGACTCCTAAGAGCAGGGGTTAAAGAGCCTGGTGAGACTTCCAGTGGAGTTTGATTGTTTCTTATTCCATGTTAAGTGAGCTCTAGCAGCATTCATCTTTTCTGGTTTTTTTTCCCCCTTGTTAGCTCCTTTTATAGATATGCAAGGTGAAAAACCAGACAGGATAGATTTGTGGAAAACCCTTGCTAGACCTTATATGTAACTTTTGCCTTAGGCTTGTGAGGGTTGCCCAACATTTATCTTTCTCCTTCTTCCTGTGGGAAGTGGACAGGAGGTCATAGTAGCCTCTGCTCAATACATTCTACTATGAATCAATGCCTGTAATAGAAGATCTCCTTAAATGTTCCATGATCCTTACAATGCCCAAACTAATGCTATCCATGTATTAGCTACTTTTGCCACTGTGACAACGCCTGGCAGTCAAGAAAGGACAGATCTGTCCTGGCTTGTTCCACATCTAGCAGTAGCTTGGATTGTCCCACGGTGTAGCTGTCACAGTGAACTTCCTGCTGCTGGGCTGGAAATGGACATGTGTGGTTCTTCACAGCCCAGGCTGGTCTAGGCACTATTTGCCTAGCATAGGGGACAACCAGCTCTCCCTCCACCCCCCCACCCTGGGATCAAAGGTTCCATTTCTCTCAGGAGTGGCTAGAGGGAGCTCAGGTCAAGGCCCTTGTGCTAGGTGAGTCTCCCAGTTCCACCAGGAGAGGCGGTTTTCCATGGGTGAGATTGCTTGTACCAGATTGCAGTGGAAACACAGGCATTCCAAAAGCCTGTGATGATACCACACTCCGGGTGGAACGCAATTGGGCTGGAACGAAGGTCTAGGCCCAGCGAGTGCCTCAAAACAGTCCAGCAGGCTCCAGCTGTCCTGGTTGGCAGCCAAGTCCCTAGAGCTCATTGGTGAATTTCTAGGGAGAAGGGGAACCCTTCCTTCCCCATAATGAATGATGAGTCTCAGGTGGTCATGGTGAAGGAGTGGAGTGAGTGATTTTTATTTCATAAGTCAAGGACCTATAAACCTTGGGAAAAGTGGGAGGGTTTCCAAGGGTGAATGTGTTTAATTTACTAGGGCTAGAGGTACCAGGGATACCTGATTTACATGTAACAAAACAGCCCTATCATAAGTGGGGAAAGCAGTACTTAATTATCCTGTGGGTGGGGGGTGGGAATCTCCAGGTACAGTAAAGGTCATTGGTTGAAAGCCAAGACACCATAGGGTGGGTATCTCCAGGAATCCCCAGGAGCTCACTGAACAGGTTTCTTATCAGGAAAGGTGGGGACCCGTAATCTTCCCTGAGGGCTATGAGATGATCTTCGGGGATCTGGGGTTCCCCAAATCAGGCAAAGAGGAAACCTGGCTGAGAACGGGGGTCCCTTGTCATAGACGGAGCTAAGAGACTATCTGGAAACACCAGACTTCAACCTTAATAGCAGGGTTCCACACTGGCTCATGGTTCCTCAAAATGGGGACAGCACAGTGGGAGAAGATGTTCAGTTCTAAGCGGCGAGGCCGGTGCTTGATGCTTCCCACATCATGGCTGACAGCAAGGAGAGACAGGACCAGAGACAGGACTGTTATACCCTGAAGACTCACTTTCAGCACTAGATTTAAAATACAGACTCTACATATGGTCCATCCTAAAGTTTTTGATTCACTGAGATATTTTTCAAAAATGAATTATACATTTCTATTATATCGGTCTCTTCGTGCTGTCAATCTAAAGAATGTGAATAAGTTGTCAGGTATGGTGGTACTACAGTATCATTAACCATTGTGCTGTTTATTAATCTCCAGCACTACAGGGGCAGGGGCGGGGCAGGGGCAGGGGCAGGGGCAGGGACATGCCAGCCTCCTATACATAACGAGCTGCAGGCCAGCCAGAGCTACACAGTGAGACACTGTCTCAAAAACCAAACCAAACCAAAAGGAACATTAATAATTCTAATTCAAAAAACTTGTGTACTACAGGAGAAATATTTTATTACTTTTCTTTGTTTTGTTTTGTTTTTCAAGACAAGGGATCTTAGTGTAGCTCTGGCTGTCCTGGGACTCTCTCTCTCTCTCTACCAGGCTCTAGACTGGCCTTGAACACAGAAATCCTCCTGCCTCTGCCTCCCAAGCGCCGGGATTAAAGGTATGCAACCCCACACCGGGTCTATCTTGTTTTTATGTGTCCCATTCTCTAATTTGTCGTAGAGTTCTGATCTGTACAGGCTGAAAGTCGTGTTCCGCTTGTTGGCAGGGATGCTACATTCTGGAACATCAGTGGGTTTAAGGGCTCTGTTGAACTGATGACATAAATGTTTCTAATTTAGCTACCAAATGATTTTCTCCTCTGCTGAGGTTTGAAAGATTTCTCTTCCAAAATTGTCCAATTTCCTGTAGATTGTAATGTGACTATTTTAATCACAGAGCACCACAATTGCTCCATAAAGGTCATCAAATCACAATTCTGAGGCAAGCAGTAGAAAAGCATCATTGAGTTTGATTCATCTTCCATCCACTGTTTTCCTGGGGTTTTGTATTCAAGCTTCTGGATTTTTCTTTTTTTAAGTGATGACTTTTTTTGCAGATTAAGCCATTAAAAAAATTGGTTGACATGCTTCTTATCCTTTGAAGTGTTACCTATTGTGAAAGTTCTGTTTTTCAGAAGAAGCTTGGATGGGAACTTGGTAATAGTTATATTAGAAGGGAAAAAATGGAAAGATACGGGAATGCAAAACCTTAAAGAGGCATATACATCGATCAGAACAGGAAGTGGTGGGATCCACTGCAGAGGGATCAGAACATCCCACAGCTCATCACAGACGATTAGGCTGAGAAGGGCTTCCGGCTACAATCCAGTCTGCATCTTCAGGCAGGGTTTAGGAAAAGAAAAACAACAACAAAAACAACAACAACAACAACAACAACAAACTGTCCTTTTATGGGGAACCTGAACTGTGATCAGCAACTGTGATCAGCAGAGGAGACCACCAAGTAGATGTAAGTCATGATGGATCATGAGTCAGCCCATCTTATAAGATGCTAGAAGACTGGTAGGAAGATGATAAAAGAGACACAAGAGAAACAGGTTGAGAGAGGGTAGCGATGGGTGAGGCCTTTAGCGAGCTTTGTCTTTCAGGCAGCTTTGGATGTGGTATCAAGTGGACTGGGTCTCTCTATTTCTGTAAGGCAAGTTTGATGTTATTGATCCCTACCTACTTTATCATTTCCGTTTGTATCCTGACAGTAAATTCTACCTTTTTCTGAAGAAAACAGAGGTTTTGCAGTTTCTCTGATTAACATGTCTCACACTCGTTTAAAACAGTACTTGTCCAGTCAAAATTCTTTTCTTGATGAGCTCAGGAGTACAAAGAATATATCAGAAGGTTAGTTCTGAACCTACCTACTAGCAGAAAGGACAAGCAGTTTATGCATTTCTACTGTCTGAGAGGAACTTATGTTAATGGGCAAAAAATCTGAGTCAAAGGAAGAGACAATGAAGGATATGCTAGGATTCTTTCTTATCCAATCAAGAAGGATCCTTTCTGTAGAGAATTACTCATGTCAGCAATCATAAGATGCTTCTTTAGCAAAGTCTGTTTTCCATGCACAGGAAGTTGAAACTACTAGGAAGAGCTGCATTTTTCCCAAGGTTAGTGCTTGGTGGAGCTTCAGTCTGCAGCCAGAGTCCAGCCAAGCACCCACAAATGGGATGAAGTGAGGTGAGGTGCTCTCTCTCACCTGTTCAAGGAAGAAAGAGTTTTGAGAATATGTTAATTCAAAAGCCAGGCTAGTGGGATGGCTTTCCCAGTTTGCTGCCAAACCTGAGCATCTGAGTTCAATCCCCAGGACCCACACAGTTGAAAGAAGACTGTTGCAAGCTGTCTTCAGACTGCTGCATGTACATGCTGTAGCCTCATCTGCCACAAACAAAATGTAATAACTCAAAGAACACCTCCACCAGCTGCTTTGTGAGTTGGCGTCAAATCCCTAATCTCTTGCTTCTTTACACATAAAATGGAAATAACAATATTGTTATGTGCATAGCACTTTTACTATAGTATAGTACCTAACACATAACAGCAGTCAGAGACCTGTATCTAATTTTTATTCTTTTCTTATTAGCTAGTATTCCATAAATGTGCTTTTTAAACTTAAATTTAATTTTTGTTTTAAATTTTAATTAATTATTTTAAAACACTTTTTTATTTTTTTAACCATAAAATGTATTTTGATCACAGTTATGCTCTCTCCTCCAACTCCTCCCCAACTCCTCTCCCTCTCCCTATCCATTCAACTTTGTGTCATTAAAAAAAAAATCAAAACCAATGTGTGCTGCACAAATAGTCTTAGATGTGTGGTCTTCTACTGGAGAGAGATCTACTTACCAGGGCTGCACTGTGAGAAAAAAACTGTTTCTGTCTCTCCCAGCAGCTATAAATGGCAAACAGTTCCATGCCTTGGGGTGGGATTGTATGTCCATTTCTCACTAGGGTTTGCACAGGTCTTTGCATATATGCTGTTGCAACGGTCTTGAATTCATATGTGCAGTTGCTGTGTCTAGAAGAGAATGTTTTCTTGCAGTCACTCACTACCCCAGAATCATACCTTCTGTCTGGTCTCTCTTCTGTAATGATTCCTGAGTCTTGAGAGAGGAGATGTAGTAGTCTCTTATTCTCTGTACCTTGTCTAATTGTGGATAACTGTACTAATCACCATCTGCTGCAAATAGATACTTCTCAGATGAGGAATGAGAGATGCGCTGATCTATGTATATAATGTTAAGTCAGCAAGAGTCAATTTAATACTATGTTCATTTAGCAGAATAAAGCAGTAGATTCTCCCTTCGGGCCTATGACTTACCTGGCCATAGGATCTTAGTTGGAAAATGATTTTAGGTTTGGATTCATCCTGTGAAATGGGACTTAGATCTAATGAAAAAGTAGTTGGTTATTCCCATGGCATTAGTGTCACGATTTTACTAGTGGGTGAATCTTTCCAGGCTTGCCATTGGAGCTAAAAGGGTTCATAACTGGGTATGATGGATGATTACTTTTCTCTAGTAGCTTGCATGGTACCTGCAAAGCTACCCTGAAAGCTATCCAGTAGGGAATAAAGCTTCCAGGTTTATTTCCAGTTTGATTTCGCCATGTTTTCTAATGCACACATGTGGCATCTTTAGCAAAATGGGGTCATATTGTCAAGTTACAGAAGGTAACCAAGAAAAATGACAATAGTCTGTATTGTTTGGGGCCATGGATCCTCACTGCTGACAACTTCAAAAGAAATGTCCACTTTACCTTTCTATTGCTGTGAAGAGACACCAGGACCGAAGAGACTTATAAAGGGAAGCATTTAATTTGGGACTTGCCTACATATTCGGATGCCGAGTCTATGACCACTGCGGCGAGGAGCACAGTGGCACACAGGCATGGTGCTGGAGCAGTAGCTGATTCACAAGCTGCAGGTGAAGAGAGAGACACAGGGCCCTATTACGGGTTTTTGAAACTTCAGAGGCTGCCCCTAGTGACACAACTTCTCCCACAAGGCATTCCTTCTAATCCTTCCCGAACAGGTCTACCGACTGCAACCAAACGTTTAACTATCTGAGCCTACGGGGCCATTCTCACTCAAACCAGGTGTAAGATTTAGCTTACACCTGGTACTGTTTTCCGTTTGTTTTGTTAACCTTTGGTGTTCAGTAGGGGCACTACTACCCTGTTACAGGGAAACTCCATTTTAACTCCTGTGTATGTGTCTGCTTGCCTGTGTGTGCACATGTTTGTGTGTGTGTGTGTGTGTGTCCCCGTGTGTCCCTCCACCTACTTCCTCTTCTACTCTTCTCTCTGTACCTGACCCCTTCTTGTCCCATTACTCCCTCTTAACCCTTTATACCAGCGAATTCTATCTCACCTCCCTTCCACGGGAACTGACTTCTACTTTTTAGCTTGGTAAAGTTGTTCCAACTGCCTCCTGAGGACATTTGTTTCTTGGCCGCCCTCTTATGATTACACATGTGAGAGCTCTGCACAAAGTTCTTGCTCAACATTTCAGCGTCAGCACCTTCTCCCTGTGTTCTCCCACTTTCCCTCATCCCCTAAGAAAAGTAGACGGGCTGGTGCTGAGCCTAAGATCCACGCGGTAAAGAAAGTGTTGAAACACCGCTAATTTTTATATCGATGTGTATTATTTTCCTACCTGCAAGTGACTGTAACTTACTCCTCACAATTTTTAACAGTGTAAGTGATCACCTCATTGAGATATTAATATTCTTACCTGAGTGACTCTCCAGCTCTCAGTCTCAAATGGGAAATCTGTATCAGCTCCCCTTTTCTCCACCACAAGGGAACATTGTGAAAGAAGACATGGAAAGGGCGGAAGAGATAAAGGATGGGTTGGGCTGCTGTGAAACACTGTCTTCTAGACATGACATGATGAAACACTCGGGAATTCACTGCATCTGTGATTACCTGAACAAGAGGAAGCCAACGAGATCAGACAACCTTTGAACAGGGAGCACTAACTCTCAGTGCTTACTTGTTTATTTATTTATTTTTGGTAAGGAAATGGTATGAATGGAGAGGGGGAATGTTGGGAGCGCCTATGATCAAGCAACATTGGTTACCCATGTAAAACTGTCAAAGAACGAATAAAGGATGTTCCATTTGAAAACTATTCACACTCAAAGAAGAGACAGTTGACCTTACCTTTTGACATCAGTAAGGAAAATCTCTCAAAGAATATTATGTAAACGTTCCTCTCACATCAGGGTTTTTATCTCTTCTGGTTATTGCTAAGATAATTTATTTATATCGTGATGACTGTGATTCCAGATTTAGTCAATTTTTTGGGGGTGCTGAGGATAAAAACCAGGGCCTTGTACATGTTAGGCAAAGAGTGTTCTTTAAGCTACACCTCCAGACTCAGATTCATTCTGTTGAGTGGGTCTAGTGAGTTCCTGAACTTTGTTGTGTGTATCCTGTGTATGGGAACAAGACCAAATCTGGGCCACAGCTCCTCACCCTGCAGAGAGAAGTTAAAAGATGATTTAATCATAGTCATTTTCCATGGAATTCTATTAGAAGGCTGACTAAAACATGGCATTTCATGGAAATCGTTCCAATTGCTTCTATTAGAAGGCTGACTAAAACATGACATTTCATGGAAATCATTCCAATTGCTTTTGGAAGAATTTTTTTTTTTTTAAATTTTGTCAAGTTCATCTCACTCATGAACTGCATATTTTCCTTCTAATTCATGAGAAAATCTCCTTCCAGAGATTAAATACAGAACAGATATATCCCATTTCAGAGCACCGGAGAGACAAATGAGTATATGTTGAAAAAAAAAAAAAAACTAGTTTTGACTTGATCATTGCTTATTTCTTCATTTGTCTTCGTTGTTAGTTCTTAAAAAATTCTTGCTTATGTTGATTTACTTTCCTCTTTTACACATGATTCTTAGTGCCCCCTCCCCCACTGTGAACCTCTTTGGAATGCAGGACATTAACAGTGGAGTCCACAGTAGTGACATCTAGTATTCTAATTTTCTTTTTTTTTTTTTCACTGAAAATACATTTATGAATTCTACAACATCATGTAGACTTTTGTCATTGGTCCAAATAACTGCTTTTCACCAGTGTCTAGGACAGCTAAAACAACCTCAGGGAGGTGACATTTTCTCTAGGGTCCTCTTGTCATAGTACCCCTTTAGGCAGAATCATTGCGTGGGTCTTTTAAGTTAGCTGCATATTAATTAGGTTCCTTTGTGGCCGAGTCGGAGGACTGAATGAAATAAACACGTATTTTGTAAAGTGCACCGAATAATCTCCCATGCAAGAACCCATCGATTTTGTAAAAGGTTACTTCTGTCCTCGGACTTCCCACATGTAATGGGGGAGAATCGTGTAGAATGTACACACTGTGGCATCCACTAACGAAAGTGCTGGGAGAATAAATGAGGTGTTCAGCAGAGCTTAGAGTGGTGGCCAGCACCCGCAATATCATACACTTACAGACCCTTTCTTCTTCCCTGTTTAACCCTATTTCCTTCCTCTTATCATCTTGCACATTGGTAATCTGTACCTCACTCACTCTTGGCTCTGCTCTCAGCCTCACACCAATGCAGACACGGTGAGTAATGGCATACATTACTTTTCAATATCGGAAAGAAGTGTGGGACAGGAAGTACATGTTGTGCTGTTCTCTAGGAGGCAGAAGAAACACCGGTTGAAGATCTCATAATTTTAATTATAAATAAAGACCCAAATGACCTTGGCTCACTTTCAACAACAATCTAGCTTTAAAAAGATAAATAAAATGGTGTTTGTCACCATGAGTCCTAGATCTATTTGGACTTTCAAATTTTAACTCATTAATAAATTGATCTCAAATAATAGGTTTAATTCCTTTTATTTTATTTTATTTTTTTAGCAGCTATGAAACTGTTCAAAGGAGGGTCTAACCGTGAGAAAATGCCTCAGCAAGAATCATCGTTTATATCTCACTTTTGGTCTCATAGCTTACAAATTCCTTAGCTCATTGATGATTGATCATGGGGTTATTGTTATGAAAGTTGGCTACCATTCACGTGAAATTCATCTGTAGAATTTAAGAATTCCAGAATGTTCTTTACGTTGGCCCTTCGATGTCTGAAGGACTAGGCTTTCCAACATTCAGGTATGTTCAGAACTCGAACAGGCTCCTCAACTATCTCTAAGTCTTCTACCTTCCAGGTAAAAGAAACAATTACCCAAGGTCAGGCAAGTGCAAAAGACCAGACCTGAGCTTTCTTTCTGTCTTCAGCTGCCATCGGGCCACTTAAAGGTAGTTCGAGATAAGCATATGGTGTGCTGGTTCATGAGAATATACTGCTGTTAAATTGCGAGGCTCTGACAGCTCCCCTCTGTTGCCTACCAGAAGTAGTTGATGCATCCTCTTGCTGAAGCTACCACACACCTTCAAAGGAGCACGGAGAGAAGTCGTGCTGGACTTGAACTGGAAGCTCTCACTCTGCCAGCTAGCTTTCATAGTCCTAGGAGGTGCTACCCAGGATGATGGCTATTCTCGGTTGTCAGCCTGACTACAGACAGAATTAACTAAAACCCGAATGGCCTGCCACACCTGTGAGGGAGTTTCGCTTAACTGGATCGTGAAGGTAGGAAGACCCACTTGAAATCCAGATCACTTAAGATCAGAGGACCCAACCTAATTCTGGGCCACACCTGGCAACCTATGTAAAGAATTAGGATTAAAAAAAGGCTTTCACTTTTTGCCTGCTCACCCTCAGTTTTGTTTCAATGTAAATCTCTTTATTTGGGATCCAACACATATTGAAGACCAGCTGAGATACCCAGCCTCATGTATTGAGCAACTACTGTTTGCTTGGACTAAGGCATGCTAATAAATCTCATATATGGGCTATATATTTATTCTATTCCCTCCAGGGAACCCTGATCAGTACAGAGGGAAAAGGCATTAATAGTGTTAGCCAGCTGTGAACTCTATGAATTACAAGGTTAACCTGCCAGAGAGTATGTGCTCATTCGTGCGACTCTGGTGTAATTGTTATGGAGGAATGAGTGAAAGTCCCTAGAAAGAAACTGAGCCTTCAGCTGGGCCTTCTGCAAGGACGATTAACCAACTAGAGCTTCAGTGATTGTGGAGAGGTCCAGAGCTAACATTTATCTTGGGCTATCTTTAGCCCCTTAAAGGAGCTAAAGGAGTTAGGTCTGTGTGTGACCTAACATCCTGTGACTAACACATAAAACTTGTATTAACGTCACAAATCCTCAGTTTCCACTAACTAGAAGACTAAGAGTGTCATCACTCTTAGCCTATGAGGTATATAGCTCCAACTTAATTGTTTTCACCAATGTGTTTTAAAAATGGCTTGATTTACTCCTTTCTTTGTTTTACTACTGTGTGTTACCATGTTGGAACATGGAATGTTGGGTAATCTAAATCAATGGTCCCAGGCTATAGTTGTTCAAATTTGTTTAGCTTCAGAATAAACTATTTCTTATCCCCTTCACAATAAGAGTTGTGTTTTTGTGTTAATAAGGGCAACCAACCAATCTTTGAGGCCCACTCCACAGGAAGGAATTCATGCCTGGTACTGAAAACAAAAACAAAATAAAAAAAAAAACAAAAACCTCATGAGAGCAGGTCTTGGGCCCTAGGTGGAAAATTTCTATTGTGTAGCTAAATTGGCATGAGCTTAAATTGCCTTCTAAATATTTATTTCTATAAGTAAATTATACCCATAGACAAATGCTAATCTTAGTCTTAATCAGAGAAAGCTTTCTTTCCAGAAGTGAATGCAGAGAACCAGGCAGCTCTAGGTGCTGAGAAAAAGTGATGGTTGAGTGCTTGGCCTTAAACAGGGCATTTATGTCACCCCTGGCAAGACTCAGGGAACACGGGAAATGAGAGAAGGAAAGGATGCAAGAGTTGGGAGATGAGGCTGAAGGCTCTGAAATGCTACCATCTAGGGATGGCTGCCATCGTGATCATGATCCCACAGCAGCTGAGGTTGCCTTCCTGGACTTACACAAGGCTGGGCCTGTCATTTGTCCATCACGGATGAGGAAAGAGCCCCAAGAACCCCATCCCTTCTGCTGAATTATCGGCTACTTGTAGATTCTGGAGGAGAGACAGTCATTGTCTTCAGAGCTGTGCCCGTGGGTGAGTTCACCAAGCTCCAATGGACAGTTTCAAACCCACAATCATACAAATGGTCCTGCTTAAAATCAGTAGGTCATAAAACAAAACAGAAGACATGAATGTGAGAAAGAGACTTGAAGGTAAAGAGGAGTTTGGCAGGGATGGGAGAAAAAAAGACAGAATAAGAGGTAAGAGTAACCAGAACGTATTATACTCATGTATGAAACTCAGAAAACCAAAGTTAATAAAAAAATATTTTATAAAAAGGAAGGTCAGAGCTTTGGTATGTGTATTATTAAGGTTATTCAGAAGAAACCATTGCTTTTACAATCTATATGCAAATAATCAGAAAACAACCAAAAGTGATATAACTATTGATTGTTTATTTACAGGGACAAATGCCCATACACCATAAAACATAAGGAAGACTTTATCAGTTTTCTTAATTTACAATAAATCTTAAAAGTTAGGGATTTTTTTCCAAGTCTTTGTTATGGCTTGAACTCAATGTTAGGTGATAATATTGTTGGGATTTCATGGGGAGGGGGCAGGTTCTCTGCCATAGGTAGAAGATACTCTTTCATAGCAGACTTAAAACAAGACTTGCATACTGTCAACAGCAGTTGAAATGCTGGTGTGGACAGGGAAAACCTCAGAGGGACCCATCTGCAGATGGAGAATTACAGGCGACCAGTGACTACAGAAAGAGGAAGAATCAGGCTCCCCCAGGGGTGAGGCCCTTGGTAGGGTCTCCCCAGAGGCCAGGATTTTACATATTCATGTAGAATTGAGCAATACCGCATCTACTCTGAAGAATGGCATGTGTTATGTGTGTGTATCTCAATAACAATGAGAGAGATCTTTAGAGGGAGTGGATAGGGATAGGAACAAAGATTTTTGAATAGAGTGTGCATTTAGGAAATTCTATTTCAAACCCTGTTCTAGGGTTTGAACATTCATTCATATAAACATTCATTTGAATTTTGGAGGATCTGAAGGGAATTGTTTACCTGGAGGTCATTGGAGGGACACCAGGAAAGCATTACTGGTGTCCCATGTCCCATTTTTTTTTTCTCCTTTGTCTTCTTGGTGCCTAAAATGTTTGCCTTTGGTTTTTGCCTTTTGGATCATGCTGAGGGTGGACAGCTAAAGAGATGTCGATGGTTTCCAAGGCCTCAGTCACTTCAGTTACTTATAAAATAGAGGTCTGTCTGCCTCACAGGAACAAATACATTCAAAAGAGATATTCATCTCCTCTATGAAAGAAATGGATCCCCCACTAAATAGAATTTCTCCAGGAGTATCTTGCTGGGAGGAGAAAGTGCTCATGCCCTTGGGGACAAGCAGAGAAGGAGTTCTTGTCAGCTAGAAGAGAAACTTGTCTCCTGGAGGAAGACTTACAGCTTGTTAAGAGCAGAGCCGACTTTGCAGGAGAGACTGGAGCCCAGACAGCGATGGGCAGGACCCCTTCCCAAGGTGACCGCATGAGTAAATCCCCTTTTATTGTTTTCTCCTGTTGATTTGGCTCTCTTATCAATTCACTTATCAAGGTTGAGTGGCTGAATTTGCTCTGCTACCCACAGATTGCGTGTGACCATAAATCTGGGGACAGTCTGGTAAGTGGGACATAAAATGGGTAACCTTAGATGGAAGCAATAAAGGGAGCCACGTGGAGGAACCTCCATCTTGGTGGCAAAAGTAATATGCATTTTAAAAGTCAGAAACATTCACAGAACACAGTAGAAAATTCTGAACAATACTGGAGGAAGATCAGAGGTTCAGGCCCTTCCTAAGCTAGACGGTAAGTTTAAGGCCAGCCTGAGCAACTTAAGACCCGCTCTCCAAAGGAAAGCATAAATGAGGACCCAGGTTACAATCCAGTGGCAGAATGCCTGCATCTAGCAGTGTAAGACCCTAGAGAGACTCCTTAGTATCATAATGATGATATCAAAAAACAAAACTAAATCAATCAAACCCAGTTCTAACCTTTTCAGTGAGGTGCAGGTTATCACCTACAGATGTGGCCTGAGGTAGCCACCTCTGTCAGCCAGGGCAGGGCCCAGAAGTTCCATCCTAGAGACACGACAGTGAGGTGCAGGGCGTTGAGGGTGACTCAAGCTCATCACCAGCGTACAGGGGAAGCGAAGAAGGAAACTGGAGTGTGTAGCTTCTCAAATATACTTCTCCCACGTGGGTGAAGTTGGGAGAAACGTTTACAGGTTGGAATCAGGTGCCCCTGGCTTGAACTACTACTTTTCTTGTTGGCTGTGTGGCTTCGGACATGCCACTAACTGAACCTCAGTTTTCTCATCCTCAAAAAGGACTATTCCCACCTTTGGGTTCACTGTGAAGGAGCCCATTTATGTAAAGCGAGCAAAACAGACAGCTTAACACCTGGGGTACAGCAGGTATGGGCTCAACACAGGAGGTATGACAGCATGGAAAAAAAACAAGCCCTGTTTGCAATCATTTCTACATTGTCTTCATTTTTGAGTTTTTGGAAACAGGGTGTCATGTAGCTCAGGCTGTCCTTGAAATCTGTAGGCATCCACCCCTCTCCCCCGCCCCCTCCCGAGTGCTGGGTTATACGTAGGTACCACAAAGCCCTGCCTTTTTCTACGTTTAAAGATGAAGCGATGAATCAGGTGACTTTCTGGCATATTTAATGATGATGCTCTCCGTCCTCGGTCAGCTGTGGCTCCTGTGAGGGAGTGTGTATGTTTGTGCATACATGGCAATGCCCCTTGCATGTGCACACCCGTGTGAATGCCTCTATATTTCTTGGCTGCGTCAGCAGGATGCAGAGAACCCGTCTTTTGTACATGACTGGAAGCTGACTCAGGACCATTAAGCTGATGAAGTCGGCTGTAGCTTCGGGAGATGGCTCCAGAAGCACAGGCTTTTACTCTCCGACTATCCTCAGCTTGAAGACCTGGAAGGTTTAGGGCAATTCCTTTTTAGCAAACACAGCTATCGACTCACTGGTATTTTTTTTTAATATATACTTTATTTGCAATTAATCATTCATTCTTGAAATATTTTAGAATAGATTAAAATCAGTACATAAAATAAATCTTCACTGTATTTGTTACATATGGCACAGAATAACTTAACACTTTATAAATATGTTTCATCAGTGCACAAAATGGGACAAGAACCCTTTTGCTTAAAAGCAGCCTGGGGAGCGATTTGATTGGACTAAGGTAGCGTTTTTTTAAAAACTGACCATGAGATGGCGCTGTAGCCAAATAGATTATGTAAGCTTTTACTGAGTTTTCCTTGCTTAGGGCGTTGAATCCCTTAAGTCTAGGAGACTATCATTCAACTTAAAGAAGAGTGAAGTCTGTTACTCTTTTAATAGCACTGGCTAGAAATGAATCCTTCCATCGCGGATCCATAAATCACTTGGTGGTTATTTATTTATTTTTTTCCCTACTGGGGAGAGGAGTGTATCTAAAAACCAAAGAGGTCGGAAGTACCCAGAGTAAAGAGAAGCCTAAAGTTATCACTCAACTTAAGATTAATAAACTGAATAGAGGCTATTGTTTTCAACACCCTGATAGGATTGTGTTAAAATCTTTCCAGATAATTAAAGCAGCTTCCAGTTTATTTAAGGTGTAACCCTCCTTTGTCAGTCATGGAAGGTCGTAGGAATATTAGAACATGAATTCACATTTAGATCAACATGATTCAAACATGCACATGTGTCTGTTCTCACCGACTCGCTCTTCTTCATATAAATATATAAATATTGAATAAAGTGCATGGGAGCATGTCTGTACATATATACAGGTACACATTTTCTTATGTACACTTTAATAGATACAGAGAGAAAAGCCACATACACACTGGTAATATATGTGTAGTCAAAAAGACACCTTTCAGGCAGTATTCATGTTCGTTCTGATGAAGATTAAGTTTATGGATGGAATCTGTAATCTTTTCCTTAATACATATTGGCATGTGCAGAGTTTTCAACTAAGGCAAACCACATTAGAGCAGATTTCATAACACTTCCGTTTTTCTAGTCAGTATGGCCTGGTCCTCAGGGACTAACTTCTTTCAAATACAATCTCAGAACTAGTGACGTGTTATAAATTTTAGGTCTAAAGCAATTGACGGTCTTTCTAAGTGGCCGTAGAGACATACTTAGGGGAAAAAAAATCTTAATTTCCAACTTATATATTGAAGCTTTCTACATTCTTTAATTTCTAAACCTGTAACACTTCCCAGAAGCTTACAGTAAAACACCTTTGCTTTCAATAAAATAAGGGTTTCAGCATTTTACCCTGTGTCTATCGTCTGATCTGACAGAGATGTGCAACTCACTCTTGTATATCACAGTGTCAAGGTGGACTAACTTCAGCTGACCTTTGTTAGTCAGTAATAGCCATTTCTACAAAATATTGTGGTAACCGATACTTGCTTTTTAACTGGGAGCTAGCGTCTGTCAGAGTAAAAGGAATGTAGTTTCAGTGGGAAGGGACAAGAATATTGCTTTAGATCTTGGTAGTCATGAATTGGATCCAGTCTGAGGTGCTTATTTCTGTGCGTTAGGTACCGTCCTTGATCCAACTGATATTTTCCCATTTCCTTGCTTGCCTGGCATAGGTCTATAACCAGTGAGAAAAACTGAGAAAAAAAATTCTCAAGAGTTGCTACCCTTTTCTGAATCTGGTAAGAAAGGAATTGAACCGATTGATTCTCAAAATAAATCTGTTCATACTTTTTGACAACAACCAATTAAGTTGTCTTTCTTTTTTTTTTTTTTTTACTGCAAAGATCTTACACATTTATTTTTATATCCCTAAGAAACTGCTCCGCTCATAAGACAGAGTCAAACAGATTACTGTGGAAGCTAACCCCTTCTAAGGAAATAATAGAAACACATTAATCTGAAAGTATCATTTTTTTTAAGCCTATATTTATCTATTTCGTTTTGGAGACAGGGTCTCATGCAGTCCACACTGGCCACATACTTGATAGATAGCCGAGAATGCTTTTGAATTTCTGGTCCTCCCACCTGCATCTCCCAAGCACTAGGATGACCGGCTTGCACCGCGGTGCCCTGTTGATGCGGTGCCCTGTTGATGCGGTGCAGGGGGTCCAAGCCGGGACATCCCGCGTGTGAGGCAAGCACGCTGGTCAACGGAGCTCCATCCCCAGCCCTTTAAAAACCTCAGTTTTACCTGATAAACGTCAACAGGAAAGTCACTTGATATCTACAGAAATAGCCTAAGAAGCTACTGCTAACAGCGAGAAACCTGAGTTTATTGCTCGGCCGTGACAGTCAACTCGTCATACTGGTCACTGCTCAAAGGGCGCATGCGCAACGCAGTCCTTCGGTAGTACCGTACCAGGATACCTCCGGGATGCTGTTTCTCTGAAGCAAGTTCTGGAACTGTACTTGAAAAAGGGAAATTATCCTTTGATAGTTTACAGAGAAGAAAATATGCGAAACAAGACCACATTGCAAATTCAGGTAAAGCCCAAGAAGTGGAAGAGAGAGCAGGCTGTTACGGAATAACATTTAAAGCCCTCCACATCTGAGAATTAACGACAGATGCAGCAAATGCCAGCAATCCCGTGAACACTTCAAAATGGCATCCATGGAAAAGCAAGAATGAAAAATATTGTCAAGTATTTCAATGAATTATATCAGCAATACAAATTTCATAATACTGTCTATATATTTTTTTTCTTTTCAAAATATGTGTCAGGGTGAATTTGAAACACTTTCTTTTTTTAAAAAAGAGGCTAATTCATTATTTCTAGCTATTTTTATATACAACAATTTATAGGTCACCAACTCACTCCCATGCCACCCATCAACAACGTGGCAGCAAGGTTTCCATTTGATAATAGAAGGCGATTAGATTGATTTTATGCCTCCTTGCAATTGCACAATAAAGGCCAATGATTTTAAAGCTCTCATTGACAATGTTAAAAGTGTCCTAACGCTCCTGTTACAAGTGCTGTCAGGACACTGTCCAAGCGCACACTTTGTGACCCGCTCCTCTGAACACACGGAACACAGCGAGGCGCAGAAACACTGTGGGCTCCCTGGAGCAGTCAGTCTAATTCATCCCAGCCTCCTCTCTCCCCGCCCCCACACACGGGCACAGACTTGTTCAAGCGACCTCGGCAGTTGGTCACAGCGTCCCGTTCATCACACACAGCTAACTTTTTCATTCACAGTTTCGAGGTTGTCTGTACAAGTCTCCTCCGAGTGCTCCTTTCCTAGCGTAACCATGGAGCAGTCGTTACCTGTCGGCTCGGCGTCCTCCTGTGAGTTCTTGTTTTGGCCCGCCTGGAGTTCGCTAGACTTGTAGGCCAGTGCTGGTATGGTGTTCACTAAAATTAGCTGCAGGGGCTTTCTGTTCTCCTTGTACTGACACTGGATGTACCGTGAGAAGGCGGACCTGTAGGTCTTGTTGAACAGCGTGTAGACCAGTGGGTTGACAGCTGAGGAGAGGTAGCCGATCCAGACAAACACATTGAGCAGGGCTCCGATGACGTCTTCGTTACAGGACTCTTTGCAGATGACCGCCATGATGTTGGTGATGAAGAACGGGCACCACATGACGACGAACAGGAAGAACACGATGCCCAGCACCTTGCACGCTTTCTGCTCGTTGCTGATGGACTGCATCGTCCTCCTGCCCGCGTAGGAGCCTGTCTCCCTGTGGATCGACCGTTGGAAGAGCTTTTCCGAGGACAGAGAACTCTGAGGCAGGAAGCTGAAGGAGGCTAGTTTGGCCCGAGTGCTGAGGTCACTCACACACAAGGTGGCCTCTTTCTGAAGTGACTTGATCGTGAGGAAGTAAGTGATCACCATGATGGTTAGGGGGATGAAAAATGACACAAAAGAGCCTATCAGGACAAAGTTGTCATCGGCGAGCAGGCAGCTCCCCTCCTTAAAGACCTTCGAGTCATCCTGAAGTCCAAAGACTGGGATTGGCATGGAGATACCTGGAAGAGGATGAAAAGTGAGACAGATGACCAAGGAACTGAGTATATGAAGGTGTGAGCATCACCACATAATCCTGGCTGGTCAAAGAATTGACCAGCTTACTTCAAGAGTGCAAACATATTATTGTCAAGTGTGTGAGTTAGAAACAGAATGCTACAGTACATGGAAATATGAGCTTAAAGCCAGTCAGGTGGTACACGGCTCAGGCAGAGGAGGACAGCAGTGAGGAAATGTCACACCGTTGGCTCTGATCACGCTAATTTCTCCCCATGGTGACTGGACCCTACTCAGTGAAGTTTAGCTTGACCATGATGTGATGTTTTGTTCTCGTTTTAGAGTTCAGGAGGTTTGAGGGAGGCTGTCTAGGCCAAAGCAATCATGATATACTTCGTAGTCTATGTTATTTTTTTCTATCACAAAGGCAGAATCAGGAGGATGGGGAAGGAGAAGAAACAACTGTACAGAGCAGTTCAAGTTTGCTTCTTCCACCAAAGGGTAAACATTCTGAAAAAAGAAAGCTGTTTCTTTCCTGCACTTGCTTGTTTTTTCAGCTTCCTGAGTTGCATGACAGAGGATTCTTGGTCAAGCTTTCAGCCACTCTGTAGTCTAAGATGCGGCCCTCAAGGCCAGCTCATCCCAGAGTCAGGGGTCACTGTTGAACTCTTGCTTTGCCATCCAAAGGGAAAAGAGTTTCCTTTGAGAATGCGTAATACAAATGCAGCAGCAGCAGCAGCAACAACAACAACAACAACAACAAAACAAGAGAAAAACAGCCTAACTCTGCATGGTCAGAACAGAGTTTGGCTCTCCTCAAACACAGGTGTGACTGTCCTAACATTCCGCTGGTGGGAGGGAAAATATTTGACAAGAGTATCTCTCTGTCCGGTCCCCCAAGGTGTGTGTGTGTGTGTGTGTGTGTGCATGCCTACTCACCATCTGGGCCCATGTGGGAGCCAGAGACTGACATCTTTAGTTACTTCTCTACCTTATATTTTGAGACAATGTCTCATTGAAGCAAGAGCTTGCAATCTCAGCTAGCTTGGACGGCCAGTGAGGCCCCAGGATCCGTGTAGCTCTGCCCTGCCCCTCCCTCTTGCTGCCATGCCCAGGATTTTACATAAGTGCTTAGTATTCAAACTTGGGCACTCATGTTTGCCTGGTGTGTACTTTGCCCCCTGAGCTGTTTCCCCAGCCTCACAAGACTCATTCTAAGTACCATTTGCTGGTAACTCCACAGGCTTCAGTGATGACATTTGTCCCCTGTCTATGCAAGGTCATCCCAGTTCTTGTTTTTGTTTTATCCTGTTCTGTCTCCTGGGAGGTGAGTGTAAATGACATTAGGGATACTTACTGGTAAATGACCCTTCATTCCTGTGTGTACCTGTCACATTGTTGAGCACATCCTCTGAGCTAAGAGTTGTGACTGTACGGGAACCATCCTTTGAGACTGTCTGATGCCTCACCGAATTTCAGAAACTTCAGAAAAGATAACCTATGATTTCTAAGAAGTGCTCTCTTGTATTTTTTTTGGCCAACATTTGAACTCACATCTGTGAGAGATGTTTCTTGTACTCATATCCATGAGAGATATTTCTAGTACTCATCCAGTCTTATTATTATACAGACTCCCTGCTTACTTCATCAGAATGGACACACTGGACATCCATTTCAGATGGACGTAGATGTGACTCATGGCTATGGTTCTGGGCTTCTGGGGTGATGTTCAGTTCTTTTATGGTATGAGGTTGGTGCCAACATGCCTTCATGAATGGAGCAAGGATGAAAGGGATCAAATATGCAGAATACCAGGATGGTGCCTGGCTCAAGAGAGATCACATAACACACGGCAAAGCAGGTGGGAATAATTTTCTTTGTGGAATTTTCAGGAAAAGATACCAACATTATTTTGTTCTCGTCTGTTTTGTTCAGTTTTTCTATGTTAGCCTTTACATAATAGAGTTCATAAACCCAAAGAAACAAATAGTGTTTTGGCTGTTCACTATTGGCTACGTGAAGATGATGTAATTATTAGCTTCTGCCAGGGTCATGGGAGGTCTCAATCAATTATAATTTGGTATGGCTAGCACTGTTGATTACTTTTCTGATGTGATGAATTACAGCCATTACTATTAGTCATGATGCATATAAACAAAATATCAACTGTCCAAAAAGGTGTATGATTTTGTTATTAAACTCTTGGGTGTTCATTTTCTTGATTAATGCAAAGAAAGTTTCTACCTTGAAAGCCTTTTTGCCCTATTATTTATGACCTGGTAATTTATAACGAGTGGCCATTTTCACTTAACTAGGACAGCCTAAAACACCTAATCCTTTAATTATTTGGAATTTGGAATTATGTCTTGGGTTGGAGAATCACGCAAACTAGACAGCCGCTGAGGGGTGTTTTGATTTCTGCAGCCATGGAAGGAAAGGGTGATGGAACCATTGCTGCAGACACATAGATTCTCCCTCTAACATGTCTGAGATAAAGAACTACCTGCAGGAAGGCATGGCAGGAGGTCATAGGCAGGATAGTTTTGTGCTTCAGAGGGGACACCTTGATTTGAATGGGGAAAAGTCAAGTTCACAGGTCTTTGAATGACCCACTTCTCCATCCAACTACTATCCAGCCACCGCTGTATACCACTTGTTTTCAGTGTTTCTTCCTGAGTACGTGGTCAGCAAATGTTTGTAGAAAGACTGGTAGGAGCGCTCAAGCAACGCTCTAGAAAGAGGGAAAGACATTTTTGTCAAAGAACAAAAGCATGGAGCTAGGGCTTTGTGTGTACAATGAAGAGGTTCAGAAGCACGCTCCTGCCAAGAAAAATGAAGAGCACTGGCTGATAGCCAAGAGTATGGCCACAGTCATCTCAAGTGCATTAATTTTCTGGCTGCTTTGTTTGATAATAGTGGCTTTTGGAGACCTGACATCTCCTCTCACTTGAAATTTCTGCATATTAAGCATTTTGCTTTATGAACAAACAGACGGTAGCTTGAACTACGTGACTCTGCATTTTGTTTAATACTTTTTTTTTTTTTTCCTGAGGAGTAGAAAACAGCAATCAAGATTCACTAAAGGTACTGGATCTTCCGTGCACATTTTTTTCATTCCTTTGCATTAAAATTCAGACAGTGAAGAGAACGGGGAACCACGGACGCTGAGAACACAAGGGCTTCGCTGGGTGTTCTCTGTGAGCTCAGTGCCCTGCTTGCTGCGCACATGGAGTTCGAACCTCTAGCTAGCATCATACCATGGGCTAAAGGATCGGAATTCCCAACTTCCAGCTGTCATAAACAGGCTTTCCTTTTAAGCCTCCACCTTGACGACTAAGGATCTTGGAACTAATGGCTCTTTTGTGGCAAGTGCTTTTTCTTCCAATCGAGAAGCTTGAAGTAGTAGGTAGCAAGGGTCTCCTGGGAAGTGAGACACTGACAGTCAGTGTTGGGGGGCCAGGGGCTTTCAGTGTATAGAGAGCTGAGAAGATGGAAACAGATATTTCATGACCCTGAGGAAAGTTCTGAGTCGTACGTTTCAATTTCCCCCCGATTGTTACCTTTTCTTTACATTTGAACACTTGTCTTAAAAACAACAACAACAACAACAACAACAACAACAACAACAAATAAGGGGATTTACTAGCAGTTGAACAGAAATCACCATATAAGCCAAAGCTACAGGATAATCTTCAAGCTGCAGGGAGAGGGAAATTGAAGATGGATGGGGAAACTGGAAAACGACACTCACCAAACTATCGGCTTCAACACATGGCAACATTTCAAGATAGTTTACACACAAGCGTTCACTCCACATTGACCTTTTCCACAGATTGGATAAACATTACCCAGATGATCCTAAGGGTTGATAAGAATTTTACCATAGAAAAAGGAAAATTGGCCCTAGCAAGCTTACACAACTTTTCTTTAAAGAATTGCATAGAAATTTAGGGACAGAATTAAGACTTATACTAGTCTCTTAATTTTTATGGCTGATTGTTAAAAACTGATTGTGTCTTCTTTTTATAGTAGTTATAAAATCTATAACTGTATCTGAGTTCATTAATGTTGGTTTCAGACAGCTCCCCAAACCTTTAACTGGCATAGATGCATATTTATATACAGTCTATGAGAAAGAGAGAACTTTCATTAGGTTATCTGAAAACTTTTATCAGCCAGCATTGGTAATTAACCTGAATTTCACTGATGTTGCACACACACATACATGTACACATCCATTCATATACCCACATACCCGTACATACAGACACATCTACACACACACACACACACACACACACACACACTTATGCACACACCCCTCTTCAAAGACTCTCTGAACTTTGAATCTTTCTTCATTCTTAATCTCATAATAAGTTTCCTCCAATGTGACATTACATTTTTGAGGCTAGAAATTAGGAAGAAAATTTAAATTCCTCCCTTGGTCTCCATCCCATTTAACAGTTGCCCTCAACTTTGGTTGCACATTCGGATCACCCAGGAAACTTTAAAAAATTATGGTGCCTGGGCCTCATTCCCAGACCAATACATGGACTTTGAGAAATATGAATGACTAGGTTCTGTCCCGACATTGGAACAAAAATGATGCCAGTGACCTCAGAGAGAATTGTGTAAAGCAGAGGTTGGCACTACTTGCCTCATCATAGATTCTTGGTTCAGTGGACCCTGGCTCTGCCAGTCCCCCTGTAGCAAAAAGGCTGTGCTTGAAAACTCTGTGACAGTCTCCCACTAAATGGTACCTTGAATTCTGACTTGGAGATGCAGACAGTGGCTGTCACTTCAAGACCCAGAAGCCCATCCACATGCTTCTTGTTCCAGGAAAGATTTATTTACAGTTGTCATTTTTGCTCCTTGAAAATGTAAGTGTCTGAATCATATCATGTGGTTGAAAGCATTGACATTTATTATTAAAAACTAATTGGTTATTTTTATGGGATGGGTATGCCACATCATGAGTGTGGCAATCAGAGAATAATTTTGTGGAGTCGGCGAAACAAATTTGACCTTGATTTGTTGTTGAAGCCACAGTAATGAAAGGACTTTGGATGATGACTATATAAGTTAATCTGGCTTAATTATTCTATATCATATACATGTATCAAACTCACATTATACCTCATTTCTGTATATTCAGTTATGATCTTGTATCCAAACATTAATACTAAAACTCAAAATTTTGTATACTATACTTTCTTTTTAAATAAGCATGATGTGTATGTCATCCAGCATTACCAGGTGTTCGTTTCTCAGTTGAGGATTTAGTGTTATTTAGAGAAAGGCCATGCCTGGCCCGCATTATCTAACCCCATCTTTTATTATTGACTCTCTGAATTCCTGTTGGGGTTTCTTGAGTAAGTTTTGCATGTGGTACATCTAGTTTTGGCACCTCCGGTCTACAAGGTATGGGTAGAAACAGTGGTGGTGTCTGCAAGGCTAGGGTGTGGCAGCTTGTGTGCACACAACCCAGGTCTATGGGAAGTCAAACCTACCTGTGGGTTAACATGCTGGATTAACGACACCACACTATAGAGAACCCACAATGTCTCCACGCTCAAGTAATTACCAATCATTCAGCTCACCCTAGAAGGTCTTTGCAATTTGGTTTTCATGGAATTATGCACCATTCTTAAGTTTTCACATAATTGTGTGGCCTTCTCTCGCTGACTCCTCTTCACCATGTCTTGAGCTATTCAGAACAGTGTTGCACACGGTTTGTCTTTCCAGTTAGTTGCATAGTGATCTGAGATGTTCTCAAGACCTGCCTCCTCTCAAAAGCATCTCCTCCCGGTGACTTGGTTGAGATATGGCGGTGTCCTGTTGTTAGCATGAGATGTCCCTTTTATTGTATCTAGAATACACTGGAGAGTTGGCTTCTTCACAAATTCAAGTGGCAGTGGATAGAGGTAGGTCCATGTGGGCCTTGGCTGTCATGAGAGAGAAGCCATGGGGAATAACTTAAGGAGTGCTAGCCTGACAGTGAGGTGATAAATACATCCTGGCATCTTACTAAAAGTGGAGAGCATCCAAGGGCACTGGAAATAGTAACAGAGGATACAGAGACTCATCCCATTTGCCCTCTGATTCAATTCTGATGATGCCTACTTCTCCAAACGTTTCACAAACCACCCTTTGTGGTTCCTAAGCTAAGCAGGGGCTTGGGTAAGGCAGGGGGTTGGGAATCTGGCAGGTGGGCAACTTGTCTCGTGGGTACACTTGCATAGAAAGCTCACTTTTTGTTTTCTATGTCTACCAGATATGCTGCAGAGGGAGACTGTATTCCCCAACCCCCTCCTATGTTTCTCTCAAGATGTTTCTCAAGGCATATCTTTTGTGAAGACTTTCCAAATCATTCTCTCTCCAGTAAGAACTCCTTCCTAACTCTGCAGCTGACTCCATAATCACTTACATGGTGCTTCCAACACCTTAGCATTTTTCTTTTCTGTAGAAATATCATTATACTCATGGGGTGGTGATTAGCAGCAGAGATGCTTTTTCTTAAAAACTTCTTATAAGTTCAGACCTCAGGTAAATGTCCGTGGGACTAGGGAGTAAGCACACAAAGGGGTGGGGGTGGGAGAAGGGTTGGGAATTATAACACGTTCTGTAGACACATCTTGGCATTGCTGAACAATTTCATAGTGCTTCCCCTCATTTTTGCTGGGACAACACAGTAAAGGGGTGTTAATTAGTCACAAAAGTAGAAGAAAGCAAAGTGGACATTGATGTGAGACGGGAAAACTGCCCACAGGACAAGGCAGCACAGAGCAGACTCCTGGGACAGCTGAAACCACAGGGGGTGATGGGAGAGTGCAGACAATGCCATGTGAAAATCAGGGATCTCTGCTTTTTTTCTTACTATTCTGATTCCTGCCCCGGGATCCGGCCTGTTATTTTGTTTAAAGCTGTTTCTCAAGTAAAGTTATTACTGGGAATCTAGAGAATTGGGTAGTGAGGAAAGACAATATTTAAGACAGGAGACTGTATTTAAAGATAGTGTTTAAAACAGAAGTTTGTTTCCTGACTGCTCCTCACTGGCTGGGTGACCTTAGGCTGTGTACTTTTAATGATTCAGTCTGCAATGTGATGGAGATTAGGGAGAGAGATCTGTCCTAATTTTCACACAGGACTTTGATGAGGAAATGGTGATAAACTGGTGTAGAATTATTTTGCAAACTTCTGAGATTTATTTAAATGAAACAAATTACGATTGCCTTTATGGGGGGTGGGGTTCTCTAGGTAATACTAAGGGCATATGCAAAGCTTCAGGAAGCCCGAGAGATCTCATAAGGAGAATTAAATCATGTGCATACATGATTTATTAAGGAGGCGGTACGGGAGAAAATGCAATTGGGGGCGAGACAGAAGATGTGGGTGAGCACAGCTGAATGATGGTGGGGTGTGATGCTCGGAGCTCGTTCACGTTTCCGGGAGAGAATCAGGTAGGAAACAGCTGCTGAGCTGGCCCTGTGGCTGGATGACATCTGGATGGGACTCTGAACCAAGGCAGGGTCCAGGAGGGGGATCTGTGTGCATCCTGATGATGCACCTGGCCTTGTGCATCCCAGGAAGCAAGCAGCTGGTGCTGTGTATCTTGGCAAAGGTGTACCTGGCCCCACTGTGGGCTAGGGCAATCTCTAGTTTACTGTGCAACTAACTGCAGGCTCAGAAGCTAACACACATTTTCTTGATTTGTTTCTGGTTCTGTTTTTTTTTTTTTTTTCCCTGAAGCCAAATTCAACGTTCTGCCAATGCTCGTCAAGTGTGTCCCTCCTGAGCTCCGTACTCATGTCTTCTCTTATCATAGACACTGAGTAGGTCCACCATCTGGGCCAGCAATCAGTTATGGTCATTTATCCATCCGTCATATATTTAATTGAATCCCCACTGAATGAGGTACTTTAGGAGTTCAAGAGGAAGAAGGGGCTTTACTATAATCAGTTACTTCATAAGACCTTTCCCTGTCATCTATCCCAAAGAGACCGTGGGAGGGAGAGGGGACAGTAGGCAGTGCCAGGGTTATCACCAGCATCATACTGAAAAAAAAGGAAGGAAGGAAGGAAGGAAGGAAGGAAGGAAGGAAGGAAGGAAGGAAATGATGCATTCAAGAAAATGAAATATGCATTTCCCTTGAACTTTATTGTTGCTGAGGGGTATTATAATGTACAGTAGCAGTTCTGGAACATTTGGTCTCAAGGCTTATTTACACATTTAAAAAAATCATTCCAGGGTCCAGAAAGCTTTTGTTTTGGGGAGTTTTGGGTATCTATTGTTTCGGAAATTCGAAAGAGCATTTTAAAGGCAATTATTAACCAATTCATTTAATAATAATATATTACGTATTAACGTGAGTAGCATATTTTAAACAAAAAGCCCCTGCATTTCCCCCAAACAAATTTGAAGTGGCACTATTGCATAGAACATGGTGCGTTGGCATGGCTCCATCTGACTCAGTCTTTTTGTTGTCGCTAATCTTTGTATCTGGAAACTGCACCCGGTCCCCTAAAGAGAGGGGAGAAGGTAAATGCCATCTTGAAAATATCACTGACCCCTTTGGACTTCCTGAGAGTATCCTGAGGATTCCCAAAGACCCGCCGCAAAGCACACTTGAAAGGCGCCAGTGTAAGAGAGAAAAGCAATTAGCTAATATCAGAAGAGCCCAGCTTGGCTCCCTGTTATTTGAAGCAAGCCCCCTCACTTCTCTGAGTTTCTTCTATGAAATGAGGGTTGCTCAGTGATGTTCCTTCAAAGGACTGCCATCAGGAACAGAAAGGAGACTCAGGAGACTCGCTGTATCATTAGTGATGACTGTGGTACTAACAGTTGGCAAAGAAAAGAATGCTCCATAGCCCCTCTTAATGCTCAGACAGAATGAACTGTCTGAAATCTCTGCTGTAGCCCAAACCTCCAGCTGCCCTTGTTTGGTTCCAAGAGACATGTTCTCTCCCTTACAACTTAGTTTGGAGATGGGTTCATGGCTCAACTCCTGTTTCTAATAACATCAACCCACTGACCACCCAAGATAGGGGCCGTGCAAAGCAAGACTGTGTTCTAAGATGGCTCACTAACAGAAGTGCTGAACATGACCCCTGGGGTGAGAACAGTGGTGTCAACCACCAACACTAAATGATAGGTGCAAAAATGGGTACGACTGAAGAAAACGCACGAGGATTCGGATTCACAGAGCAAGGATAAAAGAGATGTCTACTGTGGCTTCCTCGGTGGACCTTGGGACAGCTGGGAATTTTTTTTCTGGTTGGCGTTGGACTTCAAGGGAATTTGTACGAGTGACCCTCTTTCCGCGAAGCTCCCAATGGGAGGTCTGCGTCGCCTTCTTTGCTAGTCAGAGTCTTTGGGTTTAGGAAATGGTAGCTTATTCTGGCTGATGTAGCAGAAACTGCACTTAATAGTGAGACTGAGCACGTCAAAGGATGTGGGAGGGCTGGGCTCCAGGCTAAGATCCCAGACGTGAAATTATACCGCACGTGCAGGGGGTAGGCGAAGAACATTTACTGCTCCTTGCCCACTCAGTGCTCAGGAGGCCACAAAAGTGCCCCTTCTGTCCTTGGGCCTTAGGGGCTCAGGCCCTGGCAGTAGGTTCTTTAGATATGTGAACCAATACATGATACTAAGTGCTTCAGGCGTGTGAGCCAAGCAACACCTGGCAACTGCTTCAGCGTGTTTGTTCATTTCACTCCTTCCCAAGCCAAAATTTGACCAAGGCACCTACTGGCTCCCAGTCTAAGTCTTAGGAAAAGTTGGGAATTAGAGTTCTGAAGACTTTTAGAAATCTTAAGAAGCTTCTCTAAATATCAAAATCACATTGAGAACAGCCATCTCTCTGAAGCGCAGTGGTTGGCGCTCACTTTACTCAGCATGAAGTATGATATGCAGCTGCCTTAATGGACAATTTCGGAAGTGCTGATGCTAAAATTTCTGTTGCTCTTCCCCACCGTTTCCTACTTTTGTTGGAATTTGCAGTTAGCGTACTGTCAAGTATTTAATACTTTAGAAAAGTAAAAAGAACTAGCAAGATGTCTCAGTTGGCAAATCACCTACCATACAAGTGCAAAAGCCTGAGCCAAGATGCCCAGAGCCTACATAAAAACAGGCAGGCATTAGGCCCTTGACACATATGTTACAGCAGTGCAGCTTGATCGTCGTATGGGACTCCTAACAGTGGGAGCAGGAGCTGTCTCTGACTCTGTTGCCTGCCTTTGGGACCCTTTACCCCTACTGGCTGGCCTTGTCTAGCCTCAATAGAAGGGGAGGTACCTAGTCTTAGTGCAGCTTGATATGCCATGACTATTGGATATTCATCAAGGCTGGCCCTTTTCTGAAGAAAAACAGAGGAGATGTGGACGGGTTGGGGTCGAGAGGGGAGGCGGGGGGGAGGCACTAGAGAGGGAGGAGGGAGGAGCAACTGCTGTTAGGATGTAAAAGAAACCAAACAAAAACCAGGCACAATGGCATACATCCGTAACCCCAGAACTGGAAGGTGGGGCAGAGACGAGAAGATCCCTGGAACTCACTGGCCAGCCAGCCTAGCAGAATCTATGACAGACTCCGGTGGTGATGGTGTTGGGTGGTGGTTGATGGGTAAGAACATCTTCTGGATGAAGACCTCAGTTCAAATTCCCAGCCCCCACCTGAAAGCGGAGCTTGGTCATGTACGCCTGTAACACTGGCACAATATTGAGGATGGACTCAAGAGGATCATGGGGGCGTTCTGGCCTCCAGCCTAGCTTCAGGTTCCATGAGAGATCTCGTCTCAGAGGAGTAAGGTGGAGGATGATAAAGCAAGTTGTCCAAGGTCCTTCTCTGACTTCCCCACATTCACATGGCATGCACACCTAGCTGAACACACACACACACACACACACACACACACACACAGAAGCATGCATGCACACATGCACCCTGTGCACGCACACACTAACAGGTATATAGACACACACACATCAGACAATCTGGAAACACAGACCACTTAATGACAACCATGAACTCAAATGCGTTTGGAGCCAGTGTTAATAACTCAGTAACATGTCTGAGCTTTGGGGTTCCTGGAGGTTGGTTGGGAGACCAGTGCTTGGCAGATGATAATATCTGTACAATCAGGCTCAATTAAAAGGAAAACCGAGACACATTGTAGGAGCAAAGCAAAATGTGTCTGTGGGCTCGATACACTTTTCCATTTTGTTATTAGCTTGGCAGGCTTAGAGCTTTAGAGAATTTCTCTTGAATTCTTTTTAATTCACATCCCTCATGGGCTTTTCACCTTGGCCTTACTCTTGGGGTCATTGTCTCTGTACCGATAAACTGACACCATTTCTACCAAGAGGCTCAAAGTGACTTTTTATTTGGTTCCTAAACCCCTGAGATCAGCCAGGCTTGTTCTCAGCTTCATTTCAGATTCATGCCCTTGGGCTCGGAAAACACCGCTTTTCCACAGACAGGTAAATTCTCCATTTGACGCTGCCTTCTGGGGGCACAAAATGTCCCCAACCAGCAACTTTACCTTCTAACCCCAGCTACACTTCAGCACTCCCCTGATGTCTTAGCTGTGCGTGAGCGCCTTGAATTCTAGAAGCTTCTTTATGTTTTTCTCTTTCACCACCTGCAAGTTGAGCAACAGGAAAGCTGCTACTCAGCGAAGAGTTTACTACCTGTCTTCCACATTTGTATGTTATACATACATACCCTGACATGTAAGCTCGGGGATTTAGAGGTAGAATTATTTTTTTTTCTATATCAGAGAAACTTTTCTGGGCTCTATTTTCTACTTGTGCATGGTCTGTCTTCTCCAGTCTAAGTATGCCTTTGGGCTTGCAGAAAGAGGCACTTCCTGACTTGAAGTTAGAAAGCACCTTTGATGGAGTTAATCTGGTTGTTGCCAGGTGGTTTTCTTGTAAGGCGCTCTGGGAGAGCTTAATGGTCATCCAAGGAAACAGCTTGCCTTTACATTCGATATTTCATGCAAACAAATACACATGCAGAGGTGAAAAGCAGGGAGGAATGATCCACAGGGTGTTAGGTCATCACAGATGCTCTATACAACAAGTTGCCTATGAGGCAGGAGGCATTCTTCTCATTTTATGAAGAAGGCACAGATGCCAATACAGTCTCTGGTTAGCCTTAGGGCTAACAAATGAATGAGGTAGGTTGTAAGCTTGATCTGATCTCCCCACCACCCCTAACTCAAATGTTTTAGGACCTTGGCCTGGTGGATGCTTGTCTTGTCTGGTTTAACTAGGCTGCTGTGTTTATAGGGCGTTTTTAATAGATTCCTCGACAACCTGAGATTTATTAGCATTTTCATGACTTTCATTTTACAGCCAATGCTTCTGCGTGGAGGATTAAGTGTGCTCACTTGTGGGAGCATTGAGATGCATGTGGAAATTATTCAGGATCCCTTATTACTTAAACGAGGGCAAAGGAGTAGAAAGAAGAGTTGGAAAACAGAATCAAACAAAACCTTCACCCCAAGGGAGAGACATGGTCACAGTCAGTAAGATGCAAGTACCGAATGCCTGCGTGGCCTCTCAGCTTTTCATCTCTCTAATGGGCATCCCTACCTTTGCACAATCACAGCCGTGCTATGGGCTGCATCCCGTCACCTATTCCCTCTTTGCCCAGGGAATGATGTTGCTTTGTGTGTGTATACTTGGCTCAAGAACTTAGGGGAAACATTTTCATTATGCTCCCCATGAACACCCTAATATGTTAGGGACCCATACATCTTCTACCCTTTAGAGCACTTAATGACCAACAAGGAGCTATCTTTGATACTCCTTGTTGCATCGATACAGTCTGTCTTTCCATTCCTGTGGCAACGCCTGTACTTCAAGTCTTTCAGACTCGTGCTTGAGCTCCCCCACTGTTCTTACTGCTTCACTTCTGCCTGTGTATCCTTGGGCCTCCATGGCGTGTACTGGCCTTCCTCTCTTCCTCAGCTACCACCACTCACTGCACACACGTACGCAAACACACTGGCTGTTCATCTAGGCCCAGTGATCCAAAATGTCTCATGTGCTAGAGTGCCAGAAGAACACACCTCTTCTAAACTTGGACACGTAAATGTAAACGTGTGCGTTCATCTTTAAGGGGGTCTGCCTTCCACGGCCCCACCCCCAACATCTTACCCTCTGTAGGGTAAGTTGGAGTAGAGCCAATGCCAGTACAGGTCTAGGACATCAATTTTCAGGAGTCCACTGACAGTAATTAATAAGAAAGAGTGCAGGAAATGGTAATTAAAAAAAAATGCTGGCCTGGAAGTTGTGCGTTAAAGGCTTACAGTAAAGTACAATCATCGCTTCATCCTAAGCCCTGGAAGCTATTCCGCATCGCCTTCCTTTTCTATGTCTCTTCTGAGGAGCCATGACCTGCTTTTTTTTTTTTTTTTTTTGAGATTAATAGGAAGTTGTTTCTCCTATTACTTGCACCTGATGTATTTTGTGGTAGGCAGAATAATGGTGTCCCAAAGATGCCCTCAGCAGTCTCCTGTACATCATGTTTCATCGCAAAGAGGAATTAAAATGGTGGGCAGGGATAAAGCATCCAGATCAGCTGATCTTGAAAATAGGTTCCTCTTACTGGACATGGTGGTGCACGCCCGTAATCCCAGCAGAGGCAGAAGCAGGCGACTCTCTGGGAGTTTGAGGCCAGCCTGGTCTAAAAAGCAACTCCGGGACAGCCAAGGCTACACAGAAAAACCCTGTCTTGAAAAACAAACAAACCAAAAAGGTTTCTGCTTCCTGGACCACCCAGGTGGGCCCAATGTAATCACAGGAGTCTTTAGAAGTGAGAGAGGGAGGCAGGAGCGTTTGATCAGAGCAGCTCAGGGAGAGGAAGGCCTGCCTGGTCCTGACTGGCTTTGCAGACATAGCAAGTGCATAGGCCTCGCTTGTATCTTTCCTGCGGTTGGAAGGAGGAATACCACTCTCAAGGGAGAACACTTCTAGCATTACTGCAGGCTAAAAGGGTATCATATGCCCAGATCCAGCCTGGATATCTCCATGGACATCTGCATGAGCTTTGGCTCTAGCTCCAAGTCCCCTAACCCTGTGCTTAGAAGCAGGAGAGAAAGCTCAGAGGCCGGCTGCTGGCTCTTGTTCCACTCTGCGCTATCACTGGTTATTGGATACACACTGGGACCGACAACCAACTTGAAAAAGCCAAGCATCCGGCTGAAGCTATGTGGCATCTGAGTCTGCAACTTAGGTAAGGCTGAGGGCTGGGGCATGGGCACCTCTCAGAGCTCCCAGGTGATTGCAAAGTAGCTTGAGTTGAGCTCTTCGTTCACCTGAGGCTAGAGAAGATGCTGGGGTCACCACCTCTCTCTGCCTGGGGCATCCCTTGGCTGGGCAGTGTGTACCCTTTGCCAGGGCACTGTCTGCATTGTGGCTTTCTCAGCAGCCCTCTGCTCGGGGCTGCCTATGGTTCCTACATATGGATTAATGATCTCTGGTTGGTAGACATTCTTTAGTTTTTCTGTTGGCTCTGAGTCTCTCATCTTCCTCCAATGAGGAGGAATCGTCTGTTGTTCCAGCTAGTGTACCTTCAGAATAGGACAAGGGAGCCCTCTCTACTTTTTTATTTATTTTCATTTCATGTGTACAAGTGTTTGTCAAGAGTTTGTCTGTGTTCCACCTGTGTGCCTGATACTCGTGGAGGCCAGAAGAGGGCGTTGTATCCTCTGGAACTAGAGTTACAGATGGTTCTGAGTCACCATGGGGTTTGGGGTATTGAACCCAGGTGTTCTGGATGAGAAGCAGTGCTCTTGGCTGCTGAGCCATCTCTCCAGGCTTACCTCTTACTTGTAATCTGGAGAGAAGGGGAATTCTCCAGGTGGTTATGAACATCAGTACCTCTTAATCCCACTGTGGGCCTATAAATTCCTCTGTTCACTGAGCCATGCCTCCTGCTCCTCCCCCTTAGGATGCTTTGGTAGACATGGTCAGAACTGGCACTATTCGAATTTCCTGTTAGGTGATACAAGAGGCTGAGGCCATCTAGGCAGTCCATTTTCTGGTTGGACCAGTTTGGGACTGATTGTTATAGGAAGGCCTTCTTAGAGGGGCTGGAGGATGATTTTGAAGAAAATACTATCATTTCAGGACCAGTTCTTTCTAGATTGAAAGTTGCCGTAGGATTTTTTGATCCATGGGATTGATGGATGACTCCTGTGCACGGGGACACGGAGGTCTTGGTTATCAGCTAGACATAACTGGGAAAAGGGGAGCCCTAGTTGAGTAATTGCCTCAGTCACATTGGCCTGTGGGGCATTTTCTTGATTAGTGATTGATTTGGAAGGGTCCAGCCCACTGTTTGCAGGGCCAGCCATGGGCAGGTGGTCCTGGGTTGTATAAGAAAGCAGGCTGAGAGAGCCTGTGATCACACTCCTCTCTGGCCTCTGTTCCAGTTCCTGCCTTGACTGCTCTCAGTGATGGACTGTGACCTGTAAACCAAAAAATCCCTTCCCATAAGTTGCTTTTGACCAAGGTGTTTCATTATAGGACCAAAAGCAAACTAGAACAGTAGTAATATAATTAACATTTTTATCACATTCAAGGCAGCAATGGAATAGTGCTTGTGGCTGGATCATCAATCTTGAAAGCTCTGTTCCGGGCTGGGGCTGTCGTGCTTTCTACAGTGAGCTCCAAATCCGAAACTCCAGCAGTGAATATGATCTTACTTGGAAATGGACTGTTTGCAGATGACCAAGATAAAGTCAGGTCATGGGGGTGGCCCCGATCTAGTCTTACTGGTGGGCTTATAAAAAGGGGGTGATCGGAGCCCAGTAAAAGAGCTGCACATGGGCTAATGCTTTGTAAAAATAAAGACAGAAATTAGGTGATGATCTAAAAGCCAAGGGGCACCAAGGACCACCAGCAAACCACTGGAATCTAAGATAAGGGCCTAGAAAGGACCACCGCAGAGGGAAGCGGCCTGGCTGCTACCTTGATCCTAGTCTCCTGCTCTCCAGAGGGAGACAAGAACTATGCTAAAGTAAACTAAGTATGCTAAAGTAGGAATTCCATTGAACCTCTTCTCCACCTTTCAGAAGGGATGCTGTAGATTGGCCAAACTCTGGGACACCTACTCAATCCATAGGTTAAAATACAGGAGATTGATAACCATTCTGACCTTCAGAAATCTTTGTAGACACCTTTTTTTGGAGCCAGGTATGGGCATGTCTCTTTTGGTTTGCAGCTTAGGGAGTTGGGAAAATAGGAAAGAAATCCCCAAATGGAGATATAATTTTCCTTGCAATTTTTTTTTTAATGCTTTTGGAATGCTCTTCATTCCATGTAGCCAGCAAACATGTAAACAGACGCAGAATCTCCAAAGCCCCCTCACCAATGAATGTGGCAGGCAGGCAGGTTGGAATCTATGAGAATTTTAAGATCTGGGAAAGGGTATTATCCAAAATGCAAAAAATTTCAATCTCAGAATTAATATATTTAAACTTCTGTTAAAAGGTTTCCATCCGTTGGACCCATCTACCAGTTGAATATCTGAGTTAATTTAGCATGGCGCATTAATATATACAATAAGAAGTAACTAGGCTCCCCCCACCCCGCACCCCCAGTGCTTTGTCTCTGCTTATGCACATTGTCTTAGGCTGAGAACAGGACTCAGATATCCCTGGGCCCCTGCCAATACTGTCTCATCCTTTGTGAGAGTACCCAACTGAGATTTTTTTTTTCTCCACGGAAACTCATTAAAATAAAAGCAAAGCATCAGTCCCTCATAGATTTACAATCAAACTAATACACTATTTGGAAAAGACGAAGTCAGAGCCTAGGCACCGAGTTCTAACTTTCCAATGAAACTTGAATAAATCTGATTGCTTTCACAATTTCCTCACAGAGGCAGGTGGAAAGGGAAAATGTTTAAGAAATGTTGCTGGAAAGGCTGTAAGCTTCAGAAATTCAAGAGGTAGAAAACACAGCAAGGTTTCAAACAGCGAGAGAGCTTTTTAAGTGGATGTGAGGCTCAGTTGCTCCCAAGAGGTGTAGGTCTTTTAAATAGATGTGGACCCTGTGGTGGTTTGAATTAAAATGGCCCCCTTAGGCTCAAAGGGAGTGGCACTATTAGCTTCATGGCCTTGTTGGAGTGGGTGTGGCCTTGTTGGAATGGGTGTGGCTTTGAAGTTTCAAGTGTATAAGTCAGTCCTGGTCTCTCATTTTCCTGCTGCCTACTGATCCAACTAAAGCTCTCTCAGCAACCCCTCCAGCACCATGTCTGCCTGTGTGCCACCATGCTTCATGCCATGAAATAATGGACTAAACCTCTGAACTGTAAGCCAGCCTCAATTAAATGCTTTCCTCTATAAGAAATGCCATGGTCACAGTGTCTCTTCACAACAATAAAACCCTAAGACAGACCCTGAACATACTTTTTGAGTCTGTGGCAGTGAATTCTGCAAGACTCCTCAGGTTTCTTGAATGGAGTCCTTAGGTTGAATAGGTTATTGATGCGATTGAGGGTGGTGGTTATGTATGATTTCACACTTGGATTATATTTCCTTAGAACTTAGATTTAAGAGACATACCGTTATTCAATTCCATAACTGATTCATGGAGGGTATACGTTCGAGGTTGGTTTGATGTGTGTCACTGGCCCTCAAGATCTGGTTACGCCTATCCTTGTTTTGTAAACCTGCCTAAGACATACCTGGTTGATTGGTTAGATGGCCTATACCTGGGCAGGGCAGAATGGGGTAGATGTAGCTAAGGTTCCCTGGCTTGGAGAGGACAGAGATGGGAGGAGAGACAGAAGGAGGACAGGACAATGGGTTAGTGTGGTAAAAACAAAACAAAACAAAACAAAACAAAAACCCACGTGGGCTGAGAGGAAGGACTTCAATAATGGCGTGAAAAGGAAGACCCAAATGAAGAATGCAAGCAAGTACCATGGTTTATGGAGGAAAGGTAGACCAGATGAGGAGGATGGAGGTGGATGGCATAGGGTGGAGGCTGGGAGATAGACGATGAGCTTGTTGAGACAGTGTAAGTGGAATATGTGCCCTGCCCAAGGTAAATAAGGGAATAATAAGATCTAACAGGTGACTGTGTCGTCTTATTTATGATAGCACATTAGACAACACCGTCGTGATAATCTTAGGGCTAATAATAAACATTATATAGCCCCATCTGCATTTTTTAAAAATTTACTACAACAGGAATATCTTACTGAAAGTGTGTCAGGAATGAGGTTAAATTTTGAGAAATGTAACCCTTGTCCAAAACAACGACAGTCTTCAGCACTGAGCAGCTTACAGGTCAGTAGGAGGCATTTATGTCACTATGATGAACACTGGCATGAGGACAGGACAAGGGATGAGGCACACTGGCATCTTAGACCCAACAGGCTGCTATAACAAAACAGCACCAACAAGGCCATTTATAAATCATAGACATTTATCTCTTAGAGTTCCTAAGGCTAGAAGATCTAAGGTGGAGGCAGCAGCAACTGTGTGCCTGTTATGGGCTCCTTATATTTCCTCATTTCCTTATATACACACAGAACTATACTTATGGCATCTTCACATGGCAGAAGGGCCAAGACATCTCTCTCAGGCCCCTTCTACAAAGGTGCTAATCCATTCATGAGAGTTCTGTCCTCAGGATTTAATCAACTCTCACCAGTACATGGATGATTAGGTTTCAGTACACAGATTAGGAGAGACACTCAAATGTTCAGGCTGTATCATGCAGGGAGGGCCACTTGACTTGGATATGAGAACTGATTAGGAAAGATTTCTGTGGAAAGTGATAGCCAAGCCTTCCAAAAACACCAAGACTTTATCCAGACAAATTGGATAAATGCCCCAGAGGCAAGAAAGCTCAGCACATAATCAGAACTGAAAGTAATTCGATATGAAGTAAGGGTGCTTGAGAGAGAAATGGGCTCCGACTAAAACGCAAGAGGCACATCTTGAAGGGGTTTGCAAGTCATTTAGAGAAAATTTAACTTTATCCTGGGGGCAATGGGTAGCTCTCAAATGATTTCCGACAGAGAACAGAAATGATGCAATGAATAGCCTGGCCATGTGGAGGATGGATTTGGACTAGAGCAGCAAAGAGGTTGCTGTAGCAAACAAGGTGGCCAGTTACAGCAAGGCTGGGAACAGGAAGTAGAGGGGCCCTAAGATACTGGGAGACGGAACTGACAGAACTTAGAGATCGAGGAGGAATAGGAGCCAAGGAAAAGATTGGGGGTTTCTATCATAAGAACCTGTGAAGGGAGAAACAAGCTTTAAAGGGAAGGTAATGGCTTCATATTGTACATCCTGTGTTAGAAGTAAAGTGTATCTAAATTGACATACGCTGTTTTAGTTAGAGTTTCTATTGTTGTGGTGAATACCATGACCAAAGCAACGTGGGGGAGGAGAGGGTTTATTCAGTTTACACTTCCACATCTTAGTCCTTACTGAAGGGAGTCAGGACAGGAATTCAAACTGGGCAGGATCCTGGGAGCAGGAGCTAATGAAGAGTCCATGGAGGGGTGCTGCTCCGTGGAGGGAGCTGACTCCTCATGGCTTGCTTAGCCTAGAACCCAGGACCACTAGCTCAGGGATGGGCTGGGTCCTCCACTATCAATCACAAATAAAGAAAATAGCTCACAGCTGGATTTTTTGGAGGCATTTTCTCAATTTAGGTTTCCTTTCAGGTGACTCTAGCTTGTGTCAAGTTGACATAACAAAACATAGCCAGAACATATGTTTTCTGAGTCCAGAGCAGGAAGGTGCTGGGAATTCATCTAGAATAGGTCTCTCCCTCAGTCAGCTCTTGGGCCTTCAAGAAGAGAGTGTTAAGCTGCGTCTTGAAGGATTAATGCTAGTGGTTAGGAAGGAAAAATGCCTTAGGAAGAAGTGTGCTGATGAAGGAGAGTAAGTGCTGTGAGGAGCTGTAGGTGGTACAGAGGACAGAGAAACAAGGCAGGGCATTCCTTACTGGCCTTGTGCACCATAATGTCTGGGGAAGTTAGAAACAGCCAAGACTGCAAGAGACAGAGACAGAGAGAATATGTGTTTTATAAATCAGACTAGCACAGATATGACCTGTTTGATAAGAAAAAAGCCGACCAATTTAGAGAATACAGTATGAGTATATTCATTCAAAAGTTCAACTCCCAAACTGGGGTGAAGGCCAGGGAGTGGAGAGGAAGAAATGATTTTGAGAGAAAAGTAGGTGTCAGAAATGAGAGATACAGTACTCAACTAGGTATGGAGGAAGGTGGCAAGGACTGTGTCTGGGCTCTGCTTCAGCCACCTGGTAAGATGGGCAATACCAGCTAGGAGCTAGGGAACCTTAGGTGCAATAAGTCATGACAGACTGGTCACAAACCTTGGTTTTTCATTTTAGTCTGAAGTCATTAGTCTCTAAAACAGTACAATTTGTGTCCCTACAAGAAACAATCATAATCACCTTCATCTGCACTGAGGAATGTGATGTCACTTAACCCCACTCCTGGTAGCATTTTCACGGCTTAGGAATGAGTTCCCTATTTGTGAGGTGTTTTCGGTTTTAGAAAGCAGTAGCACTATTCAACACTGGTGAAACTGGTAAGATCCCTCTAGGACTCAGCATTTGCAGGTGCTTCTCTGCAGCAGTGGCTTTTAAGTTTGCTCAAGTCCTTGAGATGGCATAGGTGGTGGTGGTTCCTCCTCCTCCTCCTCCTCCTAAGAGTCAGTGGGCATGAAAATGGCCAGCAAAGCCTTTCCAGAAAAGTTTCTAAATTTGTTCCATCGTTGATGTTGTGGCACCACGCCCTGTTCATTCACAGCGCCTCACCTTGCCATTGTTGGAGGCTGTTTTGTTTGTTTGTTTGTTTTTAACCTGTTCATTGTCCTTCTCACCTACTACATAAGGTCGTGGGTGGGGATAAGCAGGGAGTTGTACACCTTCTTAACCTGCTGTGAAATCACTGCCCTATAAATACTGACTCTTGGAGAGCTCTATTTGCAGGCTCTTTTAAACCAACACCATTTTTTTCTGACCACACAGATAGTTAACAGCTCAATTCCTTTTGTTTTCCTTACCAGCCACTTAGGAGAGCCCTGGAATCCATCACTGATCCACAGCTCTCCCTTTGGATTTTTCCAGTAACCCACCACTTAAAGCTTCACAACCCGGTCAAGCAGGCTCTTGCCCTGGTGCTAAAGCTCATGTTTGTTCAAGCTGGTGTCTGTGCTGTTCATGCTCATGCTTTGACCACCATCCCTCAACTACTTTCAGTTTGTTTTGCTGCACCATGCATGGAAACTTCCACAACAATTAGATCAATGGAAGAAAGGATTCCTAAAATTAACAGCTAACAAGCTCACTTGCATGAAAGGAGAACCATGGTGTGGGGTTACTGCAGAGAGATGGATAGTTCTGTGTACATGACTGTGACAGTCAGGAAATACAGGCTCTGGAGAAAGGGCTGAAGGACTGGAGAAACACACTTGTTCTGTTTTTGAATGGGGGACAATACTTTATTGCTTTCAAAGAAAGTTAAGGCTCACTCAAAAGAGTCTAACTTGAACTGTGTTGATTATGCAATTCTTAAGTGGAGGATCTCACGTGAACCTTCCTCTTTAGAGGCCTTAATTGGATTCCAACTGGGCAGAATGGATTCTTAATCAGAGTATATTTTATTTGCTTAAAATGAATATTACTGCAGTTACCCTCTATTTATCAACAGAGTGGAGAGTGGTCTTTAGGAGCTATCAGTGGGCTGACCTTGACAAATTCCATTACTGAAATAATGAAACCTGATGGGTTAGGGTTATTTGCTAATGACCCTATTAGCTATTTACAATGTAATGCTATTTACATTGCAGAGAGAGAGAGAGAGAGAGAGAGAGAGAGAGAGAGAGAGAGAGAGAAAGAAAGAGAGAGAAAAGCATGAAGCTGGGCTGAAAGAGAGCTACTTATCCAGGCAGGCTGACCCCAGGGAGAAGGTGAGAGAGGGCCTAATGAAAAGCATGGGAGCTTGATGAAAAACAAATGCCTCTAGGGCAGAATTCCTACAAATGAAATGCAAATTCAGATATATATCTTTTAATCACTGGACTGAAAAGGTTGATTACTTAAAATTAGACTCTCCAGATGTTTTTGTTGGAAGCAGGGCTGGGAGGCTGACTAAGAGGGAAGACAAGAATTTATTCTTTGAAAAAGCTTTCGTTATTTCATAATAGACGGCGAGAAACTGAACTGGGATATTGCATCTAGGCCTAGAAGGGAAACAAAGGGGGAAACCCCAGAACAAGATGGGAGGAAAAAACAAGCTGAAATCCTACCAGTCCTGTAAGTTCTTAGCATTTCTGAAATCTGGAAGCCGGAGTTG
>REGO01000001.1:3210575-3222416 GCA_010120015.1 Rhombomys opimus
AGCTATGGGAATATTGTTCTCCTTGAAAGGCCAGACCTTGGGGGACATTTGCATGATCTGAAAGCTTTCCTTGCTGTTGTGAGCTGCCAGAGCAGAATCAGAGTCAGGCTGAGCAGAGCAGGCGATCTGGATAGGAAATGGACAGCAAAGCCCTGGGGCAGGCTGAGAGCTGAGCCTTAACATTTATACAAGGTCCTAGAGGGTAAAGGCACAGGCAAGAACAAATACAACCGTCCAGATGATGGTTTCAAAGGCTCCTCCATACGATCAAAAGCAAATGCCAAGGTGAGGACTCACGTACCACCCCAGATCCAGAAAATATCACTGCTGATTTTATTTTTCTTTAAATTTAGGGGCTCAGCATCCTACAAAAGTATGATGACTACGCCCCGCTCTTGGCAAGAACCTCTTCATGGGGAGTCATTTTGAAATTCTGTATGTTTAAACTGAGTGCCTGTTTGATCCTGTGTGTCATGTGTATAGTTTATCTTCAGTTGTTTTCAAAGGAGGTCTGAGGCATATATTCATCTTTGAGCATGTGTGTTACAAGGCGAGGAGCGCACAGCTCACTAGCTTCACTTGTTGTTCAGTCCCTGGAAGTGCAGAGAAGAGCATAGTATAAAGAATTCACATTCACCAGCTATTGAAAGCTCACTATTTCTAAATGTAGGTGTGGTGGTTTAGAAGAATGGCCCCTGTAGGCTCATAGATCTGAATGCTTGCTCACCAGGGAGTGGCACTATTTGAAAGGGTTAGGGAGTATGGCTTTGTTGGAGGAAGCGTGTCACTGGGGGTGAGCTTTGGGGTTTCAGAAGTCCAGGCTGGGGCCAGAGTATCTCTCTTTTCTTTATGCTGCCTGTAGATCCAGATGTAGAACTCTCAGCTACTTCTTCAGCACCATGTCTGCCTGCATGCTGCCAAGTTCCCTATCATGATGACAAAGAACCAAACCTCTGAAACTATAAGCAAGTCCCAGTTAAATGCCTTTATAAGAGTCGCCATGGCAGTTCAGTGTCCAAGTGGGTTCCATAGTAATAGGAACAGGGACTGTCTCTAACACAAACTGATTGGCCTGCTCTTTAATCACCTCCCCCTGAGGGAGGAGCAGACTTCTCAGGCCACAGAAGAAGACAATGCAGCCACTCCTGATGAGATCTAATTGACTAGGATCAGAAAGAAGGAAAAGAAGACCTCCCCTATCAGTGGACTTGGGGAGGGGCATATGTGCAGAGGGGGGAGGAAGGGAGGGATTGAGACTGGAGGAGGGAGAGAACAATGGGGGGGGGAGATACAAAGTGAATAAAGTGTAATTAATAAAGAATTAAAAAAAATAACAAATTAAGAATAGAAAAATAAAGAGTCGCCGTGGTCATGGTATCTCTTCACAGCGACAAAACACTGACTAAGACAGTGAGCAAAAGTTTATCACCGTTATTATTGTCACAAAGGAGACTGTGAAAACAGTAAATACTTTAAAGCAGTGGTAGAAAAATTAAACCTTTTGAAAGCCCTTGGTTTTAATTCTTTGGTATATTACTTAATTAAAATCCAGTGCAACAATGATTGAGTGTGTCATGACGAATTAGTTTTGGAGAGTCTGAAGAGAGAAAAAGGGAAGTTGAAGCAACAAAAGTCAATGAGAGACCAAGAGCAAAAGCAGAAGCAGATAGATGCATTTCCCATTCCCTGGGGATGCCGCCAACCTTGCTTTCCTCCTTCCACCATCCTTTTGTGTCAGCTTCCAATACCAAGAGAAACTTTCTACCTGGGATTCCCAGTGGCCACGCTGAGCTTGGACTCAAGTAAGCAGTTTCCATTCTCCTTCCTTCCATCCATTACAGTCTCTTCAGTCTCACCCCCAGCTCTGAAGCACACCCGCCTGCCAGTCCTTTTCTCCCACTCTGTTTCCATTTCCTGGAGACGCCTCGTAACCTGGTAGTGGGCTCAGATCTCCTCCTCCCTGTGGCTCCTCTCGGCTCATCCTCGGGATCGTTCCCATTTATTTGGATCAGCTGCTGCTGCCTAGAAACTTTGTCTACCTGGAAACCCAGTGGCCACGCTGGGCTGGGACTCAAGTGGGGCATCTTCATTCTCATCCCTATCTTCTGTTATACTCTCTCCAGTCTCATCCCAGCCCTGTGGCAGACTTCCAGCAGGGGTCTTATCTCCCCCCCCCCCAACAATCCAAGGGAACCCCCCAAAACCTGCAACGGAACCAACCCTTTTTTCCCTTTCTCCCATCCCTCTGTGTCAGAAGAAACACTCTCCACTCAGGAACCCCCAGTGGTCACATCTGGCGGGGAGTAGGGATGTGAATCGCACTATCCTCCTTCCTGGTCTCATTTATAATCTCATTTTTCACCGTCAGCCAGGCAACAGCTTTCTTTCAGGTGTCCCTTCTCTCACCTCAACTCCCATTTACTGGAAACTTCAACTCCTGGATCAGGTATAGAGTCCCTAGCCCTTTCATCCCCATTTCTTCAGACAATTCTTTGCCTCATTGCAAGCTACTTGCAGGATGCCTTCTCCCTACCACACCTCCAACTCCTTGGGAACCCCACCTCTAGGTGTGGATAGGATCTCAGAGCTCTTTTCTGAAGCCCTGCTCAGCCTTTTCTTCTAGCTCACCTCTATTCCTCTCTGCCACCATCTGACCTGCAGAATCCCTCCCTGCCAGGCAACCGACAGCCATCATGTTTCCTAAGATCCAGGGAGAACAAAATGGAAATCAAGGACTAGAACACCCTCCCAACAAAGACAGGAAGATAGGAAAGGCCACTACATACTCTTCAAAGGTTAAAAAAATGTATCAATAGGATATTGCAATTCTTAATATCCATGCATCAAACACAAGGGCACCCAAGTTCATGCAAGAAACACTACCACAGCTTAAATCACAAACTGACCCTTGCACAATGATAGCGGGTGATTTCAATATTGTGCTCTCAACATTAAACAGGTTATCAAGGCAAAAACTGATGAAGATAGTTTATGGCCAAACCACCCTGAAAGCGTCCAATCTTGTCTGATCTCGGAAGCTAAGCAGATTCAGGCCTGGTTAGTACTTGGATGGGAGAAATGAAATTAAGTAATGTCATAAACTGAATGGACCTAGCAGATATTTACAGAACATTTCACTCCCACTCAAAAGATTATACCATCTTATCAAGAGCTCATGGATTTTTTTTTTTCTAAAAGTGACTACATACTTGGACACAAAGCAACTCCCAAAGATACAACAAAACTGAAGTAACACCATGTATCCTATCTGACCACTATGGATTAAAGCTTGCTATCAGCATCAATAGAAACAACAGAAAGCTTAAAACTCATAGAAACTGAGCTCACTTCTAAGTGAAAAATGTGTCAAAACAGTAATTAAGGAAGAAGTTAAAATTTGGGTGGTAATGTTGCATACCTTTAATCCCAGTCCTTGGGAGGCAGAGGCAGGCAGATCTCTGAGTTTGAGAGCAACCTAGTCTACAGAGAGAGTTTCAGAACAGCCAGGACTGTTATACAAAGAAAACATGTCTCGAAAAAACAAAAGAAGAAACAAAAAAGTTAAACACTTTAGAATTGAATGAAGATGAAAACACAGCATATCCCAACATTTGGGACACAATGAAGGTGAAGATGGTTCTGAGAAGCAGGTCCATAATACCAAGTGCCTACATTAAAAAAAAAAATGGAGAGAGCTCATGTTAGTAACTTAACAACACATCTGAAACTTTAGAACAAAGAAGAAATCAAACTCAAAAGAATATGGCAAGTAATCAAACTCAGGACTGAGCTCAACAAAATACAAACAAACCAACAACAACAATACAACAAAGCAATACAAAGAATCAGTGAAACAAATATTTAGATCTTTGAGAAAACCAATAAGCTTGAGAAAATCTTAGCCATACTCACTAAAAGACTGAGAGAGACGATCCAAATAAATAAAATTAGAGATGAAAAGGGGAACATCACGACTGACACTGAGGATAACCAGGGAATCGTAAGGACATACTTTAAAAACTATACTCCACCAAATTGAAAAATTCTAAAGAAGTGGATAATTTTCTTGATCAGTACAATTTACCACAGTTAAATCAAGATCAGAAAAGCAATTGAAACAGACCTACAACCCCTAGTACAATAGAAGGAATAACTAAGTCTTCCAACCAAAAAAAAAAAAAAAAAAAAAAAGCAGGGTCAGATGGATTCAGTACAGAATTCTACCATACCTTTATAAGATTAATGTCAACACTCCTCAAATTATTCTACAAAATAGAAATAGAAGGAACATTGGCTCTTTTTTATGAAGCAATAATTACCCTGATACCTAAACCACACAAAGACCAAACACAGAAAGTAATTACACACCAATTTCTCCTGTGAACATTGATGCAAAAAAATTCTCAGTAAAATACTTGCAAACTGAATCAGTAACACATCAAAAAGATCATTCACTGTGATCATGTAGGTTTTATCGCAGAAATGCAGGGATGGCTCAACATATGAAAAGATATCAATGTAATTCACCATATAAATAAACTGAAAGATATCAATGTAATTCACCATATAAATAAACTGAAAATAAACCACATGATTTTATCATTAAAATCAGAAAAGGCCCTTGAGAAAATCTAGCACTCCTCCATGAAAAAAGTCCTGGAGAGATTAAGGATATGAGGGACATACCTAAACATAATGAGGCAGTTTGCAGGGAGCCTACAGCCAGCATCAACTTAAATGGGAAATACTGAAAGTGTTTCCACTAACAGCAGGAAAGAGACAAGGATTTTCACTCTACAGTATAGTACTTGAAGTCTTAGCTAGAGCAATAAGGCAACTGAAGGAGATCAAGGGGATATAAGTAAGAGTGGAAGAAGTCAAAGTGTTTTATCTACAGATGATATGATAATATACATAAACAACCAAAAAATCCCACTAGGTAACTCCTAAAGCTAATAAACACTTTCAGCAAAGTAGAAAGATATAACATTAATACAGTAGCCTTCCTATATACAGATGACAAATATATTGAGAAAGAGAGCAGGGAAAAATATATTTCACAACAACCCTCCAAAATATTGAGAATAACTCTAGCCAAACAAGTATAATAAAACTTGTATAATAAAAACTTCAACATACTGAGGAAAGAAATTTAAGAGATATCAGAAGATAGAAAGAAGCCCCTATGAAAAACAATCCATAGATTCAATAAATCCCTGTCAAAATTCCAACATAATTCTTCACAGAAATTGAAAGGACAATTTTCAGCTTCATATGGAACACACACACACACACACACACACACACACACACACACACACCAGAATAGCTAAGACAATCCTGAATGATAAAAGAATTGATGGAGATATCATTTTTTTTCTGATCTTAAATTGTACCACAAAGCTGTAGTAATGAAAACAGCATAGTATCATAAACACAGATATATTGACAAAGGGAATCAAGAAGACTCAAGACACGAGTTTGCACAGCTATGAACACCTAGTTTTTGACAAAAAGCCATAAATACTGAAAAACAACAGCAAAACCCCCAAACTACCATCTTCGACAAATGGTGCTAGCCAAACTGTAGAGCAATGTAAATAGACCCATATTTATTACCCCACAGAACACTCCAAATGGATAATGGGCCTCAACATAAGGCTTGATACCCTGACAAAGAGAAAATGGGAAATAGGCTTGAAGTCATTGGTCTAGAAAAGTATCCTGTACAGGACACTGATAGCACAGGGAGACCAATATTAATAAATGGGACTTCATGAAATTTAGAACCTTCTGGATGGCAAAGGACACCACGACTTGGACAAAGCTGCAGGCTATAGAATGGGGAAAGATCTTTAACAGTTACACATCTGATAAAGGATTAATGTCTAAAATATATGAAGAACTAAAGAAAATCTGGACACCAAGAAAACAAATAACCCAATTAAAGTGCACAGAAAATGAAACAGAATTCTTAATGTATGAAACACAAATGGCTGAGAAAAATGTTAAGAAATGTTCAGTATACTTAGTCAGCAGGGAAATGTAAATCAAAACTATTTTACTGCATCATCTTACTTCAGTCACAATGGTCAAGATCCAAAAACCAAATGCCAGCTCATGTGGGGAGGTTGTAGCCTAAGGGAGAAAACTCATAAATTGCTTGTGGGAGTGCAAACTTGCACAGCTATGGAAATTAGTGTGGTGCTTCCTCGGGAAGCTGGGAATAGGTCTATGTCAAGATCCAGCTATACCATTGTTGGGCATAGGCCCAAAGGACTCTATACCCTACTACGGAGACACTTGCTAAAGCATGTTCAGTGTTGTGCTATTCACAACAGCCAGAAATAAACAGCTTAGACTGTCTATCAACAATTGAATGAGTAATAAAAATGTGGTACATTTACACAGCGGAATATTACTCAGCTGTTAAAAATAGAAAATCATGAAATTCATGGGTAAATGGATGGAGCTAGGAAAAGAAAAGAAAACAATAAAAGCATTCCGAGTAAGGTAACCCAGACCTCAAAAGACAAATATGGTATATCTTCTCTTTTATGTGAATGTTAGCTCTTAAGCCTTCGATAGACATGAGAGGAAATAGAGTGAGGAAAGAGATGGGTCAGGGTGGGAATGTGGGAGAGAACAGATAACACTAAGGAACATTTGCAGGGCTATAGACAAACCTACTACAGTAGAAACTTCTTAAAACATATACAAATATGAAAGAAATAACTAAACGAACGCACCAAATAACAGGGGAAACAAAGCCCCAACAAGATACCTCTTGCCACCAAGTGAAGCCTCCATGTCGGAAATAGGTTACGTCTAATTGAGATGTTGGCCAAAGGGCCTCACGAAAACCCTCAGACAGCTCAGGCTATTGCCAAGGTTCTTGGTTCATCTTCATAAACTGATGGTAAAGCCTTATTGCTGAAGACAAAAAACTTTCAGATCTTCCTGAACATGGAGACTTCGAGTGGGTGCCTAACTAGAGCCTTCACCGCTACTGACTAGTGTCCACAGTACTAGAGGGCGCGATGCACACTCTCGGAGAAGAAAGGGAAACACTAACCCTGCTATATAAACCCTTTGAGCTACAGTGTTGACCTGTCTGCGTGATATGCTGGTACAGTGGAGGCACAAATGTTGTGGGAGGAACTAAGCAGTCTCTGGTTAGATTTCAGGCCCATTCTACAAGATGGAACCCATGCCTGACAAGGTTTGAGTGGCTAAGCATCTGAGATTAGATAAGCCATGGACCTAGGGGAAAACCAATTACTATTGCTCTGCTAAAGGAACGTAGCAATAAAATGACTTCCAAAGACATTCTGGTTATACCCATAGATAAGTGTCTCTTGTTCAGCCGTTATGAGCATAACTGCAGCTTCCTCCTGCAGTAGATGGGAACTAATACAGAGAGCCACCATTGGACAATATGCACAAAGTGAGAGACCTTGGAGCATTCAGTCCTAAACAGGACGTCTCCATCAAACCAACCTGAGGTCCAGACACACCAGGACCAACACACACGTGAGTTCGAAGAGACTGTAGCAGCATGCATACAGCCTACACAGATCAAAAGCAGTCAGGGTCCTAGCAATAAGATGGGAAGTAGAAAAAACCAACCTTAAACAAAAAACTCTCTTCAACTGCTTGCAAAGGAAAAAAATAGTTTCTGTAAGGGAGTCTCACTGTGTATATAAACCACACTTAAGGGAGGCTCCTTGTCTGGTGGCATGGCCAACACAAAATGAACACAAAACAGTTTTGAATATTTGTTTTTGTCTTATATTGCTTTGTTTGGGCATTTTTAAAAGCCTTACTGGTCTTTTCCTTGTATATTATGGTTTTATGATTTTGTGTTTTCAAGAGTGTTATTTACATGTGTGACTTTGTGTGTATGTGTTTGGTGTGTTCTTTGCCTCCTTCTTGTTTGTTTGATTCTCTGTTTATTTTGTTTAATTCTTATTTATTTACCATTTAAAATTTTTCTCATTTGTTTTCTAAACAGAGAGAAAAAAAAGAATGCATGGAGTTGGAAGGTTGGGGTGAAGATCTGGAAGATAAGTGAGGGGAAATTGTCATCAGAATGTATTGCATAAAGAAACCTTTATTTTCAATTAATAAGTTTAAACATTAAAAACAGAAATGGGTGTTTTGACCTCATCGATAGTAGAACCCTTTGTATATCAAAAGACATTGCCAAGAACATAAAAATAAAAGCTTTAGAATGATGTGTAGAATGAGGGGAAGTATTTGTAAATGATATTAGATAAGATTACATTTTCAGTCTAGATAAAGAGCACTCAGAACTCAACAAGATAAAGACACTAACGATGGGCAATGGACTCAGACATTTCTGTAGAGAAGCAAACATGTGGCTAATATGCACATGAAATGATGCCAATTTCAAATTAGCACCACTAGCACAAAACAGTTAACATGAAACTTGGTGGTCAAAATAAAAAACAGTCAGAAACATGAGGATGGATAAGGGCTTGGAGAAATGAGAACCTTGATGCATTGATAGTGGGAACCCAAAAAGATATAATTGCTTTAGAAAAAGACTTTGGCAATTCCTCAAAAACAAACAAACAAAAGCAAAAACAAAACAAAACTTAAATATAGTAGAGGACCCCTTAATTCCATCACTGGGTGTAAACCCGAAAGATTTAAAAACAAGAATGTAGTTATTTGTGTGCAAACATTCACTGTTATATTACTCACGACCCAGAGCAGAAAAGCTTAACTATCCATTCATCAGTAAGTAAGATACAGGTACACAGAATATTATTCAGCGGTAAACAATAATCTAAGGGAAATATTTGAACACTGAAGGGGCAAACATTGTGCAGCCCACTCACATAAACGCCTACAATAGACAAACCACTGGAAAATAGATTAAGGCTCTAGGAGCTCGGGTGAAGAGAAGAAAAGATTATTGATGAGTGGAAACTCAGTTTCTGTTCAGGGAATGAAGGTTTGGAAACGTTGGTGATGGTAGATGATACATTTAAGAATGGCAAAATCAGCGTTCGGTATTTTACCATGAGATTTGTCTTTAAAATATACATATATCTTTATTTGTGATTTTGAAAAAGGTGATAACATTACTGCAAGCCAAACAAACACCCCTGGGCTAATAACAAGCAGGTGAAACCGAAAGGACAAAGGTAGACTTCTGTGGGGTGAGAGTGAGTTGAAACCAGACCAACGATGCTGTGTGAATACGTTACCTTATTTCACTTTTGCTAGTAGACCGGAAGTGGATTGGAAAGTACAGTTAATACACCGCGCTAGGCCAACGTGAGGGAGGAACTCATGGTAGTGGAGTCATTAGAGAAACACAGATGCTAGTGACACAAGGTTATGTAGAAGGATCAGAGCATAGACCAGCAGGCAATGTTCTTGCAACTTTAAACTAGGCTACATGTGGCAGACAAAACACAAAATGGAAATAGCTGTGCTAGGATTAAAATATTTCAAGTGCTGGTATATTATTCAGGTCTTTAAAAAGAGAAAATGAGAAGACAAAGATTGACTTTGTACCTTGAAGCTCAATAATGACTCAGTGCCCAATTAAGATAACTTGATGGCGGCGGGGGAAGGGAGGTTTGGAGGAGTTCAGGATAGATTTCCTCTATCATCGAGTTGTGTTGATGATGTAAATTCCTAGTCTGCAGATCATGTCTGACTGAGGAGACTATGTTGGAGTGAAGCCAATGGTTTAATTATGGATTTTATAAATTCCACACCGTGCTTTGCTTGAGGGGTCCCTAAGTATTCTTACTGGTAAGACTTCAAGACTCAGTTTATGTAGCTAAGATTATGGGGCTGGAAATGAGCTTAGGGCTTTGGTAGCCTGTGGAAGCCCATGTCCCCTACTCATTATGGCAGTGTGACCTAAGATCTGTTCTCAAATTCGGCATCACTGTCATAGACACGTGACTGGATGAATTTGTTGTTTGGAGACAACACTGAACGATGCCAACTTATTATTTTAAGCCTGTACTAAACTAACACAGCTGAGCTGGGGAGTTATCTCAGGCAATAAAGTTGTACAGGTGTGAGGACCCGTGTTTGATCCTCACGGGAAAATGCCAGGTGCGGTGGCACATGCCTACAGTCTCAATGCGAGGGAGGCAGAGACAGGTAGATCCCTAGGGCCAGCTGCTCAGACAGCTTAGCCAAATCGGGGAGACCCAGGCCAGCGAATTTCTCTGTACAAGAGACAAGGTACTTAGCTTCTGAATAACACCCACAGTTGTCCTCTGGACGCCTCTCTATATACACACGCCCCCACACACAAAAACATATACGCAAAAACACACACACACACACACACATGAAGACTAAAGTAACTGAATTGGTTAGCCTGCTGTGCCTTCTCATATTATAAGAGTGATTTCAGCTTAGCTATCCTTCGACTCTGACGCATGAGAGATGCTGGATGTGGTCCTATAAATACAGCCTGGCTTGGATTCTTTACATCTGCCCCAGAAAAATGTGTTCTAGCACATATATTATCTGGGTCAAATTTGGACTCCAAAGATACTTCCAGAAGCAGAAGGAAATCATGTGGAGGCCCGCCACCACCATGACTCACTTGGAGCAGGGGATTGGGGCAGAACCCCTTCAGCCTGACCCTTCAGCCATTTCCAGGTCTAATCCCATTGCTGTCCTGTTAGAGGAGGCTAGTGAGGAAGTTAGAGTTTTGTGCTTTGCATTTGACTGTTTTGGAAAAGAAAACCAAGAAAATCACCTTGAGAATGGACTCTTAGCATCGCTCATTCAGGTAGAGTCTCTCTACAACTTAGTGTACTCACTCAAGGACTAACCCCACTTGAAAATAATTACGTATTAGGAAACTCTACAGTTAGACTGCCGAAGGCAGAGCTGCAGCTGGTCAGACTGTTGAGAGGTTCTAGCTCCATCTGTGTATTGTGATACCTAAATACTACTGAGCATCCTGAAAATTGCACAGAGATTTGAGAGTCTATGCTGTTGGTGCAAAAATCCCTTTATGAAGCTTGCTGACAGTCGTAGGTGTTGAAACCTGACGGATAAAATGTAACTAGAATATAAAAAAAGATTATGGAAATGCACTTTTATTTGAGGTAAATTTCCTGTAAGACTTGTGGTCTTCTGAGCTGTGTCAGAACAGACCAGGGAAACTGTCTGAGTTTCCCTTTCGTTTTTCTATTTCATCCTGGAAGTAATTATTAATGGACAATGACATCTTTAAAGCTTTGTCATCTTAAATTGCCACTTAAGATGGGAGAAGATACCTTTTAATTTTCTCATCAACTTGGAATGAAAACTACTCCTGAATACAGACTTCAGACCAAAGGTAACATGAGAGGAAATTCTTAAGACTCAAGGCCGGAACACATGCTTGAGGAAAACATGAATGGCTTACCGAAGGACATCTACAGAACAGATGAAATGCCCATTGTGTCAGTGAGAGACATATCCTTGACAGAGTGCTAGTGAAGGCCCATGAAGGGAACATGATTTTCTTTTAGTCAAGAGAAAGGACTCTGTCTGCCTGGGTGGAGAACTATTCCAGGGGTCAGTCACCTGGCTAAGAGGCACCCATGAGGAAGGTGGATCTTCCTTCAGACCATGCTGAAGAGAAAGGAGGAATAACTCTCTCCTTAACAGGGTAATGCACCTTTCCTCTGCAGTTCTGGGAGGCTCTGTTGGGTCTGCCATGGCTTTGAGCCCTAGAGCAACTTCCCCTTCCTTCCTTCCTTCCTTCCTTCCTTCCTTCCTTCCTTCCTTCCTTCCTTCCTTCCTTCCTCCCTCCTTTCCTTTCTCCCTTTCCTCCCTCCCTCC
>REGO01000001.1:3222852-3246011 GCA_010120015.1 Rhombomys opimus
ATTCAAACTGCATGGCTTTCTGTCTTCCTCTTACCCATCTCTGTCCCCTGGACAGTGGCTGAGATTAACAGCTTGCCTACTTTGGGTTTTCCTTTTAAACTGTAATAAAACTGTTCTAAACTTTCTTCTGAGCCTCTTCTTAAAAAAAAATTTTTTAACAAGACTAAAAACCCCAACAGGGGACCCTGGGTTCCACTGATATGTGGCAACTCTGGCCAGAGCAGTCCTCCACCCCTAGTTTTCTCTTGCCCCAAGAGTCTAAAACTCTGTTCAGCTCTATGGCATGATTTAGCTGGTTGCTCTGCATCCTACTGCTGGGGGTGCTTACATAACAAACACATGGAATGGGCAGAAACCTGAGAGTTTAGAAAGAAGTGTACACGCCTGCCTGAATCTCTAACCAAGTATTTGAGGAGTGACTTTGTGTCTATTCTATCTCAGGCTGCTCCTCAGCGCCTATTGAATCAGATTCCCTGGGAATGGCCTTTAAGAAAATGCATTTTCCAGTAATTGCCATGTACTTTGCAGAAAAGTCACGCTTCATAGACAAAGGTTTTCACCCAAAGGTGCAGAGGTCCTCAGGGGGCCATCATTTTTTTTGCATCCATATCCCATTCACACTTGTCTGGACCTTCATCAAGAATTCACTTTTATAGCTCAGTCATCCCCCTGAGGAACATTCCCTGTGAGCACCATCTCTGGCAATCGCTTCCACTCACAGGAAAAGTTGAAACGGTCAGAAATATAACCTCATTAACACATGAAGACATTTCTCAGTGGAAATCGGATGCCTCTTTCCTGAGTGTAAATCTCCAGGTTGATGAAGAAATGGTGCAAGGAAAGTGACAGTGTGTAACTCGCAGTCTCGGTGCAAAATCCGTGTGCTATATGATTTTCATTCTTGGCTTCCATCTGCAGCCAGTTTTGCCAAAACTATCTCCAAGGAAACCAACATTAAATCTGTGAAAATACTGGAAAAGCCACCATAGAGATGCTCATCCAAACTCATTTGTTGTACTTTTCCAAGTAAGGTCTCATATGCACCCAGGCAGGCATAGGCAGATACTGGACTGCAGAAACAACTTCCTTATCAGGGAAACACACAAGGGCCCCTGGGGAAACATTCTCTCCCTCCTTTCAGCTCTCCGTTGGCGCTTTTTGTTTTCTTTCCTTTCTTTTTTTTCATTTGTCATTTATCCAGCAATGTCAATGTGCTCCCAGTTGCAGTGAAGTAGGTATGTGCATACACTTCCTTTCTTCCTGTCTTGCTCAGGCCTGTGGTACACAGCGTTAAGGGAAGCCAATCAACAAAGGCACTGTGTTTGAGTGTCCAGAACCTACTGTTGAGTAGACAAGGATGGGAAGGGAAGTTTGCTGTTTCCATCATTAACTTCCTACACCTAACAGCGCTGCGTAGATCCCTTCGGTGTGAAGGTGGACTAGAATGGCTGGCAGACTGGGGTAGAGATGCCTTAGGGAATTAGGAATGATAGAGAATACAGAGGCTCTTTGGTACAGCTGTAGTTGACAGTTACCTAGCTCACTGTTCTCTTGCAGTGGACTCAACAAACCATTAAACAACACCAGCAGCAGCAACAGCCAAGGATCTTTGGGTAACTAAGAAGCCTCCAACATCTAGTGTGCCATGTATGTGAGGGGGATGTGGCCAGGTATTTAGAATACCATGCCTAAGATAATAGCAGTTGGCGTGAGGTCAGGCCACCATGCTACCAGCATACCTGGTGATTGGAGATCATCTCTCTTTATTTAAGACAAACTTGAATATTTCTCTTCAGATAAAGCAACATTTTAGTAAGGGTCCTTGTCTGTGACAGATGGATGAACTGATCTATCAGAGAGTGGGTAAGAAGCAGACCTTTGGCTCCTGTGTCAAGCTGTGTATGATGAACCCGGTGATGTATTTAGGCTGGGATGTACCCTATTAAACATGGCTGTTCACATGAATCTTTAGAGTGGTTGATTTGGGACTTTAAAAATGGGCAGAGGTGTGAAAAGGGATCATAGTGAACCTGCTCTGCAGAAGGCAATGAATAGCAAAAGACAATTCACATTTTAAAGAGACTCTAGAAGGGAGCTTGAAAGATAGCTGTGTGGTAAAGTGCTAGGCACACAGGTTGGATCCCCAGGGTGCAGACAAAGCTGGGCATTGTACTCCTGTCTATAATCCCAGTGCTCTCAAGAATGGGAGGCAGAGACAGAGGGTTCCCTAGAAACTCACTGGCCAGCTAGCGTGATGTACATTTTAATGAACAACAAGACACCCTGTCTCAAAGACGGTGGGATGTAAGGACCAATACTCAAGGTCTTCAGACTTCATTCATGCACTCTTATACAACACACACACACACATATCACATCACATAATTTGATAATACTGAGTGGCAAACATGAGTGGTTTTGATCCTAAAAGTTTTTAAGAACATATTTTAACATGGTATAACATATTTTAAGGCAACAAGGTTTTTCTTATCATTATAACCTCACCACAACCAAAGGCCCTCCCTCCTTAAATTGATGTTAATAATTAAGGAGAAAGGTAAATTTGAGAATTCACTCCTAAGATATTACTTTTTAAATATGCCGTTGTAATTCACACTTCTTATAGTAGTACAAAAGACAGAGGCCCTAAACCAGAGACCTAGAATGCCTCAGAAAATTGCCTCCTTTACGAAAAGCAGCCAGGTTTGTCATAAACCAGTGAGACCGTTCATCCGCTGGTGTTTTCCTAGAACAGCCTGTCCAGAAGAATTCTGCAAGTTTTCTGATAAAAATATTTCCCTCTCTAGATGTAATCAAACAGGAATTTACAATGTGACTGGTATGAGCCAAGGTTAATCCTGGAACTGTGATATAAAAATAGCATATGGTTGATGCCTGAGAAGGGGAAGTCGAGCAAGTTGGGCATCATCCCTGTGCCTGCCAGTGGAACAATATTCTGGTTTTATACAACTGGGTCTATGTAACCAACCACCAATACCCGTGGAAGAGGGCTATAGGATGCTGTGGTTATAAATAACTCCTTTACGTGTCTCTAAGAAAGTCCGATTCTTTTTCATACAATGTATTCTGATCACAGTTCCTTTACGTGTCTCTAAGAAAGTCCGATTCTTTTTCATACAGTGTATTCTGATCACAGTTCTTCCTCCCCCAAGTCCTCCCAGACTCTCCCCACCCACCCGAATTCCCACCCTCCCTTTCTCTCTCTCATTAGAAAACAAACAAGTACTTAATTAAAAAAAGATAAAAATAAAGAGAAACAAAGTAGAGTAAAACAAATGGAAAAAAGAGACAAACAAAAAACTCTCATAAGAAACATATAAATTGGAAAAAAGAGACAAACAAAAAACTCTCATAAGAAACATATAAATTCAGACACACACATTTGCACCCCCAGAAACCCCATAAAACACAAAACCAGAAACCAAAATCCAAAATATATATAAGCCAAAGACCAGTAAGGTAAAAACAAAATGTCCAGACAATTCATTATGAGACTAAAAAACCTCTGAAAACACCACTGAGTCCATTTTTTGTGTTGGCCATGTATTGCTGGGCATGGGGCCCACCCTTATGTATGCCCTTTCCACTGAGACTTCTTTGGAGAGAGCTGATTTTTCTATTTTGAGGATCTTAACTCTTTGTTTGCAATGCCTTTCTCCCACAGCAGCCTCTTCTTGGAAGTTCTTCCTCTTTGTTTCTTTTGCCAACATTCTGCTCATCATTCAAGGTTCAATTCTAACCTTTCTCTGTTCAGCCAGCTCTCCCGGATCCCCAAACCCTGCCAGAGTTCTCGACCTGTCAATCATGATGGAAAATCCTGCTTTCTGCTGTATGTGGCTGTTTCCCATTAGCTATTTTTAGTGTGTTTATATATTTACTCTGAAGCTTTTTCTTATTAAAAATTAAGTTGTGACAGTTTTACACACATATGATATTTTGTGAACCTATCCACCCTGTGACACTCCTATCACCCTCCCATCCTCACAGCTGATTTTTATTTTTAAAACAGTCTGTGAGCATGCCCAGGTCACACCTGACGAATGCTCATTTGTGCCCTCCCTCACACGTCTGTACAGTCCCTGGCTCACTGTGGGCTCTCGCTTACCTTGCAGCCCTATTTACTATGGCCTTTGAGAGGATCCCCCTTCTAGGAGGGAGGGCTCCATGGAGACCCAGGGAAACAAGTCTCTGGGACTCCACACTCAAAGGAAGGAAACTGGGTTGTAATTTGATATGCGTATTTCCTTAGAGTGTGACGATCCCTGAATAAAGGAAATATGTCAGAAGAGTGAACTAGCTGTGGACAATTGATGCCAGGGCTGTGGGCAGTAGACGATCCCCTAAGCAGTAGCCAGGGGAGATCCTGCCTGGGAGGCCCACTGACACTTCCAGCAGTCACAGAAGCCTGCCTGCCCTTTTCCTCTTCTCGGATCCTCCCCTTACCTCTTTGCCCAACTGAAAGATGAACATCCCTTAGAGGTACTTTGATTCCAATGTGGGAAAGGATTCCAACTTTAGAAAGGAATGATTCCCAGATGCTTTCTGAAGAAATTTCAAAGTCTCAAACTAAAGCTTGCCAGCCAGTGGGGAGCATTGCAGAGCCACGCCCACTCAGGGTCTTCTCTTACAAGCTTCCACTAATGAGATGCTGGTAATAAGTCTACCAGGCTGATGCTAAGTAGGACAATAAAACAAGTCCTTTCTTGCATAACTATTAGGCTTTATTACTTGAAGTATAGGGAAACACAGTCTAAAAATAGCTTTGCAACAGCACCTAGGAATACAGTTTCTTTCAAAGGTGTCTCAGTGTCAGACTGAAGAAATTAGTTTTCAGAGGAGAGCTTGGATAGGCACTTTCTATTATCATACAGCTTGGGAGCAAGATGAGGTACATTTTACTTTTGTTTGTCTTGCTTTCTATTTCCTGTTCTCTGGAAACTTGTGACCTAGCAGGGAAATAGATTATTTTCACACAAATGGAATAGGTGAAGAGCTAGATTTGTGGAAGAACCAAAGTAGGGCAACACCTAATTTCTGGAGATAAGATAATCTCAAAGAAGGCTTCTTAGAGGTGGTTGATAAAAGAAAAAAAAAATCTAAGCAAGGGGAGGGCAAGGCATTGGAGACAGACACTTACTAGATGCTGTGAGAATAATGGCGGCTCATTGTAGCTGGGGAGTGAGGAATGAGCCGGGCTGTGGCAGGAGATGCAGTCGCTGTCAGGGGTTATGAGCGTTTGCTTGGAAAAAAATGTGAACACTCCGTCCCCCACTGGTGGCTAAGCCAAAAAGGAACTCTTTCTTCCTTACATTGCTTTTGGTCATTGTCTTAGGAATGTTCAATGACGTGAAGTTATAGGGAAGACCATTCTGAAGGTATTTTCAGATCCAATTCCCTTCTGAGAGTTTCATGAACACAAAGGGCAGCAGAACCTGATGTGTGTTTTTTTTAATTGAAATCATTCACGGATATGTAAAGACACACAAATGTGCATATCTGTGGGGCGCCATGATATCTCAACACATTTATTCACTGTGCGGTTAAGGACGAAAAGATACCCAAAATCCCAAGTAAGAAAAACGACAAATTAAAACTCTTTAGTTGTGTTATTCTCATTGTCCCCGTACGCACATTCTGGGTAGAGAGGCCTTCCACCTGCTTAAAGGAAGAGGCCTGATCCAGAGACCAAGCTTCTTGTTTAGAATTATGTGCACGGAGCCCCGGCTCCTGAGGATGAAGGCATTGAATAAATGTGACCCAGCCTGCCTCTTTGTCTTTTACAGAATAATAACACAGAAGAGAGGTAGTCATGCTTAGCGCTGAAGGGACAGATCATTCTATTTAGGTGCACTTGACAATGACCCCAGGAGTTGCACATGCATTTCTGCAGTGAAATACTATTTAATGGAAGAAATTTGAAGGGCTATATTTGCTTGTCGTCCTATGACAATGTGCAAACAAACACTTTCCCCTTCCTATCCCATGCTTCTCGTGGCTAATGACAGTCAGGAAATTAAGTAACATGTATTTCTTTCCCCATGCCATCAGCCAGGCAATCAAGAAAAGAGTTTGCTCACTTTATGCATTAGAGTGAAGTCACATTGCCCCTGGTCATAGGAATTAGGTTTGAGAAGGGAAATATAATCCACAGACAGTCATTGTCGCTTCTTCACTCTGAGAAGCTCACACATGGGGCACAGGATCCATTTGTAAGGATGCTCTTTTCCCTCACAAGTCGATGGAAGCCTGGACAAGCAAGAAAATAGCCATGCTGGTAGGGGTAAGCAGGGGGAGAAAAACAGCAAATGATAGGATTTACCTAGTTCAAGGAAACTGAACTGCTCTGTGGGCAGGCTGGTGAGGCTGCTGTTTCTAACCTAAGCCCTAAGGGTTGGCCACCACCTCCACGCGGTCTTCTCTGGTTCATCACGGAACTGTGAGATTTTACTCTCGGTTACCCAGAACACCTTGGAAGGAGAGTGTGTGGTGAATGCAGCTGTAGAGAAGGGTGTGAAAGAGGAGAGGGCAGTTCTGCCGCTGTTTGGAATTTCGGTCTTTGTAAAGGTGAAATCCCTCAACAACTCCTCAGTTTCACCACACCTGTCTCCCTGTGACCATGACTAACACTATCGGTGTTGTTTTTTGTTTTGTTTTGTTTTTTTTTTAAATTGGAATTGGTTCATATCATATATGCCACCACAACTTTGATTTCTGCATCTAACCCCATAGACATGTCTCCTCCGCTTAAATATACCATGTCCTAACTCAGCGGTTTTTAGAGCTTCAAAGTACTCTGGAACAGAAAATCAGTCAACCCAACCTCACCCAGTCTTCCATTTTCACAGTACTTTAAAATTTGAGGTGCTGAATACACGAACAATTACTTTTATTTTTCTAGGAAAAAAAAAATCTGTGGAGCCTTGGTTAGATTTTGCAAGAGCTAACACCTCACACTGTCACATTTGGGATATGGTAGTACACACATACACACACACACACACACACACACACACGCACACGCATGCACACACACGGTGCCATGCTCACAATGACATGTGCAAGGGTCGGGGTGGGGCCATCCTCAGTAGCTCTGTCTGGCATAACAGTGAGTGGAAAGCCAGGTACACTGCTGCTCTAAGTCATGTCCCCACGAGCCCCCGAGAGAGGTTTCCGTGTGCTTAGTGTTTATTTCAAATTATAGTTTTGAAAATTGTCTACTTATTTGCTTTATTTCTCTCCTTGCTAGATTATTTGTCCTCAAAAAATTAAGATGTAGGTGTATTTTGCCTCTTAGCAAGGACATTTACTGGCCTGTGATTCTCATAAGTATTTTGAGTTTGCTCATGATGATTTTAGCCGCACCAAACATTTTCCACAGAATTTTCTATGCCTGTATACACCTTTACAGTCCCTATACTTTGTGACCTGTGATAAAAGGCCTATTGCACTACTAGATGAGCTAAAAATGCTGAGAAAAACAAACAAACAAACAAACAAAGAACTGGAGATATAGGGTGGATGAGAGAAATTGAGACTCTTTATGTCCATTAGTAGAAAGATTGGTATAATAATTATTTGGGATAAAATTTCAATCAGGAGAGGAATGAGGAGAAAAATCTGGTAGAAAATTAAGTGGGATGATAGAAAATGAAGAAAGTATTTGCATGTCAATAAAAAGGGGAAAATGAGAGTAGCTAGAGAGAACTACTGGAAAGCGAATGGCAGATATAATAGAAAACAGACATCAGGAAACTAATTATAGCAGCCGTCATGGTGAATGCAGACAGGCTAAAGTTCGGCACTAAAAGGTAGAGACTGTCACATTTTGAGAAAAAGAAATAAAATTTATCTACATGTTGTGAAATGGGTATAAGGCAAAGAAACTAATTTATGTTAAAATGAAGAGTCAGAAAGATACACTGCAAAGAATAAAACAGAAGGAGGCTGTTTGATGGTCTGGTGGTAGTGACATAATAAAGTAGAATACAAGTCCCCAAATAGTCCCCAAATAGCCAGGGCAGAGGGGGAGGGTAGGAGCATCAGATGATGGGGGCCACCTCGTTTCTCAAGCACTCACTGATCTGTCCGAGGCTGAATACGTTTTCAGCCATATATGAGGCTATGAGAGCAGAGGTCAGAGCTCTAAAAGACCCATAAAGTTTTCACCTGTGACTGCAGAGGAATACAGAAGGAGGGTAAGGACGCAACTAGATATCAATCGGTTCTTATGAGATCACTGCTTAAAATAAGTAGAGTCTGATTGGGTTAAGGGGTGCCTGCCAATAATGTGTACACACACATACATACACCATGTCTGTTAAAGCTCATGGATTCACTCGTGGTGAAAGCTAGTATCAACACACTGCCTACTAGACAGTACCATGCAGTTGAAAGAGTTCTACTAGGTATAGAACTCAAAGAAATGAAGAAGGCCAGGGAGAAAACTAGGGAACAGAATCACCAGGTAACAAATAAAAACAAACAAACAAACAAACCAACCAAACCCCAAACCAAAACAAAGAACAGAAAAAAAAAAACAGTGATTGATATTTGATAGATGAAAAGATAGAGAATCAGTTTGGAAAACTGAACTCTGGTAAATAATCAACTGGGAAAATGTAAGGATCTAGCAGCTGAAATACAACATACGAGAATATACTAGATGGATCTGGCAGTTGATTAAAAGTAGCTGATGGTAGAAGAATATATGACACAGACAGAAGAGAGAAGAGAGGAAGAAGAGAATGTAGAAACTGAGCGCTAAGAAACATGGGCCAAGGTGCCTTTACTCATGAGCTGGAGCCTCGGAGTGAGGGCAAGAATAATAACTGAAAGGATAACGACGAAGGAAATTTCCAAAAGGATAACAAGGTGACACTGAACATCAGATTCAAGCACCCATACAAACCACGTTCAGGATGAGGACAACACTAACCCACTTCTAGACAGCACTTAAGCTGATGACCTGCACTACCAGGTCCGTTTGGGTTCTGTACTATACGAAAATGTGCTTTAAATGAAGGTGAAATAGAGTGATCTAGAGTAATGAAAATGGAGAGCAAACAAAAAGCATGACATTTTAGGGAGGGCTATGGACCCACACAGAATTGTAGAAGTGAAGAGCGTAGAACACAGCAATGGAACAGTTTGCACGCGGGAAGCACACGCCAAGTTCTTAGGGCAGCTGGAATGACGCCGTGCGTTTTATTGACCTATGTGTACAAATCAGGAAAGAAAAGACAGACGACCACAGAGTAAGTGGGGTTAAAGTGTTCTCCAGTTTTTGCATTTCCAAGAGGTGTATAAAATTTTGTTTTAGGCTCTTTATGATTAAAAAATGTAAAAGATATTTTGTGATTACTAACAGAATATTAAAGAATAGATAATTAACAAGCTCAAAGAGAAGGTTAAATTACAATTCTAATCACTCCAAAAGGAGAGCAGAAAGAGATTGACGTCAACAGTGAAAGAACTTTAGACTCCAATTAAAAGACTAAGATAGGGGACTGGAGTGATGGCTCAGCGATTAGGAGTGACTGTGGCTCTTCTTGAGTTCCCAGCATCCATGTCAGGCAGTTCTTAAATGTCTGTGGTTGCAGCTCCACAGGATTTGACACCTCTGCCCTCCACAAGCATCTGTGCTCCCATGCACGTATCTACAAGCACACACACACACACACACACACACCTACACATACATAAAAATAAAAAAAAATTTAAAAGACAAAGATAGATTGGATTTTTTAAAAACTGAGCATGCTTCCATCTTGGTAACACATTTGAAATGCAAAGTCACAGTTTGACAATAGGATAGAGTAAAATATAGCCAGAAAAAAATGATAACCCAAAGAATTCTGGCAGGAATACAGTATCTGCGGAGTTGATGTTTTTAAGGCAAGAAACATCACTAGAAATGAAGTGAGCATTTGAGAATGATGAAAAATCAGGATAAAATCTGTATGTCGCTAATAACCATGAGGGTCAGAAAGTGTGAATGGAAGATACACACACACACACACACACACACACACACAGAAATATATACGTGTGTGTGCTTTTTTTAATCATAAGGAGCCTAAGACAAATTCTTTTATACCTCTTGTAAATGCAAAAATCACACACACACACACACACACACACACACACACACACACACACACACCAGAGAGCCAGGGCTGAGTTCTATAGTTCTATACAAGCCTTTAAAAGTACATACTCCTTACTCATGGAAAGACCTCAGAGGAAAGCTGGCAACCTCTGAAGTTCATTCAAGGAAGCTAGGAAAAGAAATTACACAAATATAAGTTTGGCTCTGTTTTCATCAGTTATCAAGAAAAAACAGGATATATCAGTAAGTTGAAGAAAAGTTCTACAATAGATTCTGTAAAATCTTTAACTGTTACTGAAAGCAAAGCATTTTATATACAAATAGAATTCTGTACCGCTGCAGCCATAGAAAAGAAATCTGCCGGTGTCCAACAGTTTGGATAAGTCTTGAAAGCATAGTAAGGATAAATGATCTCACTCATACACAGAGTCTAAGAAAAGTTGAATTTGTAGAAACAGTGGGATGACATTTACTGTGAGCAGGGATTTTAGGGTAAAATTCTGGGCTCTGGCAGCTCCTGACAAGCGATATGCCAAGTATATGCCAAGAGAACTACTCAGAGATGCAGAGGAAGGGAATTTACTCAGTACGGACACCTTGTGAAGGACAAAGATACACAGTGACCCCCATGTCCATCTTTGGGGTCCTGACATGAGCTTTAGGTTGCAACAGAGGGTAAAATGTGTCATTAAATAGACCTAGCCAAAGCATGGTTCACTTGGCATTGAGCATCATTGTTCAGCTTTGGTCTGGCCGACAGTGTGAGCTCTCTTGGGGAGATGCAAGTTTTTTCTCTGCCTGGTACCAAGGCTTCAGTCTTTCCCTTCCCTAAGCATGAGACTTTGGGAAATTTTGATTTGCTGGGTTTCATTGTTTAAATACTCTGTTAACTGGGAGCAAGGGTAGAACCATATCTATAGGATATTTTCTCTTTGGCAAGAGCAGTTCCATTATCAGAGACAGATGGGAGAAAGGGGAGATGGGTTGGTTCAGGGGATCTAGTGTAAGGTGTGGTGTCTGCATTTGCTAACTCTGAGTCTTACTCTTGTAATCTTCTTTGCATTCTGACTGCAAAATAAGCATCTTGGTAAGAGGATGGAAGAATTAACTAATTTGATTGTGGTATTTATTTTACAAAATATTTGCACATCCAATCACCACAGTGTACATCTTGAAATCTGTTTCATTTGTTGACTATATATGATTACAACAAATAGAAAAAAAAATTCCAGCTAGAATAAGAATCCAAGTATAAAGCCACACACAGAGCAAACCAAAACCTCAAGCCTAAACAAAAGAGTAGAAACAGAAACAAGTGAAGAAAAGCCAGGAAGAAGTCAGTGCTGAGCTTCTTCAGGACCCAGCTTAGCACTGACTTTTTATTTTTAGCTTTTCTTACCTGATTGCTCCTCAGAACTCCATATCACAGATAGTTACAAGATTGTGTGACTTCTAGCTTTCTTACATTTACCTGTCTTCTCCCACACTGGGAGAGACATTTGAATACACACCATTCTTCTCTGTGTGTTCATCTGAATATCCACAGAACAGAGAGATGATACTTTCTGAATCACCCTTTTTTAATGATGACCATTGGTTAGCATCCCGACAACCATTCCAACCTGTCTCCCTCCTGGGATGACAGCCAGACAGAGCTAGAGCAGAGAGCCTTATTAGGTAGTAGATAAAGTACTGACTTTAGAGCTGGGTTGGCCTGAGTTGACTCTTGGCTCCGAGTGCTGCCATCCTGTGTGACAGACTTATCTACAAGGTGACTTGGACACGACGGGGTCTGTGGCAATGAGTCGCTAACTTTTGCTAATGGTGTCATCATGAAGCTTGACAGAGAGAGGGGGTTGTTTTGGCCAAGGGTAAAAGATAATGGACTGTAGGACTGGAGAGATGGCTCAGGGGGTACAAGCCCTTGCCATACAATGCGAGGGCCAGAGTTAGATACTCGGCATTCATGTAAATCTTAGATGAGCTGCCTGTAACCCTAGCTCCCAGGAGGAAGAGACAGGGTCCCTGGAGCAAATGAGCTTGGCAAGCTTTGGGTTCAACGAGAGACCCTGCCTCATAAAGTGTAGATAAACTGAAGAAGATACTTGACATCAGCCTTTGGCCGCCACACTGAATGTGCATGCACGTGAACCCCCATATATGCAAACACACATACACACCAAGACAAAAGTGATGCGTCATTTCAGTTTCTGCTTAGTTAAGGGGACAGTCTGTGCAGCTGAAGGTAGTGTACGTGGCTGCAGGAAATGCACCTGACCCTTTGTTCATCATGTTTAATTCTCTGATAATCTGGCTAGTGGTCTTCAACCATGGATGTCTCTTAGGAACGCTCAGCCATCTAAACCTAAGGATTCTCTAAAGTAGTTTCAAGCAGCTTGGATGGATAACTGTTGGTCCCTTTACCTTCCTGTTCCAAAGGGAACAGGACTCCTTGGTTGCACGGATTAAAGCCATCGGCATTTTCTTGGGGCAGAAGCTGTCAGCTAAAGAAGGCGTGGTACACTCACCAGAAAGAGAAGGGCTTGATGCCAGAAGACGAGAGTGCTGGTGTGTCAGACCTGTGACCCAGCAAACCACAAGTCCTGTGTCCTGAGGTTCAACAACTTATCAAACACATTGTTGGCGCTGCTGACCTCAAGGGAAAAGGCTCAAGATGGAAAAAACAGAGGAGGTGTTTCCAAAGCGTGCAGAGATGCTGTGTAATGGGTAACTCATCACAGTTACCATCAGAGCCAGGGGGCGCTCTCTGTGCCCAGGCTCGCAGCACACACTCACTCATTCCTTTCTTAGAACACTAGTTTCCTCATCTGCCAAGTGGAGACAGTGTCACGGAGCACAGACAGTGCTTGCTGTTTCTAATAGGTATCCAGAAAATTGCTTTTATTTGATGTGTATGGGTGTTTTGCCTGCCTGTATGTCCATACCATGTGTGTTTCTGGTCCCCTCAGAGGCCAGAAGAGTGTAATGAATCTCTTAAAACTGGGTGTGAGCCCCCATGGTAGGTACTGAAAATCAGAACAGCTCCTTCTCAAAAGCAGCAAGTGTCATCTCTTCTCCAGCCCTGTTGGTAGTAGTGAGTCTTATCAAAGGCGTTCTGGAATTTTAACCTACCATCAAACCTTGCAGTCTCTCCTGAGGAGTGGATACCATACCCCGTGAGCCTCAGCAAACACAACATTTCCATCTGAAAAGCTTTGGGACTTGCAAACCAAGTCTGCCAAGGTGACAGGTACAATTGACTTTTCTGCCTGAGAGCTGCCCCTTTAGATCCTATTATGGTGACAGAAGATCGATTAGAGTGAGAGGTGAGTGTGTGTAATCGGCCTAACTGAAGTGCCTTGGAATCCTTTGGTGTGGGTGTCAGAGCAGGAAGAAAGGCCACCGAGGTACCAGTCAGCTGAAATGCCCAGCTCTTAAGCAATTCTTGCTACTTCCCCCTGTCCTCAGCCTCTGCCCTTTTCTGGACCCCCCTTCAAGGTCTGCACTCTCTAGGGGAAGCATCTGTCTTCTGTAACCACAAGTTCAATAATGACAAAACTCAGGTTTCTGGGAGACCCAAGACTTGGGGTACTGAGCTTGGATCTGAGCAAGAACACAGTCATTCTTGACTCAGGCTCTACTAGTGTACTTTTTCTTACACGTGCAAGACAATACAGACACTGTCAGCCACTGACACCCACAGGTGTTCCTTTCCTGAAACATCTCCAACAATCAGGAGGTTGAGGCATATCGCGCAGCACACGATAACGGCAGATTCAGAATGTCAGGTTCCAGTGCAAGCCAACAGCATGTCTCCCAGGAAAGGACAGACTCTAGTTTCAAACGCAGCCCTGCCAGAGGGTCCGGCTTACCTACAGATATGGTCCACACAGCAATGATTTTCAGGAAGGCTTTGGTTCTGGAGTTGAAGCGGCTGTGATGAATAGGGTTCTGGATGGCGACGTAGCGGTCCAGTGAGATGGCACAGAGGTGCATGATGGAGGCCGTAGAGAAGAGCACGTCCAGGTAAATCCAGACAGCACAGAGCTTGCTAGGCAAAGGCCACCTGTACCCTGTGGTGGAGAAGTTTTAGCATCAGCAAGCAGCTCCATGCTTCCTGAAGTGTGTGGTCTATACCCCGGGAAACACAAGAGACCTTCAACGTTTGAACAAACAGCAAGTGCACACAGTGGCACCAGTACGTTTGAATGTCTCTGGCAAAAGAGGGACTTGTACCGGTCACACACAGAAATTACCTACATGACTTTCTCTGGAGTTAAGACCCCTATGGTTAGTCTAATCTTAGTCATTCTAAGACGTGTCCAGTCTCACACAGCTAGGCGTTTAATGATAGAGTGACTTAATGGCTTCAGATCGACCTCTTGAATGTCTTTACTTATGATACACAGTCCCCCAATGTTTTCTTAAACTCAGATTTGTGGCATGTGAGAAGATTGAGGATGGTGAAGGAAACCAAGGGTGTCTGGCCTTGGGACTTTGTCTCAGGGCAGTGCTCAGACTATAGGTGACAGCGGCTCTTCGCAGTTGGCTCCTTAAACTAGGGACCCACCTCTGGTGATTCTGATCCAGTAAGCCTGGGGCAGGCTGGAAAATGTGCATTTTTCAAACAAACAAATAAACAAACAAACAAACTTGGAGATCATCCTGCTGCAGCGGGCAGTGGGCTGCCTCCCAGTGAGCAGCTGCTTAGGGAAAAGATATCCCCTCCCACCTCCATCACTCCCCCCCTCCACATCAGCCGGTGGAGCTTTGGGCTTTGGGCCAGTTAAATCATTCTCTCTGAAGGGTGGCTAGAGGTGAGCCCCCAATATGAAAGGATTTTAAAAATTCCCAGAGTCCAATACCAGGAGCTTGGCAGGTTCTCTGCTGTCTTAGGAAGACGGAGGATGCCTTGATGACATAAATGAAATGTCCTACTCTTCCCTGTGTGTTTTGGAGAGGATCAAACACTTGGGTAAACTGTTAATTAGTTCTGCTCACAGAATGAGCAAGAATGTTACATCGGCCCACGAACGGGAAGGAAAATTAGAGAGATCAGTACTTTCTTTAGGATAGTGCAGAGCCCAAGCCGAGCAAGCCCTCCTTAGGCACAAGTCGTGTCTCTACCGTGCTGTCCCCAGGCATATTCAGAACAGGAAAGGATGCTGGACCTAAGCCTAATTCCAAGCCTTCTCACCCAATAGCTTGTACTGAAAGGCTTTTCCTGTCTTAGCAGTAACCAGCTCTGTTGTTGGGAACTGATGTTGGTTTGGGGGCGGGGGGCTGTCTCTTCCCTGAAAGAAAGCAGGCCCTTCTCCCCTCAAAGTTTCCTTCGAGGGGTAAGAAGAGAGTCCTTCTGCAAGACAGATTTGTGACTTGCCGGCTAAGAAAGGAGCAGGACCAGCCTGGTAGTGCTAACAGACTCTGGGCGGATGCAGACGGCACACCCAGGAGTTGTCGCTAGGGGGCAGCCTTGTACCCTGAGCGGAGACCAGGGACCTGCTGCACTTCCTACTTGGCCAGGGTTGCCCCTGCTGCCCAGCAGGTCACCCCGCCTTCCTGCTGTGGTTTGGGTTCTTGCAGAGTCACCCCTCCCTCCTGCAGTAGAGTTTGCCTCCGAGGGCTGGCCAAGGTTTTAGGAAGTGAGAGCCCCTCCTAAGAGGCTGAGACATGACAGGCAAATTAAACGGAATTATTCAGGTGTGCCATTTGAATGGTCAAGCCAGGCTGGTCTTCATAAATGGATGCTTGCGATTCCTGGCTCGTCTCCTCCCTCCTTGAAGCTTTCAGGGGCTAGGTGGACATGTTCATTATCGTGGCTTCAGGGACTTGGCCAGAAACTCCCCCCCTTTAAAGGTATCCCTAAAACTGCCCGTAGCCCTGGTGACTGCTGAGTATGTTTGTGCCACTGCTCTTCCTTAGGAGGAGTCTGGCTGTATTACTCGTGGTTTGAAAGGATATCACATTCTGCTTCCCCATGAAAGCCGTCCAAGTGGTTGCCGACTTCCTGAGAAGTTTGACACTGTCAGACTGGGTTGAGAGGAAAGGAAGACGAATAGCTTTCAGTTTGTTTTCTACCCTCCTCCAAAAACCAGACAGGAGTTTATGTGTCTACATTTTTAAAGAGTTGAGGCTTTAGACTCAAAGGCTTTCTTCCATATTGGCTTGTCTGGGCCGGGGGCTGACGGAGAGCAATTAAAACTAGAGTAATTCCTTTATTCTAATGGAGACTGTGAATATTTTAAGACTCAGCCCACTCCAGCACTAATGCTCTTTCTGCAAATGTTCCAAGGTAATTGGGAAGGTTTTTACCACTCCATTAGAAGTGCTGAGAACTGTGTGACAAAGATAAAACTATTCCGTCCCGAGACTGCCAAATAAAACCAAGAAAAATCACATGGGCACAGAATGACGGTTAAATTACACTCACGGAGTATTGGCAATGCGGATAGTAATTTCTCTACGAAATTTATCTGTTTTAAAGCACACATCCCGCCTCCCCCCTCCCGAAGTAAAATAAAAATTTAAGACTGAAACAAAGCTTCCTGTCTATTTCTCTCCCGAGCCAACAGCATGCAACATGCTCTTTGGGACTATGGTGGGGACGGTTGACATGCTAACAGCACTCACCATACAGGATGGTTAACATGGACACGGGCATGACAAGGAAACCCAGCAACATATCAGCTATGGCCAGTGACATCAGGAAATAGTTGGTGGCATTCTGCAGCTTTTTCTCTAGGGACACTGCCATGATGACCAGTATGTTTCCAGCAATGGTTAGAATGATCACGACAGCTGTCAATAAAGCCGACCAGTTTTTTTCCTGGAGGTGAAGCAGGGAGAGGCATGTGGGCGGGGGGTACCCTTCGCAGGAGAGGTTGGTTCTGTTTTCCGCATCGATTGTCCAGTTGGAGGCATCGGAACTGTTAGCATCCCTGGAGTCGAAGTCGTTACGGTAGAGCCTCGAGTCACCGTCTAATTGCATCAGGGAGTTTGGAATCGAGCTCAGAGAAGTATTGTCTTCACAGAGAATTTCCATGTCTGAGCCGGAAGTTGTAGCGGATGAAGTGTGGAGAGAGATTAGCAAGTCACAGCCGCCCGCGGCTCACCATTCATCTCCGCGTCCCGGCGCTAGGACGCGCTGAGGCGGAGACCATGTGTGGCTCCTCCGGCTGCCTTTCCCTCTCCCATCGTAAGAGTTAGGGAGGTGTGATGCCTCTTGCTAATGCCTCCCTTCAACAGCGCTGGGAAGAGTCCGCGGCCGGGCTGTCAGTTCTCACGGAAGCAAAGGCATAAAAAAAAAAAAAAGGCAGTTTGGAACATTTGGGGTCACAGACGCTCCTGGTCAAGGAGGGAAAGTTTTTGGAACCCGCGGGAACCGGCTTCAGCTAATTCTCCGGGTGGATGGGCTGCTTTCGCGAGTTCAGCCATCACAAAGTTAAAACATCATGCGATCCGAAGTGGGGAGGGAGGGAGGGAGGGAGGAAGGGAGGGAGGGCTGGGGACCCTCTATTTTAAGGAGGCCAATTAAAAAATCCTATGCGGCGTTAATACCATCGCAGCTGGGTACGCCTGGATTAACCCTTCTCAGCCTCAGCCAGGACCGCCGCAGCGGCCGTCAGGAATTTCAGCTTGTGTTTCTGGCTTAGTTAACGAAAGAAAAACGCGTCCCGGAGAGCAGCAGGGAACTTTCCACACCAGGAATTCTCACGGCAATGACGGCATCCTGGCCAAGCGTGACTTCAACCAGAGAGAGAGAGAGAATCCCACAGCAGCAGAAGACAGCAGCCGGAGAACTTAACGCTCGCCGTCGCCAGGGTCCGCTATCCTGCGCCTCGTGTGCTGACCCAGCCAGTCTGGAATCCCCTCTCTCTCGGAGCCTCCAGCCGCTGGAGACGATAGTAAATTTGATTTCCGTTTCTGCTGACTTCAAAAGACTGCACGCCAGTCCCAGCGCAGTTGAGGTCTGCGCTGGCTGCCTCTGCCGGCGGCTCAGCTCCGGGGTTCTCCCCCTCCCCAGAGCGTGCTGCTGGCCTCAGCGGGGTGCGCGGCGAGCAAAATCCGTCACCTGGGAGCCCCTCTCAAAGTCACAGGGAAGAGCCTCAGGGCAAGTAGGAAGAGCTGTCCGCAACCAGAGGCTCCCAGGCTTCCCGGAGAACGAGCGGCTGCTGGCTGCTGCCTCCCCCAGGCCTCCCTCTGTCACTGTGTCACAACCTGCAAGGTGGCAACGGCCAGGAAGGGAGGACCAAACAGCGTCCCCCCTCCCCGCCCCCATTCTTCTCTCCTCTACAGGTTAACTGGGAACTTCTGCTTTAAGGACAGAGCGGAGGTACAGCCTAGTGGACACATTCTTAAGAAGGCAGGTGGGCTGCGCGGAGGAGGTCCTGTGTTAGGCTGAGGGGGAAAGAGTGAGGAGAGAAGAGAAAGAAAGCTAGAAAATGGCATGTCCTGGCATCTGGGAGCACACAGCGTTTCTACCCAAGCCAGTGGTGATGGGTCCAGGAAGAATGCCTGATCTTGGCAACGTGAGTTTGGAAGAGCCAGGAAGTCCGTGGCAATGCCTGATAAACTGTGGGAACCAGTTTCAGCCAGTTAAACGTATTTAAGCACACACACTATGGTTACGTTGTTGTCGGCATCACTTAACTGGCTTATTTTCCTTCATCTGAAAACAACAACAACAACAACAAAAAAAACCGCCACCAAGAAGTAAATGAAAATTTCATGTTAGAAAATGAAGGGTTTTGTCCTGTTTTTTATTTTATTTTTCCCCGAAGTGACACTAATGACAAGGCGACTCCCGTGCCAAAGAGGCCCTCTCCCAAGTGGTTCTTAAGGAAGATAGATGTACTCATTACTTCTGCAGATAAGAAAGTGGATTATTTCCAGACCGCGAGAGGCTTTCTGGGGGGATGGTGGTGGAGGGGGTTTGTCCATCCCTGTTTTTCTCCCCTGCCTTACACTCCCCACTGAGCCCCTCCCACGCCTCTCCAGCCTTCACTGTGATGCCCACCAAATCTGCACGACAGTGAGCCAAATGTCCAGCTGCCTTCCAGTTCCTTTCATCTGCGACCCAGGTGACCTTGTCACTGTCCATCCCGAGAGCCTCTCTCTCTCTTAGGGCTCCGTGCCACACACCCTCTCGGTTCATGGAATCATCATTATGGAATCTTCCGCGGCTGGTCTTCTGCGTGGAACGCCTGCTCCGGTGGGGGCGGCGCTGGACAGAGTGGGCGTGGGAGCCACGGTCCCTCTGTTCAGAAGCCCAGCTTTGTAACTCACACAACCTAACTCGGGTGCCTTGGGGCCCAGCGTCCTCCCTTGTCAACCAGGGGGATATTCCCCCTCCTCGCTGGGTGACAGTGAGGCGTCACACTTGACGTGCACAAATACTTAGCCCATGACTGGCTACTAGGATGCTCTACATTTCACACTAGCCGTTTTACTCCTGTTAAAATCATTATGGACTGCAGGAGGAAATCATCATCACCCTCTTGCCTAGTTCGCCATCACTTGGAGGGGTACACAGCTCCTTCTTAGTCTGCTCATTCTCTGGGGCCCCTACTTTCAGCTCTAGACTCTCACAGCTTTTCCATGGGCATCCTTGGCTGCAGCCTGAGCCTTCCCGTTTCTTTTCTTTCCATGGTTGTACTTGTAGTTCCTTGAGACTGGAGACCCGAATGCTCACACCGCCTCTCTTTCCATATGCACCTCGTGTGTTTCCAAGGTGCAGCTTCCAAGTTGAGAATCCCAGGTTGGCCACTTGTACCCCCTGCGACTCCGATTAAGCTCTTTAATCTCCACACTTGGTTTCCTCACCTGGGTGAGAAGGAGTAGGAAGAGCCACACATCTATTCCAGAGGGTTAATCCCAGAGCTAAGTAAATTTATAGATTCAACTGCCATGTTCCAAACCCACATGCTTTCAGTCTTCTCGCTGTTATTGAATTTCCTTTTAGAGAGCTTGCTGTCAACCATCCTTCCCCAGTGGAGACAAAGACACCAGCAGCCTCTACAGTCTTTCATTTGGAAGGCCATCACACTGAGTTCAAGCCACCTAAAGGCAAGGGGTATGCGTATCTTGTTCATGACTGGGTGCATAACTTTTTCTTTATAGTCACAAAAGTATTAGTCAATGTTCAATGTGCTTTGAAGGCTTGATGTGGCACGGGCCTGTGATCTCAGCTATTTGGGGGCTTGGGAAGTAGGTTCAAGGCCAGCCTGAGCAAAAATAAAATAAATTAAAAAAATGCAGTTTTTAGAGTTTTATAGGCAAAGCAACATAGACATGATCTATCTAGTTTGTTGACTATTGATAATGGAATATGAGTCAGATTGGGTAGGAAGAACTTTTGCATTCCCATATATTGTACATAACAACAGGACTTTATTACAACGTCTTAATATATAAATACATAAATATGATGCGCTCTGATCATATTCCACCCTTGTGATTCTAAGGCAGATAGTCCTTTATTTAGAGTTTGCAGTGTGCTGGCTTGGCAGTTGTGGTGGACACTGGACTGTGCTGTCCAGCACCCCCTGCTGGACGGTAGCGCTTAGTTTTGCTACCATTGGAAGTATTAGTGGATGGCTCTCAACTATGAAAATTACCCTCCCCAAAGAGGCCCCTTCACATGTGGCAATCTACCTCCTTCGGGGGCACAGGTGTGTGTGGGGTGCAGTTCCTATGTGATAGCACCAGTCTCCTCTTTGCCTGAAAGTTGGATAGCTGTTCGGGGTCTCCTCAGTCAGAAGCGCTCCTTACAGGATGTGCCCATGCCTTTGTTGTATGAGTCATAAGCCCTGCCCCTCCCCATCCCGGCTCCCCTTCAGGTGCTGATCCCTCTCCCGCAAACCTTCCTACACAAACCTGCCTGATTTGGCTTCCTGGGGGAACTCAGCCTAAGATTTAACTTTTCCTGGTCGTCAAGTGGGCCCCCTAACAATTGGAGCGGGGGTGGGGGGCTGTGTCTAACTTGCACTCTGTTGCCTCCCTCTGGATCCCGGTTCCCTAGCAGGGCTGCTTTGTTTTGCCTCAGTGAAAGAAGAGGCACTTAGTCCTGATAGGACTTGATGTGCCAGGGTGGGTTGGTGGGAGGGGAATGTCGGGGGGGGGAGGTCAGGAGGGTTAGGGGAGTGGAGGTGGGTGGGGGTGAGGGTAGGGGGTGGGAAATGGGCGGTGAGCGAAGGATAGGGGTAGAAGTGTGTTGGGGAAGTTGGTAGGAGGGTGGGACTGGGAGGAAAGGAGGGAGTGGGGTTGTTGATTGGGATGTAAAATGAACAAGCAAATAAATTAATGAAAACAAAAGATTTAACTTTCTCAACGTGTGTGTGTGTGTGTGTGTGTGTGTGTGTGTGTTTCCACCTGGATGAGTCTGTCCCACAGAGAGCAGAAAGAGAATTGTTGCTTAAATCAGTGAATGCTTCTTTAGCATAAAACTTGAAGTTACCAACGGGCAGGGCTGCCTTAGTGTTGTCAGAAGAATGTAAGGTGAATAGCTCCAATCTGTTCATTGTTGGAGGCAGAATTCTGAAATGGTGGGGCCTTCCGTGTGAAGTAGTTTATTTTGGACAGGCCAACAGAAAATGGCTGCTTAAAGTTGCTTTAAAGCTGGAGTAAGATAAAATGCTGGAGTGGCACTGGAAACCCTTGCTGAGCTTGTTTTTTTTTTTTTTTTTTATTCTCTAGTCACTTGGTTCCTAAAATATTAATGCTTTACAGATGTTAAAATATGTGAAGAAAAAGTTTTTCGAGTAAATAAATCTGGAACATATACATCTTTATAGCCTCCTCTTAAAAATACATTGTGGGCATTAGCATTTTAAGGGCTCTGGGAGATCCTGTAATAACGAAATTTGCTTCTATTTATTTTTTCCCCCTCTTCCAAAACAGTCACTGTAGGTCAATTTTATTTTCTTTCAAAGACTTGAGTCATATTTTGCATTCATCAAAATATAAATATCTTAAATATGTAATCCAGTGAGCTTTGAAAACTATATACACCCACACAGATATCAACCAAATCAGCAAACCTACCATTTTGAGATTTCCCTTCCTTTTGAAACTGCCTTCATAACCATTTTTTTGACCTCTGCTTAAACCAGAGACATCTGCTTTCTTTTTATTCCACAGTATGTCTGTGAGTTCTATTTAATTTGCTACTGTACAACTGTTATATGTATGTGAGAGAGACAGACAGAGAGACAGAGACAGACAGACAGACATAGAGGGAAAGAGGGGGATAGGAGGGAGAAAGAGAGAGAGAGGAGGCCAAAGGACAACTGGTGTTGTGCTCCACTCTTTTCCCTCTTCTCTTAAGATAGGTTCTATAACTACACCTGGAATTCGATGACTTTTTGGCTCTGCTGGTTTTCTGGTTGACCAGAAGGCTCTAATGGTCCCTTGATCCAGCTCATACCAGCAACAAAACTAAAAGTCTCTGTGGCTATTCGTACCTTTTATGTGTGTACTGGGAATCTAAATTGAGGTGCTCATGTTTGTTTAGCAAACGGTCTTAACCACTGAACCACACTCCCAGAACTGCACCCCCTCCCCATTTGAAAGATAGGTGGTAATCTAGTAAAATCTAAAAGAGTCTAGGCATGAATTATAGACCGGATTTGTAGTCTGTCTGTCCTTCTAAAATTGTACTTTTTCAAGATGGTGCCAACATTAGTCTCTATTCATTCAACTAAATCTAATTTTGTCCTGAATTGGCAGCACAGAATTTTTTACTCCATGTCCTTCTGTAAGAATGTGTCCCTGAGGCAGTCTCTGGCATGAACTTGATTGCCTGCTCTTTGATCACCTCCCCCTGACCTGGTGTGGTAGCCTTACTAGGCCACAGAGAAAGAAGATCCAACATTCCTGATGAGACCTGATAGACCAGGGTCAGATAGTAGGGGAGGAGGACCTCCCCTACCAGTGGAATAGGGGAGGGACATAGGGGGCAGGAAGAAGGAGGGAGGGTCAGACTGGGAGGAGATGAGGGAGGGGAATACAGCTGGGATATGAAGTGAATAAA
>REGO01000001.1:3259513-3275310 GCA_010120015.1 Rhombomys opimus
TTGGCTACCCCCAGGGTACAAATTCCTATTTCATCCTTCAGAACATCTTGCTGTTTTGGTCGTTGGTTGTTGTGGTTCACAGGCTTTACAGCTGCATAGGACTTCTCACTGCAGGAGTACACATAGGTCCTTCTGAAGCTATGCGGGCTCTTCCTCAGGGGGAAAGCTTCAAAGTCAGACTGTATTCAGATCGATTCCTCCAAGTCCTGTGTCTGACTTGGTGTGTAATAGAGTGTCTTCGGCACTAGGGTCTTACCTGCAACCAGCAGTAACCTATATTATTTTGGGGTGTCTTACACTCTGCTAACCAACAGCTTGAAAGGAGGTTCTCATTCAAAAACCAGGTTTTTTTTTTTTTGCTAAATAGTTTACAGTGTTTGGGGGAGCCTTTTCACACACAGCACTGAAACTTCAATGGAACTTTGTGTCTATGTATAGATGTACTTACATGTAATTTTCAGTTAACATAAAGCATTCCTTATGACTGTTTCAAGTCCTTAATGTTATTTGTCCCTCCTCCTTCTCTCTATCTTTCACCTCCTCTCTTATCCCCAGGTTTGTTATCTTTCTATCTTTTCAAAGTACCAACTTTTCCTGATCCTTTGTCCTTTCAGTCATTGTGATGTTTATTATTTATTTAAATCTACTCACCTTGGGTTTGGCTTGTTCTTGTTTTTCTAAGGCTTGAGTCACATCATTGTTTATTAGGTCTTTCAATGTACTTTGAAATTAAAATCAATGATGTGTTCATCACATTAAAACTGTGTCCCTGCTGAGCCACTGAAAATACTATTATTTTGATACTTATAGAAATTGTGTTTTCCTATCAGTTTATAATGGAGTATCCTTTCCGTGTACTTCACATATCAGTCATGAGTCTGTCTTCAAACTCTTTCCCAGAGTTGAAAGCGCCACAGTAGTCAACACAGTTCAGTCTCCTTTTTCCCAGGAGTTACCTCTGCATGTGGCCACCATCCTTCTGTACTAGCTCAAGCATGGATGCGATGCATAGCCAAACTGGGAGATGAACAGAGACATGGCTGGATCTCAGAAATAGAACAAGGGGCTCTACCACAGTAAGGAGTTATCTTCTTCAGCTACTACTAATCAATCAACTGACTTATAAACGATGAGTAGAAATTATGCATATTAATAACTGATGAATAATGTTTTAATGCATGTATACACTTTAGAATGGCTAAGTCAATTTAACTCAAGACTCTTTAAATTTTTTCTCCTTTTTTTTCATTCTTGGAGATTTTCATACAATATGTTTTGATCGTATTCGGCCTCACCCATCTCCTCTCAGATCCACGCCTTTGTCTACTGCAGAAAGAAACTTCTCTGATGAGAGCTGACAGACATACTAATCTATGGGTATAATGATAAATCAATAGTAAATCATGGTTTATCATGATGTTCATCAGCAGAGTAACAGTAATAGATAAGTTCTTCCATGGGGCCTATTACCTGTCCTGCTTTAGCTTCTTGGTTCAAGTGTCCATACCCGGTATGGGTTTCAAAGTGGCCACTCCTATATTTGTGTCCCTACTGCACCAACGCACATGTCTTGTCAGGAAAGCTGTTATTGTAGCTCTCAAGGGTTCACTGCTGGGTAAGAGCGGTGCTTATTTTTCTCCTCTGGTAGAGTGCGGAGCACCTTCTAGCACAATGAAAAATAAAAAGCAGGAGGATGAGTCTTGCAAGGGCAATGCCAGCTTGATTTCTCCATGTCCTATGATTCAAGGATGTCGTGCCTTTAGCAATAGGTCTTACCGTCATGTTCTGGCAGGTAACTAAGAAGAGTGGCAACAGCCTGTATTGTTGGAGGGGGTCCTATGGGAACTGACAAGACAACAACTTTAAAAAGGAAACCCACTCCTATCACTGGGCTTCTTATGTAGTAGCCTGTGGTGTCCAGTGCAGTCATTGTCGCCCCATTGTACGCTAACCCTTTAACCATTTTATATAAATGTAGGTGGTATGCATTTTAGAAAGCTTTCACGGTAGTATATTTCCATTTAAGCTAGTGTTTCTCTTATTTTAATATTTTCTTTTAGATTTACTTTGTTCTACGCATATGAGCATCTTCCTAACATGGATTTATAAGCACTATGTGCATGCCTCTTGCCTCTGGAGTTGAGAAGATGACATCAGATTCCCTGGGCTAGAGTTACACATGGTTGTGAGCCACTGTGTGTGTTCTGGGGAATGAACTCAGATCTTCTGCAAGAGCAACATGTGCTTTTAGTCACTGACCCTTTTCTCCAGACCCACCTTACTTTTTAATGTAGGCACTCAGAGCTCTAAAGTTTTCACTGTGAACTGCTTTTGCTGTAAGTAAGTTGTTGTTGATTATTAAAATTTATTATTTTTTTATCTTTTAGTTAAGCAGTGGTTATTCCTAAACCAGCTGAATACAAAATCACCACACAGAGACTAGGATTTATTTAATTAACATAGAGTACAATGCTGGGCAACAGTTACTCTATCCTAAACCTCCAAGCCCGCAGAGTTTCTTCCCATTCAGATTTCCCACATTATACTTGCTTTTAGTCATATCTTAGTTCTGGTTCATCTCTCCTCATGGTTCCAAGTTCTCTCCTTCCGATCTCTCCTCTCCTACTCGCTTCCTTCTCCTTCCCTCTGGACCAGGATTTCCCTCCCTTTCCTCTCCATTGCTCAGCATTGACTGGTTGTTTTATTGAAAGTACAGAGAACAAATGGTGGCATGTTTACACAAACTTGAGACATGTGATGCTTAGAATAATCATCACAATGCAATATCCAGTTTAAAACCAGATAGTGGGGTACAGAAATCAGCATTTGAATGAACAAGGGTGAATTGTATACACTCCATAAGAACATTATACCAACACTAAGTATTCTGATTAATTATGCTTTTGTTTTCATTAGTTTATAACTCTGAATTTCCTGCCCAAATTATTTGGCACACTGATCATTCTATAGTGAATTGCTAAAACTTTGCATGTGTATATAGTTTTATTCCTGTCTGATTTGACATGAAAGAAGAAATTATTGTCATTCTTTTGTATTTGTCAAAGCTTTGTTTATGGCTAGAATTTAATCTGCTTCAGAGAAAATTCCATGGACCTCTAAGAAGAATGTATTGTAGCTTTTGTAAGGATTGAATTTTTGTTATTAGGCTTGGTAGAAAGTAACTTTACCTGTAGTCCCATCTTGCAATCCCAAAGCAGTTTTTTTTGTTCTTGTTAATTTTTGGATAACCCATCACTAAATTCTAGAGAAGAAAGAAATGCTTATTATTATTTTATCCAAATGTATCTGTCCATTATGTCTAGGAATATTTATGAAATTGGTTATGCCATATATTCATATATATTCATTGATTTTTTTGAGACAGGCATATGATCCACAGCTTCTATTTGGAAAAGAAAGACTGTTTACCTTTAGAATTAATGACAAATATTTGTTAATTTCTGTAATATTGTTGGTTGTTTCCCTATTTAATTCAATTACTGCTTTCTTTTTCTTTACCATGCTTGCTGATTTACTGAGCTGCACACGATTGGTTCTTTCTCAGCTCTCCTTTGTTTGTCTGTCCCTCTCCCTCTTTGCTGGGAGTAAGACTTGCCTTCTCTACAGTGTGTGGATTGACTTTAACTCACAGTCTTGAGTTTACTTGGCATGAGTTGATTTAGTTTGTGTCTGTCTTGAAATGTCTCTGACAATTCAAATAAACAAATGACTGCTGTGTATAACAAACTTGTTTGGCAATTGTTTCGTTGCTCAGCTTAAAATGTGTCATTTTATGCTTTTCTGAATGTTAGGGTAGCTACTGGGAAGTCTGATATTATTTTGACATGTTTACTTTAGTAAGTTGATTTATGTATATTAGAGATAGGGTCTCATGTACCTCAGGTTGGCCTAGAACTCATTGCTTAGCAAAGAATGACCTTGAACTCCCCAGCTTTCTCCCTCTACCTACCTGGTGTTGGGATTACAGATGTGTGTAATGCCGTGGGCTAGGTTTTAGTGTCTTAATAGTATAGCTTCTACTGTTTTTGTTTTGTTGTGATTTTGGTGTGTTGACTATAATATGACATAAAGAGGGTCCTTTCTAGCCATGTTCTAAGTTGGGGTTCTAACTGCCACATGTGCTTGATAAGCATTTCATACCATAAATTTGGGGAAGGTTTTGTTGTAATTTCAGTGAATTTATTTCCCTCGCATTTGTTTTTATCGTAACTCCTTCTGTAACCTTCTGTCCCTTGGATTTTTAGGTGGTCATGCACACTTGCCTATTTTTCCTTACTAATGTGTAAATGTTTTCAACCTTGTCTTCTGTCCTTGACACTGTCCTTTCTGCTTGCTCTAGTCTTTTGGGGATACTTTCCACTCTGACTTTGTACTTCATTAGCTTTTCATTTTCAACAAATGTTTTCTCGGGATCTCAATTTTCTTACTAAACTTCGTGTCAGTGTTGCTGACTTTTCCTGCTGTTTCTGACTTTTATATTTGTAAATTGCACTGAGCTCCTTATTTTAGTCTTCTGCTTATTTATTTCTTGGAATTATTATATTTTAGCATTACACTTTGAATTCTTTGTGGAACATTTCAACCAAATCTTTAGATTTGGCAACTGAAGAGTTCTGATTTTTTTTCTTGGTTTTTCAAGATAGGGTTTCTTGTGCAGCCCTGACTATCCTGGAACTTACTTTGTAGACCAGGCTGGCCTTGAACTAGAGATTTGACCTTCTTCTGTCTTCCCACCAGAACTAGGATTTCTGTTTTTTTTGTTTGTTTGTTTTTGCTTTTAATTCTTATTTCATATATTATATCCAAATCATAGTTTCCCCACTTTCCTCTCCTCCTAATTCCTCATCCCCATCAACTCCTCCTCCTTTCCATTCAGAAAAGGACAGGCCTACCAGGGATATCAACCAAATATGGCATATCAAATTGCCATGAGACTAGTCACCCGCCCCCCCCCCCTTGTGTTAAGGCTGGACAAGGCAATCCAGTAGAAGGAAGAGTGTCCCAAATGCAGATGAAAGAGTCAGGGACAGCCCCCACTTCTAGGGTTCTGCTAGCTTAAAGGAATCACGTTAGTTTTTTTTTTTTAATTATTTTCTGCATTCTTTTTGGTGATTAAAGCATCTGTTAGTTTGGATATTACATTTGGTTCTGTTGGGGACTCATCTTAGTGAACAGCCTCTTTTTCTTTTTTTCTTATTAAATTTTTAGGTCAGCATACAAAGTAATGGATTCCATGATGGCCCTTTATCCACGTGTCATGCTGTGTCCTCCTTTGTTCCCCTCTCCATATCTCCTTCCCTCTTCTATTTGCTTCCTTCCCATGGTCGTTTGCCCTTCCGCTTTCTTAACAGATGTACTCCACTGCCCTTTCTATTTACCACTTTCTCCATTCTCACAGTCCCCTTTACATGTTTCCAATTCTGTACATACGTATAAACATATACACGCACATGCATCATTTCATATTAGGTCAAAGGAGACATGTTATTTATCTTTGAACCTGGCTAATTTCATCTAACATGTTGATTTCCAGTTCTATCCACTTCTTGTGAATATTATTATTTCTGTTTTCTTTGTGGCTGTATAAAATTTTACTTTGTATTCATGTATGTTCTGTACCATCTTCAGACATTCATCTGTTTATAGTCACCTGGGCTGGTTCTGTTTCCTGGCCAATTGGGAATAGTGAGGCAACAAGCACAAGCGTGCAAGTGTCTCTGGGGGATGTTAACTGAGTCAGTCCTTCAACTACATACCCAGGAGTAGTATAGTGAGCCGTCTAATCAAAACATCTCAATCCCGGGTCTCCTCAGGGAGGAGAAAGAAAAATGCTGCAACAGCGACACACACTCAACCAAAAAGAATGAAAAATACAAGGAAAATTGATTGAAACCAAGTAAAGCCCTACCAATGACTAGAGGAGAGCAAGTGGAAAAAAATAATCGTGAGTGTTGGGAAGCTAAAACATATTTACTTCTGTATAGAAATGGATGTAAATAAGGTAGAGGAAGGTGACAAGAAAATTGGAGGAAGCAAAAAAAAAAAAAGCGGTTAGGGTAAATAAGGAAAGAGAAAAATGAGACTGGAGGATAAGAAGAGGGCGCTGAATATGAGATAAGGTGAGATTATCCCATAGTGAAAAAAAAAAAGTGTCAACACAAATATAAGGATAGGAATAAAGACATAAAGTATCACGGCTTTACAAATAGACACTACTGTACACAGAGTTTAAAAGGGAGAGGGTAAAAAGAGGAAAGGGAAGAGGAGAGAAAGGGCCGGGACACCTCCTGCATCCTCCCAAACTGGAGCCTGGGACCTGGCTGTGTAGCAGGTAGGAGCGCTCATGCCAACACAGAGACTTGTCTCCTGTGGCCTAGTGGCCTCCCTTTGCACGACAGGGTCCCCTGCTGGGCACACTTAGCTTTGCAGTGTGTGGGCTTGTCCGATTCTCCATAGCCTCGAGACTTCTCTTGTAAACACACCGCTGAGGCTAATGTTCTAGTAAGGGCTGTGTCACACAGCACCAGAATCGGAGAAGAGTAAACACAGCCCTGGAATCTCTAAGAGTGGACTGATCTCAGCGCTTAGATGCTCACCCAGCCTTGGATGCTTTGTCTGCTGGAACCCAGGATTCTCAGGTCTTGAACTTCAGGGCAGCTAGGCTTGTTTTGACTTCAGGATCAGCAGTCCTTGGCTCCGCAGTTACTATCTTGTGATGAGGTGAATACCAACCCATGCATGTTATTATTCACCAAACGGGAAAAACCTCCCTCCTCCTCAGCTGTTTGACACGTGGGTGACGGTCCCGCCTGTCTCTTGCTCTGCAGAGTTGATTCTTGTCCCTGGGTTTCCTAACTTAAGATTCTCTCTCTCTTTTTGTTATCAAGTCCTTAGAGTAGCTTAGTCTTAAACAATAACTGGCTATTAACAATAACCAGAAAAATGGAACCAGGCTTCTGACACACGAGGGGTGACGCTGCTGCCCCACTGTCTGACCAAAGCTCTCAGCTAGATTGCGACTAGCCTGCGGTTTGGGCTACCCATCTCCTTTTACCAAGGTCACCTGGATGACCTTTTGGATGAGGCTTATGTTTCCCTTCCCCTGCTGGTGATGAGTATGTCTGGCGCCACGTGCTATTTTCTCATCTTGGCTGTATCACCCTGTTGTTTTTCCACACCTACCCTCCGTTTGTGTGTGTGTGTGTGTGTGTGTCTGTGTCTGTGTGTGGGATTTTGCATGTCATGCCATTCTATCTCTTTGGAATTGATCCTATTCTTAATTCTCTTAGCTCTTAACTACTGTACATGGAAGCAGCCATTGCCTCAGATTCCCACTCTTTAAACAGTTTTGATTGTCTCTCAATTATGACTCCGATTATGAACGGTTCCTTTCTTCTCCTTCAGTTTTCTCAGCCTGCCTTGCTTGTCAGTCCCTGTGTTTTGGTGGTATCTGCTCTCAGAGCTTCATTAAGGTCCTCATTTCTGTAATTAGCCTCTTCCAGATGTTCTAAGGTCTCCCTCTGAGGTAGCTCTTCAATCCTAGATTTAGACCAAACTTACGGCCCTTGTTTATGTGGGAGATTGCTTCATGAAAGCCTTGATGATCTCATCATAATGTTTGATCAAAAGTCTAATACCATGGGCTTGGTTTGGAAAGGATAAAATATTCTTGGTATTTAGCTTTTCTTTTTTTTTCCAATTTTAATTAATTATTTAATTAAGTTTACATCTCAGTCATAGGCCCCTCCCTCCTCTCCTCCCAGTCCCCCCCTTATTCCTCAGAATAGGGGAGCACAGACACCCCAGCTCATCTATTTTCATGAAGACTGAGTTTGACTTCTTCCCCTGTGGCTTGGCAGGGCAGTCCAAACAGAGGAAAGTGATCAAAAAGCAGACAACATAATCCATGTCAGAAATATCCCCTACTCCCCTAACTAGTGGGCTCACATGAAGCCTAAGATGCCCACAGGCTACTTAAAAGCAGAGGACCTAAGTCCAGACCATGCATTGTCCTTGGTTGGTGCTTCAGACTCCATAGGCCTCTCTGGGCCCTGGTTGATAGGCTCTGGTGGTCTTCTTGTGGAGCTTTTGTCCCCTTTGTGTCCATTTATCCTTCCACCCATCTTTTCTACAACTTTTCTTTTTTTGTTTTTTTTTTACTGTGTTTTCTTTCTTACTTACAGGATTTCTCCACAAGACCAGAGTGTGGTCCTATCTAGGATATGTCTGTCTCTTTTATACAAGTTCCTTATTCATCCATACTCATTTTTCTCCCTCTCTTTCCCTCCCCCTCTCTCTTGTGTATCCCTGCCCCTCCCCTTCATCCTTGTCTCTCCCTCATCCCTCCACCATTTCTGCCCTCCTCTCTACCCACCTCCCCCCCATCTCTAACTCATCTCCCCCCTCATTTTCTCCTTTTTACTGTCTGGCCCTCTTCCTGCTTTTCTCCCCCTTTCCCCCTCTCTCCATCCCTCCCTCCCACTTCTCCTTTCCTCTCCTTTCTCCCTTCCTTTCTTTCCCCTTCCTCCTCTCTCCCTGTCTCTCCTCTGCCTTTTTTCATCCTTATTTCCTTTGTTTTCTCCCTTCCCCTATTTTATCTTCCTTTCCTTCCCTTTCCCCATCTCCTTCCCTCCTCTTTGCTCTCCTCTCTTCCTTTTTCCTCCTTCCTACTCTCCCTCTTCTTTTTTCTTTGTCCTTCCTCTTCTCTTTCTTCTTCCCCTTCACTCATTCTATCTCACTTTTACCTGTGTCTGTGTCTTCAGTCTCCCTAGCCAGCAGACACTGATGCTAGAAGACAGTGAGCAATGCAAATGCTGTCCTGTTGTCACTCAGCACCAGTTATTGACAGATGCCTTTCAGACCCTCTTCTGTTTCAAATGGGATAAGAAAGCTCATGCCTTTCTCAGTCCTATTTTATCCTGTTACAAAAAAAGGGGTTGTCAGCGCCCTGCCCTTTCTTCAGTTTGCAGCCTTGGGGAGAGATGGATGCTGACTGCTTCATCTGAGATTGGCAGTGACAAGGATGCTCTCAGCCTTGTCCCTCACTATTATCTGACCTCCTCTAAATTTTGGAACTCTTTACTGAATATGGCAGGTCCTGTAGAGCAATGTTGAAAATGAAGATTGCATTTCTTTCTAACTCATAGCTTTTCTTTTTAATGGTACCATTGAAAGAAGAGAGGAGCATAATGTTCTTGCTTACATCTTTTACATTAGAAGTGTTACTGCATTGGAATGAAGCATGTTCAAATTAGTCCCGTAGACTAGTCATTCTTCCCTTAAGAGCTATACTTTGTATCAGGGCTTCCTGTCATGTATCTTAAGGTTTTGATACTGTAGTTTTAAAGCATATGAAAATAAGTGAGATCTGTGTTCAAACATCAAGAAGCAGGGGCTTGAAAATAATTTAAGGAAGACAAACAAATAGTGAATTCCTCAGGAGACTGAGGTGGCAGCTTTCGATACTGCCTTGAGGGCGGACACCTTTCCATGACTAGGATCAATGTGTCGTCTGTACAACAGGGGTCAGCACGTGGTGGCCTGCAGACTGCTACTCGCTGTCTGTTCTCTCGGTGGTATTTTATTAGACCCAGCCATGCATGGCCACTTACGAATTACCCGTGATACCTTTCATGCCACAATGGCAAAACTGAGTCATTATGTGTTGCGTTGCAATTTCCTCCAAGATGAAACTTTCCAACTTGGAGGGAAGCTCCTTAAGACACAGGATGTTATAAAGGGAGGTGAAACATTTCATCCCACAGGGAAACTTTTTGAATTCCAGGAAGTCCCTGAAACTGGCCAGATACACTAGGCATCCTTTCTCCCCAAGCATATATAAGCAAGAAGGACTTCTGTGTGATGCTGTCAAACTAACACATCTATTTGGAGAAAAGAGAGCAGCTGGATAGCCTGGAAAGGACGCTCTTCAAACTGCTGAGCTGCCTGCAGACTGTGCAGTGTGCCCTGAGTTTCCAGCTCTCATGAGCTGTCACCCTTGCTAGGGTGGGCTTTGGTCGTAAAACTTTTGAGTCATTCCTGCTCTTGTAAGTCCTTACCCAAATTCCTTCAACTAACCACAGTAAAGCTCACTGTCACCAAGTTAGACTTTCATGGCATTTTCCTTTTTGTTTCTTTTCTTTTCTTTTTTGATCTACCATTGGAACTCTATCTGAGGTGAATAGATGTTTGTTCATGTCTCTGTAGGAAAAGCGTCACACAGTGTTGTGACAGCAATCATGTGTTATTAAGCATTTTACAAAAAAATTAATTACCGAACTCTGATTTAGAATAATTGCTTATTACCTTGGAATTCTTTCCATCAAGGTCACTCTGTAAAGTGTGACCTTGAGTAAATCAGAAACCCTCTGCTCCTGGTATTTCCTTCCAGAAAGTAGCATGTAGCATACAAACAGATTGTCTTTGCTATTTCTTAGATATAGACCAGACACCATTTTTTTTTTTTTAGTAAGTGATTACTTTTTGGAGAATGCCAAGAAATTTGATTTTCAGAGACCTAGTAGAAATCTGTAGGATCCTTTCTGTGGCTTATTATTATTATTTGATGTTAGACTCTCCTGTAACAGTCATCTTTCATGATTGTATAACCATCTCTAAATATTTTATCACCTATTTTGAGGGTGATCACAATCAATGGCTTCTAGAATCATTTGCTGTTGACCCCAGCAGCCAAAGAGTATAAAAAAGATTGTGGAGTATAAAACAATTTTATTTACACACATACTCTTTTCTTTTCCATTCTGTTCATTGCTTTTATTGCCAGATATGTTTTCCTCTCTCATAAGAAATTATAGCAATTGTATACCAACTGTGTGTACTATTCTAAAATTTAAAGAAGCTAGTGAAGGAGGCATAATTTTTGACCAGAGAAGCAATAATGAAGCCCACAGGCAGTTCGGAGAGACATCCTGGAAGGATGATGGTGTTTCATTTTTCAACTACGTGCCTGTGATACTTTTCTTGCATTCCTATCTTTTGACCTGAAACACAAAGACTGTTGTTGAATTTCCTGTTTTTCTTTGTGTGAATATGGCTGGCTCATCTTAAGTCTTGCTTACTTGTCTTAAATCTCAACCTTTGTTTCCCTGGAGGAAATCTTCTCTGAATCTTGTTTCTTCTGGAGCCTGGAGGAGAAGGGAAGAGTAATGGCAAAAGCTTCAGCCCAGTAAATTATTGCTCCCTGTGTTATGGATGTTAACTTATCAGCTCCTCCTGCAGCATCCAAAAATAAGATGCCTGTAAATGGGAACAGGCTCTTGCTGATTTCCATTCAGCCTGCAACCCTTCAATACCTTGACAGGAATCCTTTCCTCCAGCCACACTTGAGTCTGGCTGCTGCAGTTTGAGCATCACTTACTCCCGTGACATGTACATTAGTGACACCCCGCGGAGCCAACAGTGCATCTCCAGATTGTGAACCACTGTGGCCCAGCCAGGCGTCTCTGAGATGCCACACTGCATTATGAATTGGTGGCAGGAGATACTTGGCGCTCTAGTAGCTCTTTTACTACCCACCATTGCTTGCCCACCCCAGAAAAGCATGCCCATTTGGAAATGTCTAAAAGATCCCTGAACTTTCCTCATACATTCTTTCTTTTCTTTTCTTTTTTGGTTTTTCAAGACAGGGTTTCTCTGTGTAGCCTTGGCTGTCCTGGACTCGCTTTGTAGACCAGGCTGACCTTCACCTCACAGAGACCCAGCTGCCTCTGCCTCCCCAGTGCTGGGATTACAGGCGTGTGCCACTGCGCCCGGTTGAATGATGCATTCTCTGCTTAGTTTCTGTTCCGTTGACCTTTTCTTTGGTGAGAGTGGAGTGTTGAAATCTCCCACTATTAATGTGTGGGGACCGATGGGTAGTTTAAGCTTTCTCAATGTTTCTTTTACAAATGTGGGTGCCAAATTTTACAAATTTGGGGCATAGATGTTCAGAGTTGATATGTTTTCTTGGTGGAAAATTTCTTTGATGAGTATGAAGTGACTTTCCTCATTTTTTAAAATTAGTTTTGGCTGAAAGTCTATTTTATTAGATAATAGAATGGCTACCTTTTAGGTACCAGCTTGCTTTTTGGGTCCATTTGTTTGGAAAATCTTTTTCCAGCCTTTACTCTCAGGCAATGTCTGTCTTTGTGGCTGAGATGTTTTTTTTTTTTTTTAATTTTTTTTTGTTGTTTGTTTCTGAATCAGTTGATATGATTGTGTAATTTTCTATTCAGCTGTTTAATAAGGTAGATTACATATAACTGGAGAGATGGTCCAACAGTTAAAAATCTCTTGTTGCTCTTGCAGGGAACCAGGCTGACTGGGTTCTCAGCATTGGCTTACCACCATCTATAACTACAGGTCCAGTTTATCTGGTGTCCTCTTCTGTCCTCCATGGGCTCCTGCACATACATCATGCAATACATATGTGGAGGCACAGACGTGCACATAAAAGAAAAATCTTAAAGAAGAAATCTGCAAGAGTCTTGAGTATGAAGCTAACTTTCAAACTCTGAAATAATTCTAATTTGGTTATGGTGTATAACATTTCTTTTTGAATTGATGACTTTTATTTGTAACACTTATAAAGAATTTTTGTGTTGGTATTCATGATAGATATTTGGAAGGAAGTTTTTGATCAGTGCTGGTTCTTTTTCTGTCCAGTGCTGACACTGAGAGAATATTTATAATGTGTGTAGAAGTATCTTCCTGATTCCTGAGAAAGATTAGGTAATACTGATGATAAGTCTCCTTTAAACAGCTGATTTCTAGGGTTCACCTGTGAAAGCATTTAAGATTGAATGTTGCCATTTCAGATAGTATTGAAGTTAAGAATTCATTTCTCATTAGGTCCACTGGGTAGGTTTGCATTTTATAATAGGCAGCCACCCACAGTTCTTGATTTTGATAATTTGTCTCCTCATCCTCTTCCTTCTCCTCCTCCCCTCCTCTTCTTTTTCTTCTTCTTCCTCCTCCTCCTTCTCTATCTCTGTCTCCTTCATTCTCTCCTTCTTCTCCCCATGCTTACTAGAAGATTTTCATTCTTTATAATCTTTTCAAAGAACCTGCACTTTGTATCATGGATTTTTTTCTTTTTTTTCCCCTTTGATTTGTGTTCATTATTTCTTTCAATTGGTTTGCTTTGTGTTTACTTTGTTCCTCTGTCTAGTTTTTTTTGTTTTGTTTTGTTTTTATGTGAGAGATCATGTTAAAGGCCCCTACCACTTCTAATGCTTGCTGTTACTGTGATGACTCTTCCCTGTTAGTGTCACTTTGTTATGCTGCATTTTCATTCCAAGCAGTTTTATAGGTCTTTAAGAAATCCAACTTCAGGTGACTTCTTTGGCCAGTGGGATGTTTAGAAGAAAGCAGATTTTTCTGCTATCCTTCTGTCTTTTATTTCTACTTTAGTTCCATTGTGGTTGTGATGACATGCTCTATGATTTCAGTTCTTGTAAACTGAGGTGAATTTTAGTCATACCGTCAATCTTACTTACATGTTCCAGCATGCATGAAAGTCATAAAAATTCTGTGATGCGTTCTGCCTGCCAGTTATAATGTAGTTGATGGTATCGTTGAAATCTTCTGTATCTTGCTGATTGCGGTAGTTTGGTTGAGAAATGTAGCCCATATCTTGTGTATTTGAACAGTTGGTCTCTGGTTGGTGGTGCTTTTTGGGGTAGGTAATGGAATCTTCAGATGTATCCTTGCTGGAGGATATGTGTCAGTGGGAGTGAGTTTGAGGGGTTATAGCCTCACCCTACCTTATTTTCATTCTCTCGGTTTCTTGTGTGGGTAGAAAGATGTAATCAGCTTGCCTTCTGCTCTTGCTATCATGCCAAGTCTTCTTGTTATGATGGACTATCCTTTTAGAGCTGTAAGCCAGAATAACCCTTTATACCATGCTTTCAGTCATGGTATTTTAATGCAGCGACAGAGAAGTAACTTATAGCATTCATGTTCTTTCTCTGTTTTATAAATTGATGAGAATAAAATAAAGTCTCTAGCTACAAATGTGGCTTCATTGATTTTTTTCCCTTCAAGTCTGTAAGTTTTGTTATAGAGAATTTGTATCTCTTCATTGGTACATACCTCTGTAATATTGCTGTATCTCTTGGATTACTGACTATTTTACCATTATGTAATATTATTTTTAATATCTAGTTTTTTCTTTGTTCTCAAATTTGTTATGCAAAAAGAATAATCCACTTATGATTACCTTTGCTTTATATACAAGTGACTGTCTTTTTCATTCCTTTTCATTTGCCTTGCTTTGGTTAGTATATAGGAAGCAAATTCCTTATAGGCAACTTATTATTCGCCTTATATTTTTCAATTCACTTTACCAATACTAGTATTTTAATTAGAATGTTACATTATTTATAATCACTGTATTACATTTATTGATTTGTAGTGCTTACATCTTCCATGGTTTGGTTTTGTATTTTCTATTTTAGCTTTCTTTTTTTTTTTTAAAACCTCTCTAAGGGTTACTTAAACAATCTTTTGCAGTCTCACTTTATTTATACTGGTTATTAAAATTCATATCTGATTCTTTCAGTAGCTACTGAGGCTATTATGTCTACATTCTTTGTTACAGTCTACTGATATCATGATTTCAGCAACTCCAGCATATGGAAACTTCACTTCTTTTTATATTCTTGTAGTCTCTTATTTTTTAGTAATGAAAATAAATTATTATAGACATGGCAAATGTTTCTTCTGTGTATATTTATAACCTTAGAAAAAAAACTGTTATTTTTTTTCATCTTTCAAACACAAGAGAAACTCAAGAAGAGGAAAGTCTATTGTAGTTTTCCATATTTTTGCTTCTAAATTTTTATTTTCCTGATGTTCCAGCTTCATCCTCTATCATTTTTGCTCGTGTAGGTGCTTTCTTGATACATCCATTTACTGTATATCTGCTGAAAATATACTCTTGTAGTTTCCTTTCATTTTAACAAGTCTTTTCCCTTTGATAGATCTTAAAGACAGACTTACTGACTGTAAGAATCATAGCTCTTTTTATTAACCATTAATTAATTAATCAGTCTCTCATACAATACATCTTCAGTTTCTCCTCCCTCCACTCTTCTCAGTCTCCCTCCTCTCTCTCAGGGCCACTCCTCTGGTTCACCTTCAGAAGAAAGCAGGTCTCACAGGGTTATCAACGGAACAGGGCATAGCAGTTCTGGTAAGATTAAGCGCTACTCTGCGATCGCTCACCCCTGGGGAGGAGGCCTTGCCAGGCCAAGGAGGAAGAGGACCCAGGCAGTCCTGATGAGACTTAACAGGCTATTGGCAGATGGCAATGGTGGAGAACTCCCACTTTCAGTGGACTAGGGGAAGGGGATAGGGGGAAAGAGGAAGGGAGGGTAGGACTGGGGGGAATTTTGGGAGGGGACTTCAATCAGAATATATAATGAATACATTGTGAAAAGAGAAAACAATGAACATAAAAAAAGACTAAGCATAAAGCCTCAAATTGTAGCTTTTGAAAGCTGCTGAGCTTTGCAGCATCACTGACTCCTGATGAAAAAAACATTGTCATTAGAATTGTTTTTTCTTATAGGCAAAGCCATGCAGTTCTCTGTTGCTTTTGTTAGAGCTGCTATCATGTATCACGGCATGGATACTTTTGGGTTTATTTGCTTTGGGACTCACCTCTTGAATTATAAAAGTTACCATTCTGAGAAACTTGGGGAAAATTCTCTATATTTACAAGTTTGACTATGGTTAATTTTCAATTCTAATATGCCTGTTTCTTTTCTTTCTTT
>REGO01000001.1:3318535-3387828 GCA_010120015.1 Rhombomys opimus
GGCCAGTGACTCCACAAGATGCACCCATTCCTGGCACTGGAAGTTTCCCTTGGCAGCATAAGACATCTAGTTGGGGTGACTGCATTTAGATTTGCCCCCCCCACCTCACTTTCTCTCTCTCACACACACATTCTCTCTCTCTCTCACCCACCACTCTCACAGCTTCTACAGTAGTGTTTTTGTTGTTGTTGTTAAAGGTTTTTTTCAAATGGCCTTTAGTGTTAGTTGTCTTTCCCCATACACATTGCTCCCTTTCATCCCTTTCTCCAAACATGCCCCGCCCTCATTTTCTCCTTCTTTCCTTCACCGGAACACTAGATTCTATTTCTTCTTCCTTGGGAGATTCTCTCCTCCCTTCTGGCCCCCTTTCTAGGTCTCTAACCTCTGTGGTGATTCATATTGTAGCACATATTTTGAAAGCTCAAAAGATGACATAAACATCTAAGAGAAATCATACAATATTCATCTTTTTTTTCCCCCCCAGACAGGGTTTCTCTGTGTAGCCTTGGCTGTCCTGGACTTGCTTTGTAGATCAGACTGGCCTCAAACTCTCAGTGATCTGCCTGCCTCTACCTCCCTGAGTGCTGGGATGAAAAGTGTACACCACAATGCCTGGCTTAATATTCTTGTGTGTGTGTGTGTGTGTGTGTGTGTGTGCGCGCGCGCCCACGTGTGTGTGTGTGAGTTACCTCACTCAGGATGATTTTTTTTCTGCAAACTTTATTTTCTTAACAGCTGAATAATAGTCCATTGTGTGAATGAACCACATTTTCATTATCCATTCATCAGTTGATGGGCAACTAGGCTATTTCCGATTTCTGACTACTATGAAGAGTACAGCAACAAACACAGATGAGCGAGTGCCTCTGTAGGTAGGGTGTAGAGTCCTTCGTGTATATGCCCAGGTGTTCTATAGCTGGATATTGTGATAGACTGAGTTCCAGCTTCCTGAAGAGTTACTGCATCGATTTCCACAGTGGCTGTAAATGAATGAATGTTCCCCACACCTCACATCCTCACCAGCATAAGCTGTCATTTGTTTTATTGACCTTGGCAATTCTGACTGATATAAGATTAAATATTAAAGTAGTTTTGATATGCATTTCTCTGATAGCTAAAGGATGTTGAACATTTTTTAAAGTTTATTATTATTATTATATTTTATTTTTATTAATTACAGTTTATTCCCTTTGTATCCCACATGCGGCTCCCTCCCTCTTCTCCTCCCAATCTCACCCTACCTCCTCCTTCTCCATCCATGCCCTAAACCCAGTCCACTGATAAGGGATGTTCTCCTCCCCTTCCACTTGATCCCAGTCTAGCAGGTCTCATAAGGACTGGCTGCACTGTCTTCCTCTGTGGCCTGGTAAGGGTGTACCCCCCTGAGGGGCAGGTGATCAAAGAACAGTTTATGTCACAGACAGTCCCTGTTCCCATTACTACGGAACTCACTTGGACACTGAATTGCTTATCTGAAACCTTCCTTCCCTGTTTGTTTCTGGGTTCTGCAGTTCAGACTGGTACTCTCTCTCTCTCTGGTATCTGGAGAGTTCTTCAGGAAACTAAGAGAGGTCCTGTGGCCTGAGCATGTTCATTGGTGGACTAACTGTAGCTGTGGGAGGAAATTACATGGGCACAAAAGGGGCAAATGCAGGAGTGTGTGTGTGTGTGTGTGTGTGTAAGTGTGCGTGGAAATGTGTCTTGAGGGACAGAGTGATAGATAATGTTGAACCCTTGAGTGTGTGGGAGGGGCTCCGCACTATATATGTAGCAGGCGCTAGTGATGGTTATGGCGCAATTTCTGGCATTAACTGACTTCACTCAGGGGCTTCAATGTCCCACGTGACCCTATGTTTTCCACAGTGGGTGTGTGGGTGGGAGGGGTCCGATGCTTGGCTTCTATGTTAGAAGGACCCTGGATCTGGGGCTCTGCAGACACTCAAGGGCACACTCACCCTCAAGCAGGTCATTTCGACAGGGATCGGGGTATCCGGGCTCTCTGCTCTCTGGCTTGGCCCTGGTTGGTCTTATGCTGGAGGACTGATGTGCTCAGCCAGCTCAGTGCTGCTGCCACTGCCAGGTTAGGAAGTCCCGCTGCAGCTGGAGACTGGGATGCCAGTCCAGATGCTTTCTGGGAAGTCCTCGGGGCCCTCCACTGTGTTCTCCAAGCCTGAGAGACCCAGCGCCTGGTGTGCTTAGCTTGTATGGTGTTTTTGCCTGGCTTTGGTGGGTATATAGTATATTATCTGTCACTGAGGGATTGGGTGAGCAGTGCAGTCAGTGGCTGAGCAACCCTTCGGAGCCAGTGTGGCAGCTAGCAGACCTGGGACCCTGGGAGGATGGTGGTGCAGGTCTGGAACTCCAAGACTGATACCTCTGGCAGTTGCCACTAAGGGGCTAGGAGCTCTGCTTCAGCCGCTGTAGACCCCAGGCAGTTAGGTTTCCCTTTATATATTTTATATATTAATTTTTTATTAGACATGTAATTGGTAAAGATCTTTTTATTCTGTAGTCTGCTGCTTTGTCCAAATGACAATGAGCATTTTAGTACAGAAGCTTTTCAGCTTCATGAGGTTCTATTTATTAACTGTTGATTTTAGTGCCTGTGCTGTTAGTGTTCTGTTCAGGAATCCTTTTACGGATCCGTGAGTTCAAGCCTATTCCCCACTTTCCCTTATATCAGATTCAGAGTATCTAGTCTTACTTTGAGGTCCTTGATCTATTTGGAGTTGAGTTTTCTGTGGGGTGATAAATACAAATCTATTTGTATTCTTCTATATGTAGACATCCAGTATAACCAGCATCATTTGTTGAAGATGCTTTCTTTTCTGTGATATGTATTTTTGACTTCTTTGTCCAAAATCAGGTTTCCATAGACGAGTGGACTTAGGTCTGAGTATTCATTTTGATTCCATTGATCATTGTGCCTATTTTTATGCCAATACCATGTTTTTAAAAATAACTATAGCTCTATGTACAATTTGAGATTAGGAATATGATACCTCTGGTAGTTCTTTTATTATTTAGGATTGTTTTAGCTACCATGCCTGGCTGATTTAATTTTTAAAAAAGTAATTTACACTTAAAAAATGGGATGAGGTGAGATTCCCTCATTTTTTAAAAATGTTCCTGGACTGTGGTGGTGGTGGTGCATGCTTCTACTCCCAGCACTTGGAAGGCAGAAGCAGGTGATCTCTCTGAGTTCAAGCCTAGCCTTGTCTATAGAGTAAGTTCCAGGACAGCTAAGGCTACACAGAGAAACCCTGTCTTGAAAACAAAACAAAACAAAAGACAAAACAAAAAAAAGAAAACAAACCAATAATTACAGCAGCAGCAGCAACAACAAAATGCTCCTAGGGCTACTGAAAAGCTTGTATTTACAAAATGTGATAAAAATATTCCTCTAAGGAAGGGGAAGAGGACTTCCCCTATCAGTGGACTTGGGGAGGGACATGGGAGGAGATGAGGGAAGGAGGGTGGAATTGGGAGGGGATGAAGTAGGGGGCTACAGCAGGGATACAAAGTGAATAAACTATAATTTATAAAAATACAAATATTTTTTAATGTTTATTTTATTTTATTTTTGATTAAACTTTATTTGCTTTATATCCCCCCTCTACTTCCCTCCCTCCTTCCGTCCCAATCCCTCCCTTCCTCCACCCTCTGCATGCATGCCCCTCCCCAAGTCCACTGGTAGGGGAGGGTTTCTTCCTTCTGATCCTAGTCTGTTAGGTCTCATCAGGAGTGGCTGAATTGTCTTCCTCTGTGGCCTGGTAAGGCTGCTCCCCCCTCAGGGGGAGGGGATCAAAGAGCAGGCCAATCAGTTCATGTCAGAGCAGTCCCTGTTCCCATTACTAGCGCACCCACTTGGAGACTGAGTGGCCATGGGCTACATCTGTGAGGGAGTTCTAGGTTATTTCTGCACATGGTCCTTGGTTGGAGTATTAGTCTCAAAAAAGTCCCCTGAGCCCATATTTCTTGGTTCTGTTGCTCTCCTTGTGGAGCTCCTGTCCTCTCCAGATCTTACTGTTTTCCACTTCTTTCATAAGATTCCCTGCACTCTGCCCAAAGGTTGGCCATAAGTCTCAATAACTGCTTTGATAGTCTGCAGGGCAGAGCCTTATTTGCTCAACCATGTTTGTAGCAGCTTTATTTGTAATAGCCGGAAGCTGGAAACAACCCAGTGCCCCTCAACTGAAGAATGGATATAGAAATTGTGGTACCTCTACACAATGGAATATTACTCAGCAATGAAAAACAAGGAAATCATGAAATTTGCAGGTAAATGGTGGGAACTCGAAAGGATCATCCTGAGTGAGCTATCCCAGAAGCAGAAAGACACACACGGTATATACTCACTCATATAGACATATTATATAGGATAAACCCACTACAATCTGTACATCTAAAGAAACTAATCTAGAGGGAGGACTCTGGCTAAAGTTCTCAATCCCCATTGCGAAAGGCAAAGAGGATGGACATCAGAAGAAGACAAAAACAGGAAACATGTTACAAATAAATTTTTAAAAAGTGAAAAAAAAATTAAAAAGTTAAAAAAATTCCTCGAAATTATACAAGGGAGACAGGGACCACTGACAGACAGGATGGATGGTTAGCTAGACTTGGCTTCTTTCTCTTCTACATTAGAGGCTGGATGCTATCTTCCCATTTTCTTCAGGCAGATCTGTAGTTTGCTGGTCTGTCACTTCAGCCTGTTTGCCCCTTGCTCTTCTCTTCCCTTTTGTTTGCACTTTTATTTTTCTGATGATTTATCCCATCATGTAGCCTTTTTTATTTTATTTTTTTATTTTATTTTATTTTATTGACAGGGATGGGCTTGGCTGACAGCCTCTCAGTTTCTGGGCTCTGCCTCTACCACTCTACCAGAGTTAACCTTCTTCATAGTGATCTTGGAGTGGAAGACAGGCGATGCTTAGCCAGACACAGAGCTGCTTAAATTCCCTCTTGACTTTTGTCTTTTGACCCATTTGTCATTCAGGAGTGAGTTTTAATTTCCGTGAGTTTGTAAGATTTCTGCTGTTTCTATGATTATTGACATCACGATTTAATCCATGCTTGCCATATAAATTCCAGAGTGTTAGTTCAGTTTTCTTACATCTATTGAGACTTTCTTTGTTCCCAAGCATCTGATCAGTTTTAGATACAGTTCCATGAGCTGCTGAGAAGCAAGTATATTCTTTAGTGTTTGGATGAAATATTTTGTAGACGTCTGCTGGGTCCATTTGACTTGTGATGTTATTTAATTCAGCATTTTTCTGTTTGGCTATTGTCTGGATGACCTATCTATTGGCAAGAATGGTATATTAAAGTCACCCACTATAGTGTGTGAGGAACAACATATGATATCAGCTGTGGCAGTTTCTTTTATGAACATGGGTGCCCTTGTGTTTAGTGCATTAATCTTCAGAATTACAACATCCTCTTGGTGGGTTATTGCTCTAATGAGTATGCCATTTCCTTCTCTATCTTTTCAGATTAGTTTTGGTTTGAGGTCTGTTTTGTCAGATATTAAAATAGCTCTACCTGTTTGCTTCTTGGGTCATTTTGTTTGGAATACTAATGTCTATCACATTATGTTTATCCTTGATGGTGAGATATGTTTCCTGGATGCAGGAGAAAGATAAATCCAATCTTTGTTTTGATTTTTTTTTTTTGAGACAGGGTTTCTCTGTGCAGCCTTGGCTGTCCAGTCACAAAGATCCACCTGCCTATGACTTCATGAGTTCTAGGATTAAAGTCATGCACCAACATGCCCTGCTTAAATACTGTTTTCTAAAGAGAAAAAAAATTGTTAGTCTGTTCCTTTATTTGACAACTGAGAGCAGTAATATTGAGAGTTATGAATGAACAGTGTTTATTGATTCCTGTTACCTTTTTGTTCTGATGTGAGTTTTTAATCTCTTTTTTTGGTTTACTGTTCTTGAATTAGTTATTCTTTGTGTCATATAGGATTTAGTTAATCTCTTCAGAGTGAAGTTTTCCTTCTAGTGCCTTCTGTAGAGCTGGATTGGTTAATACATATTGCTTAAATTTGGTTTTGTGGTGGAATGTTTTTTTTCTTCCATTGATTTTGATTGGTAGTTTTGCTGGCTACAGTGGTCTCAGATGTATTCTGTAGGTTTTCAGAGTTTGTAGAACATTGTCTAGGCCATTTTGCTTTAAGAGTCTCCATTCTAGATGGCAGTTGTTATTCTTATGCCTGTCTTTATTTATATCTGATTCAGTTTTTACCCCTGTAGCTTTTAGTATCCCTTCTTTGTTCTGTACATTTAGTGTTTTGATTATTTTGTCTTGTGGGAAATTTCTTTTTTTGGTCCTGTTTGATGGTCTGTATGCTTCTTGTATCTTAATAGGCATTTCCCCTTCTTTAAATTGAGGCCATTTTCTTCTATGATTTTATTAAAACTATTTTCTTCTCTTTTCTTTACACCTATTATTCATACATTTTAAAAAACTGTATCACAGATATCCTGAATGCTTTGTGCCTGGGTTTTTTCTGAATTAACATTTTCTTTAGCTGAAATACATATTTCTTTTACTTTGTCTTTAAGACTTGAAATTCCCCATTTCATGTCTTATAATGTACTGGTGATATGATTTTCTGACTTAAAAAAACTAATTTTTATACCTTAAGTTTTCCATTACCATTTTTTATTTCAGTTTGGGTTTTTTTTTTTTCTTATTCCATTTTTACTTCTTTGTTTTGAAATTTTAAAAATTATTTCATTCAACTATGTTTTCACTTTCTTTATAAAGGCTTTTTATTTATATCTTTTTAAAGGTATTTGAACATATTCACAATTGTTATTTTAAATTATTGTCTTGTGCTTCAGCTGTATTGCTGTTGACAGGGCCTATTGCAATAAGGTTGCTGGCTTCTGGAAGGAGCATACTGTCTTGACTGTTTGTGCTTGGTTTTTTTTTTTTGTGCTGCCATGTTGGTATTTGAAGTTCTGGTGTTTCTTGGTGTATGTGTCTGGTCTTGGTTCTGTTCTTTGGTTGATGTTGCCCACTCTGGATTCTAGACAAGTGTGGTGGCTGCCGAATCCCTGGTAGAGAGTGGTTCTATATGTCCACAGGGGACACAAACAAAGTGAGAAAGGCTAAAAAGGAAAAGCTGAGAGGAGGAGAAGGAAAGGGCTAGGGGAACAAGTGTCTGTACTAAAAGACAGAGTCACCAGTTAATGGAGGTGAGGTGGAAGAAGAGGCTCCTGCAGGCAGGCTACTGCAGGACTAAGACAAAGTCTTGAGAGTTTGGACTGAAGGCTAAGGATAGTAAAAATCATTTTCCTATACCTCGGCCCAGTGTGGCCACTGAGTGTCCCTGATAGAGATGTTTCTGAGTGTAAACAGCTGGCAGGAAGGAATGGAGATGGGCTGGAAGGGAAGGCTGAGATGGGGGGTAGGTTGGGAAATGCCTCATGGGGAACCCTGAGATCTATACCAAGAGGTTTGAATACACAGGGAAAGCGATGAGGTGAAAGAAGGGGTTCCTCTAGGCAGGCTACAGAAAATCTACAGAAACTAGAGCGAGAGAAACAAGGGGATGGACCCCTTTTAAATTTCACCTATTACTAAATTTCACCTGAGGCTTGTGGGTTTTTGTCAATGTCCTTTCTGTAATTCTTGCAATGTAGTATTTCCTATAAATAAGCCTATGGTCCATAAATATTTTTCAAGTATTATGGAAACAAGAATAAACTAGTCATGGCATACTTCAATGGTATGACCTGCTGCTCATAACCATCTCTGAATCCTTATGGTTTCAAAGACCTACCACATACATCTTTGGGAAAGATAACCCTAGATCAGAAAAGAAATAGCAAATTTGATTATTTGGTAAATTTTCAACCAAACAAGTGACAAAAAACAGCAACAACAACAACAAAAAACAAAACATCGGTACTCACAAACTTTATTGGTCTTCTTAGTGAAGAGATTACTAAAATGAAGAGACTGTTTTGATTGTCTGATTTTTCTCCCCGACATTCTTACTTTGACACCATATACAATGAGGTTAATTGCTTACATCTTCACCTGATAAAACTGGTTGCCTCTCTTGAATGCAGTTTTCAGGCTGGCTTCTGTGCCTGTGGCAATTTCTGGCTGCTTTTAAAAAAAGAAACCCTGGAATCACAAAATTATAGAATTGCATGCTTGTCCAAAATTTAACATTCCTATTAAACATAGGAAAATAAAACAAAGATAAATCAATTAGTAGATATTAAAATTTGATAGCTCTCATTGCATATGGAGGTAAGGGGCAGGGTCACATAGACAGTTGCTTAGTGTTCTATTGCCCAGATAAGCACACCTTTAATTACAGGTTTCTAGAATTCTAACACTGTGCATCAAGAATAATGAGCTTCCATTGCCTTGAAAATGTGTTTGTTCATATTAGATTAAAACAATTAATTCTTCTCAAGCAAACGAGACAGCAGCGACACCAGTTAGCGGAGCTTCCTTTACAAATGACTGTCCCCTGTGGTCCTGTGGCAGGTTGTGCGTAGGAAGGAGACCATTCCTTTGAAAAGGGGCCAGCTTTCTAATACCAGCCTGGACGTGTTATTTCCCGCTCCTTTCTGAGTTCTTGTTCTGATTGATGTTGCCCTTTCATGCCTTTTTCTTATCATCTTTATAACATGCTTAACTCGTTTCAAAATAGTTCTCATATATTTTTTTTAACACAGTGTTCTGGCAGGCACTTTCTAGCAACTCAAACAATTTGATCATAAAGAAGTCTTGTGGTTTACAAGCTCCTGTTCTAAAATGGTGAAAGTAATCCGATCCTTCTAGGACTGACTCCAAATGCCGGAATAAATGTTAACTTTTGTGGCTGTGCAAACCACCCTGTGAAGCTGACAGAAATGTTACTGTAGTCTCGAAGTCTGTCAACCCAGGATCTCCCCATGTTCCCCAGCTCACTTGCCAAATGCTCAGAAACGGATTTCTGGTCATTTCTGGTATGTTGACCTTGGTCCTGTGATTAGGCAGACTGTTCAGTTCTTTCCGTGTTGGAAACATTAACCTGGTGTGAGGTTGATCTCATGTCTTATCTGTATTTTTATATGAAATTATTCATATTGGGGTGGGGATTAAGGTGAGCTTGCTTCACACCCCAAAGCCAATTCCGCCACTTCATATAGCGTTAGAAGTGCGATGGTTTACTTTCTAAGATTTTTCAGCTCCATTGTCATTCCTAATAACCCCCAATTTGTGTGGGATTTCTCTCTCTCTTTTGTACATGTTGCCTTTATTCTGCCAATTTGAATTTCTTCTGTGGCATTTTGCCTTGAGTGTCAATCTTCATCTAGGAAGGAAACATAGAATCTTGCACGTCCCGGGAACACAGATTGCTTAGGTCTCTTCAGCTCTTACTTCAGAGGTCTGTCCTCAGCCAAGAGTGACTATGCAAATCCCCACCCACTGTGGGCTCCCTTGATCACATTGCCCCTGTGTGATTTCCAGTCAGTTCCCTTTGGAACTGCCTGGATGAACTGCCGCATGCTTCTTGCTTCATTGTGCTTTCCCTGGCACAGATACTGTGCATGTTGGAGCATCGGAGCTGTTTCCACCTTCTGGGATGCATGGTCACTTGTCACTGAAAGTGCCTGAGGATGTGGCAAGTATGATTTAGCTCTTCCTTCTAGTTGTCTATGTGCTTTTCTTTGTTTTTTTCTTTTTTAAATGGCAAGAATTAAGAAGATTGGAAAGTTAAGCTGCCTCTGTCTTCAGATCCCTATGGTAAAATATTATTTTGTTCAAAATACGTACTGAGGCTGGTGACATAGCTCAGTGAGAAGAAAGGGCTTGCCATGAAGCAAGATGACCTGATGCCATTGCTGGTACTTATACGGTGGAAGGAGAGAACCAACTCCACGGGTTGTCCTCTGACCCCCTCACAAGTGCCGTGGCACGTGCATTTATCCGCACATGTGCAATATAAATAAATACTTAAAAAATAAAGATGTAAATATTGAGTTATTCATGGAAGTCACTCTAGCAAACAGGTGGTTTTGAAGTAATTACTTTTTTACAATACATGAGTGTTTAGGGATTTCTTTTTGGTAGGACTGATCTATGAGACGCCTTGTCAAGAGATACTGTTTGCTGCCTTTCTTACCTGTAGACCCTCCCAACAGCTACTCTGTAGTTTTTCAAAGAAGTAAATGTCTGCCAGCTCTCCAAACCAGATCACATACTTGTTGCTCCACGCTGCTACAGAAACCCTTCTTTTCAAAATCATCAACTATGACCCAGTTCCAGATTCCTTTTGCTACTGAGATATATTTTTGACTTTTAAAAGAAATTATTCTAACACTACTTTCAGTTTGCTATCCATAAATATTCCTTGGCTGTACGAGCAATGTGGAATCCTCAAGTTTTATTCTCATTCGAATGTCTGTTGTCTGAACTGCTGCGATCTTAGTGCCAGTATAGGAGAAAATCTTAGTGGTTTGTGAAATGTATTATAGAAAAAGGAACCAAAATATAATAAATTTGAGCAAGTAGCTGAAAGTTCTAGTTTTAAATACACACTTTTCCAGCTTGGATGTAGCTGATACATCCAGCAGCATTTTAATGCCTTTTGACTCTCACTCATTCTTTGCTTCATGTACTCTTAGGAGCCAATGTTTGTTTGATTTTCTGCTTTATTTCCTAAATAATAGGACATGTATCTCATAGAACACATGTTTGATTGTTTGCCTTATGATAGAGATAAAAATCATGATTTTAATTTTATTTTTAAAATTGTAGTTTAAACAGTTGCTAGAAGCAAGAATGATTTAAAAGATGGAATGGGCACAAAAGATCAGTTAGTGCATCCAATCTGGTTTCTTTTAGGTACTAAATGTTGACAAGATATTTTAAAATACACCCATGTAAAAGTTCATAAATCCATAATAGCTGAAGTGAGATTAGTTAATATTATATGTAAAGGGTAGTTGTTATCATAAACACACATAACACTCTTAAATGTACTAGGATAATAATAATCTTCTATCATTATTACAATAGAGTATATCAGTACATGTGGCATTTGTTCACACTTATAAATTATATTTTTTAAATAAGGCACATACTTCTGTGTAAGCAGGAGAGGAATATTGTACAAAGTAGGAGCTCTATGAAGAGCAGAAGATACTGACAAACATTGGCTGCCATATGAAATATGCTATTAAATTGGAAGCAGACATTAATGAAATTTGTTGGCCATGATAGTGATCTCAAAAGGTTTGTTTGCAATGAAATGAATTAATCTCCTAAGTAGGCTCCCTACAATAGATATTAAAGTCTAGCTGGCTCCAATAACTAAACAGAGCATTTGCTAAGAAACATATACTTTGAAATGTCAGTAGACTAGCCCATATATCATAGTGACAGTACAGCAGATTAGAGATTAGAATACCCAGTCCTCTTCAGAAAGCTGTGGGCTTGGGAGGAAAGACAGAGGAACAGAAGTAATATGGATGCTGCTTTTGTGGGTAAAGTTTTCAAAAAAAAAAAAGCCCTTGAAATGTAAAACCATGAATATTTAAAGGGAGCCACCTTACAATTCTCAGTGTCACCTGTTTGATTTACCCCAAAGAACATAATCACAGACCACGTCTCAATCCAAGGCCCCTTAGCCAAGAGGTCAGAATCTGTGGGCCTAACTTGAACAAGATTTGTTTTACATTTGGTTTTGGTAAGATTAACAAAACTGTGAGAATTCCAAAAATAGGAGTAATAGCAATGTGTCAAAGTCTGGATAATAACAAACAGAAGATCTTCACATTTAAAATTTTTTCATAACTGGCTTTGCGTAAGAGGTATGGGCTTCATAATTACCCTACTGCAAATGGTTAGCTCTCAGGGATGCTTGGTTAGTCAAGACTCAGTCTACTAAATTTGTAGTTACAGTCAAACCAAGGACATTCACTCAAATTTATATCCATTTCTAAATGCTGAATAAAATTTATTTTCATGTAAAGTATCAGAAATGTGAGTTAACATTAAACTAAAAACCATAGAGCATATTCTTGGATGGGTGTGAGAGACTCTTGGCCATAATTATTCATTGTTCTTTAATCAGGAGATTTAAAATGTAAAACCATCTTGCTCACCTTGCAGACTATCAATGCAGATGCTGAGACTTATGGGCAACCTTTGGGCAGAGTGCAGGGAATCTTATGAAAGAAGTGGGAAACAGTAAGATCTAGAGAGGACAGGAACTCCATAAGGAGAGCAACAGAACCAAAAAATCTGAGCACAGGGGTCTTTCCTGAGACTGATACTCCAACCAAGCACTATGCATGGAGATAACCTAAAACCCCTGCACAGATGTAGCCCATGGCAGTTCAGTGTCCAAGTGGGTTCCATTGTAATAGGAACAGGGACTGCCTCTGACATGAACTGATTGACCTGCTCTTTAATTACCTCCCCCTGAGGGGGAAGCAGCCTTACCAGGCCACAGAAGAAGACAATGCAGCCACTCCTGATGAGACCTAATTGACTAGGATCAGAAGGAAAGAAAAGAAGTCCTCCCCTATCAGTGGACTTAGGGAGGGGCATGCATGCAGAGGGTGGAGGAAGGGAGGGATTGGGACGGGAGGAGGGAGGAGGGAGGGAACCACAGGGGGGATACAAAGTAATTAATAAAGAATCAATTAATACAAAGTAATTAGCAAAGTGTAATTAATAAAGAATTAAAAAAAATAAGAAGCGGCCGAGAAGCACAACTATACTGTGACTCAGCACATCGTGATCTGCCTGCACCCAGCACTAGCCTTGTTTCAGACACTGTTGAGTTGGAGGCAGAGGTCAAGCTGAGTGATACAGGCTTTGCAGAAGGAGCACTGCTTCTTCTTTTTTAAAAAAATATTATCATTTATTGCAATTTATTCAAGTGTATCCCAGCTAGGGCCCCCTCCCTCATCTCCTCCCATTTCCACCCTTCCTCCCTCTTCTCTACCATGCCCTTCCCCCAGGGGAGGAACACAGCGTCTTAAGCATGACCTCTCCATTCTTCTCCCTCTGTGCTTTGTCCACAGCTAAAAAAGCAACACATGCAAGGACACTGAAACATTGGTAAGGGGTAGTCTTTTTTTTTTTTTTTTTTGTCTACTTTGACTCTTCTGTTGGGAATCTCTTCCTTCTCAATATCACTCAAGTACTTCTTGGGGACTGCCATTATAGCTCTCAATTTCTCTGTTGTTGAGGTAGCATGTTTTACACTCTTTCAGCTACATAAACCCACTAAAGAAAGACCAGGATTCAGACTGTGGTAGAGTTTATATACAGTGGATCTGGAGGAGACTCCCACTCAATCCCCAACTTAAATTTTATCTTTCTTATTGACAGGTATTATCCTGGAAGGTGACAATATTCATCATCTCTCACCCATAAAACAGCTTGATGGTCAAAGAGTGGGCTGAGGGTGATACCTGGGGAAATGTTTGATGGGAGCTGGTGAAGAATGATGCTGTCTGTATTTGGGTAGCTCAGAGCTCTCCTGGTTTGCAGAACACACACCCCAATTCAGTGTGCTGGTCTCTTACTCTCTCCTCTAAACTCACCCTTTTCAGACATTATATTTCTTTTTTTGTTAACTGGCTTGATATTCAACTGTACAAATTAAGTAGTGATAGAAAAGTATGGTCTCTTATTTTTGTTCTTATGACAGTAGTATAGGGTGAATATTCTTGTTATCCCCTTTGTGTACACAGGAAGGAAAGGAAATCTGAGAAAAAAAGTAACAGTACTAAATGGTAAAGGAGTCTTTATGCAAATATACTTCTGGTGTCAAAGCCTGTCATTTTGCCTCTAAGCTGTGCTGCCTCCATTGGCAGTAAATGCTTATTAGGACTATTTTTTGTGACAAAATTCACTTGCTGCATTGTCTTTTACTATTGTATAGGTATGATCACCTTTTTCTTCTTCTTCTTCTTCTTCTTCTTCTTCTTCTTCTTCTTCTTCTTCTTCTTCTTCTTCTTCTTCTTTGCCCAGAGAAAAGCGCTGGTGGGCAAGTCTGTAAAGAGAGAGATCTATTTAGCACTTGGTGTTTCAGTTGGGAGCCTTACTGGACAGCCTTGTCTACATGACCTCTAGTGAGAGCCTCCTTGCTGTGTCTCCTAGTGGATAGCACCACGGTGGGAATATGTGCAAGTTGAGTGATCATGTAGCCATACAGGAAACCAACTAAGTAGCAAGTCATTTTCTTGTGTAACCACCCTTTCAGAACTAACAAGGGCTCCAAAAGAACATTCCTCTCTTCTGTGGACAGTATATGCAGTCATTTTGCATTGGACACCACCCTGAAAAGTCTATCTCTGTCACACTGAGGAATGAATTTCTAGCCCATGATCCCCTGGGGAACCAGTCATGTCCAAAACATACTCTCTCTTAAATCAATGATGAATTAAAGCTCCTTTGAATGCATTCACAAGAAGCACATTGTACATAACTTAGTCCTACTTAATGATCAGTAGGGGTTTGTTGGCAGATTAAGATGGGCTCTAGCATTAATATATACCCCTGGGTATCACCAAATGCTACAAATCTGCTTGCTCTTTCATAAAACTAATCATTAAATATATACCAGCATACCATTCCTCTATACTCTAGGATTTTTAATGCCATGAAGCAATCTGGTTTCTGAAGTGGAAGTTTCTGGTTTCTTTAGAAACTCAGTTGGGCCATGTGAACATGTCTTTTGTTTTGGTTCCAAGTATGGGATGTGGGAAAGTGTCTCCCTGCCCCCATCCCCCAAAAAGTACCCCCATGAAAAGGAGTATGATGTTTGTCAGCTGGAAATTACCTTGATCAAGGAGCATGGTTTTTGCTAGCTGGAAAACATCCTCATGTGGACCCTGAGGAGGGATAAACAGAAGCCTACACACAGTGAGACAATGCCTCTTGCATCTCTATGCTTTGAAATTGTTTGGACTACTTTGTTGGTTTTTGCAGAAAGACAGACTCCAGAAAACCTTTCATGCTGCTTTGCCATTTTGGAGGACTCCTACCTTTTTGGCAGAGTCTGGCCACTTTGCTGAGTGGTACCACCTCTGTTGCTGTTGCTTGCTATGTGTTGCTGCTGCTGTGGTTTGCTGCTTTGCTGTTTGACTGGACTGTTGGTATCCTGATGAGTGAGACTGGTATATCCTTAAAGAATCCAATGACTGTAATCAGCAGGAAGTACCTAAAAAAGATCTATATCCCCTTTCCCTGCTAATCTCTTACCTAAGGTCAGGTCTTGGGAAGGGAGGTAGAGGATTTTAAAAACCTTAAATAAAGTAGATGTTTGAAAAATCTAAGCCTACAGTTTTCCCCACATTTTGCTTTCTTATAAACGAAAGAATTTTTCTTTTATTTTAATGTTTCTATTATCATATATGAATTACACATAGTGACAGGTTTCATTGTGACATTTTCATACATGAACATGAGCTATTTTGAACTACCCCTCCTCTTATCTCTACTATTCCCTTTCCTCTTTCTAACCACACACAGTTCTACTGTGACATGTTTTTGTTGTTGTTGTTGTTGTTACCCCATAAACTATGAGCTTATCACAGATGCTCTGAGTTCATAACTCCAACAGCCATGCCTAACTCAGAATCAGCATTTCATATGACTCCTCATTTCTCTTGCTCTTATGTTCTCTCTGCCTCTTCTCATGCAGTGTTCCCTGACTCTTGAATTGAGAGTTAAATATGTCCCATTTAAAGCTGTGTAGTCAACAGTCATTTGCTATCCTTGCCTTGACTAATATGAATCTCTGTAATCATTGTTGCATTGACCACTTAAAAAAGAAACTTCTTTGATCAGAGATGATAGCAGTGCTTTTCTCTGGGCATAAACATAGTTATTTAGGAGGCAATTTGACAGGGACATCACATCCACTTAACAAAACAACAACAGTAGTTTCCCCATTAAGGCCTGTAACTAAAACTAGCCAAGGTTTCTGTTTTGGTTTGCAGTAGTAGATTCTAATTTCCTCCTATGAAAGTGGGCATCAAATCCAACCAGAAAGCAGTTAGTCACTCCCATAACAGACTTGACACTATTATGTCAGTGGGTCCATTTTGTGTGGTTTCTCAGATTGGTGTACACATGGTCTATATCTGAATAAGACTTTCTATGATAACTTTCTCCCAAAAGCCTGCATAGCACCTTCTGAAATAATGATGGCCAGCCAGTAGCAAGGAAACTTTGAGTGAGCTCGATTTCTTTTTGTCCTGTAACAAAGGCATTTGACACCTTCAGCAATAGGGTATTACCATCTAGTTTTGCTGATAATCAACAGGCAATTGCCTGTATTGTTTTAGGAGCGTCAGGGACTTCTCTGATCAATAACTTATAGTGAGATAGCTGACAACCGGGACTGGGAGTTCTACTTGACAGCTTCGAGCAGCAGATTTCCCCACCCACAAACAATACTTTCATTAGGACTCTAACTAGAATGCTCAATCCCCATCCTGAAAGGCAAAGAGGATGGACATCAGAAGAAGAAGAAAACAGGAGACAACCTAGGAACCTTCTACAGAGGGCCTCTGAAAGCCAGAAGAAAACAGGAAACAAACTAGGAACCTACCACAGAGGGCCTCTGAAAGCCTCTGCCCTGCAGACTATCAAAGCAGACGCTGAGCCTGATGGCCAACTGTTGGGCAGAGTGAATGGAATTTTTATAAGAAGTGGGAAATAGAAAGAGCTGGAGAGGACAGGTTCTCCACAAGGAGAGCAACAGAACAAGAAAATTTGAACACAGGGAACTTTCCAGAGACTCATACTCCAACCAAGGACTATTTATGGAGATAACCTAGAACCCATGGCAGTTCAGTGTCCAAGTGGGTTACATAGTAATGGGAAGAGGGACTGCCTCTGACATAATCTGATTGGCTTGCTCTTTGATCACCTCCCCCCTGAGGGGGGAGCAGCCTTACCAGGCCACAGTAGAGGACAATGCAGCCACTTTTGATGAGAACTGATAGACTAAGATCAGAAAGGAGAGGAGGACCTCCCCTATCAGTGGACTTGGGGAGTGGCATGCATGCAGAAAGGGGAGGAGGGAGGGGCTTATGGGGGGATACAAAATGAATAAAGTGTAATTTATAAAAAATTTAAAAAAAGAATCATAAATGTAGACTTGTAAGTGAACTTAGATTTATCATCTCACTAATGATAAATACAGATTAAACAAATCAAGATAAAAACAACAACAACAACAACAACAACAAAAAACATACTGTATTTTGGTTAGCATTCTACTTACCAGGTTCCTGTATGGCTTTTCCATATATCATTAGTTCTGGTTGACCCTCCCCCACTCCCTCTTCTCCCTGTCTTCCTACCACACTCCCCCCTTAAACCTGTATGCCTTGGTATTCTTCCTTCCACCTTTATATCATTCGGTTCTGCAACAACCCACCACATTTTTTTTTATTATTGTTTTTGGTCCAATGCCTGAACATTCATTTCATGATTTAATATATGTCTTTACATATTATTCAAGTCTTCATGAGAATAAATTTGTTGAAATGTCCCCCAGGATCCCCATTTTCTCTTTAAGCACTGGCTTATTTCAAAATTTTGTTACGATATATTCATAGACCATCCCCGTTCGTCACTGAGTTAGTTTTTCATCACTGTAACAAAATGCCTGACGAAATCAACTTAAAGGAGAAAAGTTTTAGTTTGGCTCATGGTTTCAGTCTGTGACTGGCTAGCTTATTTCCCTGGCCTTTTGGAAAGACAGACTTTTGTGGGATGAGTCACCTTATGGTAGTAGAGAAGCAGAGAGACAGGGAAGGATCGGAGATAATATATACTCTTCAGAGGCATACCTCCGCTACCCTTTCCCTTCAACTCAAGTTAACTCCTACTTTCTAGCACCTCCCAATAACATTAAGTTGTGAATGCACCAATGGGTGAGTAGATCAGTAGATAAATCCATAGATTTGGTAAGAATACTCATCATTCTGTCCTATCCTAAGTTGCCAGTCTTAGGGTCTTATTGCTGTGAAGAGACCATGCCACTGGTTCTAAAGGAAAACATTCAGTTGGGGTTGGCTTACAGTTTCAGAGGTTTGGTCCATCATCATTATGGTGGGAAGCAAGGTGGCATGCAGGCAGACACAGTGCTGGAGAAGGAGCCAAGAGTTCTACATCTTGATCCACAGGCAGCAGGAGACTGTGTGTCAAAAGGGGCATAATTTGAGCATAGGAGACCTCAAAACTCACCCTACAGTGACACACTTTCTTTAGCAAGGCCACACCTACTCTAACAAGACCACACCTTCTAATAGTGCCACTCCCTATAGGGCTACAGGGGCCAATTACATTCAAACTACCACACCACCTCTGAATGCTACTTTAGGGAGGACTAAGACTTCTGGAATACATGAAATGCCAGGGGTAATTTCAGATAGTAACAATGAAAATTATAGGTTTATATATATATTCATAATTGTATATAATTTTTTTTCCTAAAATTTGCTTTTTATAAGCTTAGGTGTATTTGTATTTCCACTTGCTATGCCCTGTCTCAAGAACACATGTATATGCTTTTTAAGAAATGACTGGATTATATTTACTTTCCCTCATTAATTTTCTATAATTTTTTAAAACTTACTACTTATAACCCATAATTTCTACTGAAATTTCATATTTTCTTTAGCATTCTTTACTTGTTTTATTATAAATATGTTTTTAAAATTATTTCTTTACCATCAAAGAAGAGTAGGCTAATAATGGACAATGAGTAGTGAATCTTAAACAACTATGTAAGACTCAAAGGTAAACTTTGAGTGAGAGAATTTGTTATTAACAACACAGCAAATAACAACATTGATGGCACCATTAATTTTTTCTGGTCCCCAATTAGAGGTGATTCAATGATGCCCAATATGTACTAGGTTGTGTAACAGGAAAAGAGGACACGGCAAAGAGTTCAGCTGTTTACTTAGGAACAGGAAGTAAGCCAGTTCCTCCTCCACCTTGGGAAGCAGCGGTCACAATGTAATCACTCCAGAGTTGCTTTGACCTTTCTTTTCCTGAGAACAACTATAGAAGCTGCTCAACACTAGAGGAAAGCCAAGCTTTGACACACCAGCAAGGATGCTCAGGAAGCCACAAGACCCTTAATGGACACATTCTCTCAATGGTCTGCCCATTGCAGTTCAGTCTCAAATAAACCCTTGTTTCATATTGCTGGATAACTCCAATGAGATAACACAGTTCTTAGGACTCATTAATTCAGTTTGTTTTGTGCAATACTTGAGGATATCATTGATAAGATTGTGATCATTATGATGAAGTTAATCTGCAGAATTAGTCTTAGCCATGTGTACAAGTATCCTTGACTCAGTTTGCTGAATTAGGTGTCAAGGGGTCTAGTAAGGCTTAGTTCAGATAGTTGTTTAGGTTCCTTTCCAAGAATACAAGGTAGATGTGACTGATACTATGAATGCAAAGATAACATGAAGTGAAGGTATACATTCTTCCTAGTCAGTCATAAGGCAGTTTAATGCTTGTCTGCTATCTTTCGTGACCCATTCAAGGTAGTTGATAGTAGCCCTGCTGATGTCTGGGTTTCTCTCTCATTGTCTCCATAATGCTAAGTTTAAGGAAGGGTTCATGATTGTTATATCTCTGGACTCTGATGTCAGGAAATAGTATTCCCACTGATCCATGGAACCAGGGGTCGGTATATCATGAATTGAATATCCTTATTTACCTGGTACCCCTATAAAAGAAAGGATTGATGACAGTTCTAGCCATTACAGTAGATAGCAAGTGGGCCAAACAACAAACCCCATCTCAGAGCCAGCTGTCTTACATCATACATGTTCACCTATGTCCTTCACATGTACACCTGTGACTAAAATGGCAATGATGATCCAGCTGAGTATTTCTTGTTAAATTTCGCTTTAGTTATGATCTTGTGGGTTTGGTTAAGTCATGCATACTGTCAGACAGAGACTCAATTGCTGTACACAGTGAAACCTGCAGTGCTTAGATCTCACAAGACACATATGAATGAGTCACAGTTATGAAAGGTTGTTAGTCCCTGTGGGACTGTGTATGGGGGGAGGCAGATCTACACTCGGAATTGTTGACAACATTCTCAAGCCAACAGAATGACTCACAGACAGTCCTGTTGGCATCACATCTGGATAAGGGTGATAAATTTAGTAGTGAGTCACTTTATCAGCATAGCTGCTGCCAATTGACTCAGGGAAGTCATGTGATTTCTTTGCCAAGCTTCAGGATCAGACCTAGGGGAAAGATGTAGTCCCTGAAAAATCAGGACTATGCTTTGAGTCTGAAAAGTTCCCCACAATCCATGTTTTGAACACTTGTTCACCAGCTTGAAAAGTACTATTTTAAAGGCTGAGAAGCCTTTAGGAAGTGGATCTCGGTGGGCAGAAATGGGTTTCTAACCGTGGCCTTTGAATGTTACACTTGAATGTTACACCAGAGGGTTCTAGCTTTCTCTGTTTCCTGCTTCCTCACCAGATGAATAGCTCTGCCACAAACTGTCACCACTATGAATGAAGATAATCTGTCATGCCTTCTTCAACATAATGACCTGAGATATCTGAAGCCATGAACCCAGATGAACATTTTTGCCCTGAAATTGCTTTTGTCAGTCACTGAGTCATACTGGTGTGAATGAAGTGAATGTAAATCCTCTCAACACTTGTAAGGAGCTGAGCCCTTCTGCCTTAGATGCTAGAGTTATTTTTCTTCTTGCATAGTAACAAATCTAATGGTCTCCTCTCCCTTTTCTTAGCTAAAGGAATTAGGGGCCAATAATGGGACATGTAGCCATGTAGGTCTTCCTGTTACTATTTTATTAGTCCATTGTGTGGACTATGAGGTCTAAAAATTCTACAAATAGCTATAATGGGTTTCTAAAGAATTTGATCATTAAATTCTAATGATCTATGTTAATTTTTGCCCAATAACCGGCATTAGGTATAGTTCAAGCAATAGGTTGGAGTTTCCTGTGCCATGCTGTCTAATTACCAATCTAGATGAAACTAGTCAGGCATTGCAGACATGAGTCATAGAGAAAAGACAAGAAAACAGGCTGCATATTGTCAGAATCACAGATATGAAGAGCTGGCATCTATATCCTCCTCCCTACCTCTTCTGTCCTAATTTCCTCTAAGCAGAACATCTTCCCTTTTTTACTGTCTGAGTAGGACGATAGTCCACAATCAGGCAGTATATTCTATCCTGCATTCTTTTTTCAGTCAACTATTTAAATATCACTAGGCCTTTTGGTGATGCTAGTGATCTTGAGGTCTTAAGAACATGACACATCTATTGGACACTATGTCCATTTCCCCCACTGTTTAAATTCATTTTGTTGTTAGTAGGATGCCATTGGCTTATTGAAAACAGCTTGGATATCCAAAAATATGATATAATTTAGTTTTCAATGCTACAGTGGAGATGATGCTCAGAGAACTATTAATGATGTTTAGATGCTAGTGGTATGAAGCAACGAGTTACTATCAGAGTATCAGTATAACCTACTTGCCAGGAGTAGATAAAAACCTTGAGCTCCTTCACTGGGTTATATGATTCCTGGGCTTAGATGAAGCAGAGAATCTTAGATTCAGGCCTAGTCTACCTTCTCACTGAATTGGGGTCAGAGATGGAGTAAATCAGTGGGTGTACTAATGAAGCACTTGGTTCTAAGGAAGCATGCCACTGCTTTCTGCAGTACAGCAAGGATAATTTCCATGGAGGAACCTGTTTTTTCATAGGGACCTCACTTCACTAGGCCTTTGAAAGTCTCTATGGATTGGATATAACACAGTGATTTAGTCAGAAGTTGAAGGTAGGAAGCATGATTGTGGATCATAAGTCTGAGATGGGTCAAGTTCAAGGGTTGGAAGCATGGGATTGAAGGTAAAGTGACTTCCTTGATGTCAGTTATGTTTGATGAGTATAGCTTGTCTTATTCTCTCATCATACAAATGCTCATCTGCTGGCTCTATGTTTTAGTAGGCAGCATGACAAGTCAAGACAAAGAATAAACATACAGTAGGTTGTGAGATAAGAGCAACATGGGACAAAGGGCACAGTGCCTTTTGGAGCAAGTAACAAACAGTCTACCCTTTAGGCTATCCTTTTTCTGGTGGGGATCTTATTTCATTGTGTGACCTATTTTTGTGGCTCTAATTACTTTTAATACAGATTAATTAATGCTACTAATACAGGTTATTCTGTACCACAGTCATGGATATTGATTTAAAGACTCTACCCTTGTAGTTGTTCATGCCCAGTAAAGGTATGGAAGAGCACTAACAGTTCATGGTGGATTGCTTCTCCTGATATTATTATGCGAGATGTTTTTAAAAGAGCACTCTAATTATTTAAAATTAAAAGCAGCAAACTTTAGAGGGTTTAAAAAGTAAACAAAGTACATGTACATATGTAATTGTCTCTAAATTCTAAGGTACCAAGTTGGAGAAGAGTAGAAAGGAGACACTTGAAGAAGAAAATGTATTGTTCTTTTCTTTGTTCTCTTGCCATTGTCCCCACCTGTGTGACAATGAAAGCATAAAGACCATGTGTACACTTTAATCCCAACAGAGTGGAGAAACCATGCTCTCTGGTACTTGGAATCTTACAGGTTTACCCAGATAACTTTCTAGACCTATCACTTTCACAAAACTTGGCTTGATTTTCTTTAAGTATTTTCTTCAGCCACTCTTCTGTTTTTGAGTTCCTGTTATCTTCCAAACAAATGTTCAGACTCCCAACTTGAACATCCAATGTCCTCAATATGTCAGAACATGGTCCAGGAATGGACAACAACAGCAAAAAAACAAGACAAGAGTTTTGTCACTTCAGTTTCTTCAAAACACAGAGTTGTTCTTGGAATGTATTTTCATGCTCTCCTAGGTATAGCAAATAGGAGTGAGTTTACTTCAGATTACTCATTACTGCTTGCTGTTTTTATTCAATTAAATGTTTAAACTGGTCTTTGTATGCCTCTACTGAAAATGTTATTTTTGCCACATGCGGCTTGTCCTTGTGATTGAATTCAGCTTGAACTCATGAGAACTTTACTCATGTGACCTTTCTTAACCCTCAGAGTATGAATTGTCTGATGCTTTGTACAAAGTTGACTATCACATGAGGCTTTAGTCTCCTTCATACATCAGCTCCATTCTCCCGTGCCCCACTGCCTCTAGAGTGGGGACGTCAATGGACCAAACAAAACTCTGGTTCCTCTTCTTCAGAGTAGCAAGAAAGAGGGATTCATTATTCTAAAGAGCCCTCTTTGTATTTTTATTCAAGACATTGTCTAGAATGTAATTTGCATACTCACCACCTTTCCCTTCCACAAGGACCCTTTATTCTCTAAGATCTAGCATAGGCCAGTCTTCACGGACGTTTCTTCAGCTGATGCAAACTCACTTTTCTGTTATTCTCCTAGGTAGCATTTAGCGCAACTTTTGGGTCTCTGTCTGTCCTTCTGCTCTCCAGTTTACAAAATTCCTGTGTATTCACTTTCTACTTACCATATAGATTACCTTAATATGTTTTACTGAAAGAGTGGGTTGTTTTCTTTTCAATACTAATTGAAGAGTTTCAGATAAGATGGTGTTTGTTCCTTAATGAAGGCAATTTCGCTAAAAATACCATTGCCACTGACTGAAGTTGAGAGTATCTTAAGACATGTTTTAACTTTCACAAGCAGGTTTTACTGTGGACATTAGTATACCAAGCACATGGCACTTTGGGTTTCTTTTACATGTCTCCTCTGAGGATCAATTCCCTAGTTACTTATAACTGAGCCCACTGAATCTTTAAATCATTTGATTAATTCTGACATGCTTTTCTGCCTATCACAAGAAAAGAGGATGAGCCATGGGGAAAAACGCCAGCACTGAGAGTTAGTATACACTGAATCTGGGGTGTACGCTGTAACAGCTATGTGAGCAGGCTTGCCCTGCATCATAGCTCTGTCTAGCTCAACCACATTCTGGAAAACCATGTTGGGCACAAAGTCCTCACATGCATTTTTCTGCACTAAGTTCAAAGAATGATTCCTTTTTTTTTTTTTTTTTGTCAAGACTGGATGCCTTCAAAGGTTCATTTCAGAAAGAGAAAAATAGCTTGATCATGGAGTCAAATTTCTGGATTATTTTTAGCAGTCCTAACAGTACTATGTTTTTAAATAACAATTCTGTTTTCTGATCTTCCCAAACCACAATAGCCCTTGCTCTTTCTTTATGTATATCACATCATTAATGAGCCAAATGTTGGTGGATCCTCTTTCTTCACTCAAAAAGGGGAGGCTGTCCACAGGGACTAAGACTGATTCAAGTGAAGGGATGAAGTGATACTGCAAAGAAGAGTCTTCCTGTCCGTGACAGCATCCAAAAAAAAAAGTAACACCAACATGTAGAGAGGAAATCTAGGCAGAATGTGCAACAGCTTTGTGAGGCATTTCTAGCTTTTTCTGAGACTAGAGTTATCAAAAGATCACAGATCCCAATGACACAAATCCCTATGAGATGTTGAAATGAGCTGATTAATATAAATTCCATCGTTAAACAACATCATAACAACAGAACCATTAACAACGGTTCTGACCAAATGGGACTCTGTCATAGTGCCAGAACAGTTCTCAGAGATCCTTAATCAGCCATCAGCCCTTTCACTCTGGGATCCTGCAGAGTTCCTGGTCATCGTAGGGAGAGGTACTAATGACAGGGCATGGGAACACTTTGGAGAGACAAGCAGTGGGTGGTTACTAAGTTGCATGACACACTGCAGTATGTTATAATGAAGCAGCGTGACTCCTTTTCTTAGAGGGCAGAAGTCCAAATAGTGAGGAGGCAACGTGCTTTGTGGGAGCCACTCTCATAATTCAAACCTTGTGTAGGTTAGGCATAACCTACAGACTATAGAAAAATTTTTTGTAAGTTTTATATATTTAACATTAGAATATTAAGTGGTTATTAAAGTAAGGATTATGATAGCTTTATGATAACATACATGTTTATAGTGCATGGCTAAGTTGTTGTATAGAAGCTATGTTGATTTAAATAGACATTGCATAAAAAGATACAGCAAAGTAGAAATAGTTGTGTCAAGGTTTGCTACCTCTGTTTCCTTTATTTTTAAATATTTTTTTAATGAGCTTATGTTAATTTCAAAACACTGTAAATAGAAAAAAAGAGCAAGAAAATATTTAATCATACCTAAATGTAAACTTCTCTTCCTTGAAATAGATATGCTAATGTATTTATTACAATTTTAACATTATTTGGCCCTTCCTCCACCTTGAGAAAAGCATTATTTGGAATTTAAATTCTCTATAAACAAAACTATCAGGATCTGTCAATATTTAAAGAAATTTATGTTTTGATGCAAAAACCACAGCTCTCACATTAAGGGAAACATTAAACAGTTTATTCTGGAGCCATTTTGAATGACCATAGCTTGAAAACCCAAATTTCCATGTTTCAATGTGAAAGCAATTTCATGAAAGTTTATAGTTTTACAGAACAAAAAGAGTCATAAATCAAAGCAAGTTAAAAAATATATTGGTGGGCACAGCACGATGGGGCAGGAGGAGTTATCGTATAGGCCCAAGATGCTATCTGATGACATTCTTAGTTTAGGATGAATGTTTAGCTCTTTCATAACTTTTGACTTATTCTACCTTTTCATCATCCAGTAGCCTACACATTAGGTCAGTATGTCTCTTGTTCTTTCACCGGGGTGCCAAATTTCCAAGATTTGGCAGTTGTATCTTTGGTGATGCTCATATTGTTAATGTCATTGGGAATTTTCTTTAATAATGAATTCTACCCAGATAAGTTTACTGAGGGATTACTATAATGATGGTATAATGATCCATTACAAGCATTAGAGAACATATTATTTTCATGTTTCCACCCATGGAAATTTTGAATTTTTCAGGGTTTTGGTGGATGGCTACATAAGGCACATAGGAATCTTTCTAGTGATTAGGGGTAGTATTAACTTACTAAACAAATTGCCTTTGGGATATAATTGTCATGAATAATTTTTTAATAGAATAGTAGTTTGTTCCAGATTTTTAAAGCACTGGTTCACTGTTTGTCTTTGAGAATGAGACAGATGAAGTTTGATCTCACTGCCAGTTTGCCAGGCTCTTGGCAGCATCCCTCCGTACTCCTCATGACTGATGTCCCTTACTGGTCCAAGGGTCCCTCACATGACAAGCTTTTTTCATGTTCACCATCATGTAGAGATTTTCAGTTTGCCATTCACAGTATTTTAGCAGTGAGGGATCCAGGATGAGTGACTTCTCCACAAGGAAACGCCTAGCAGCCTGTTCTTGGCTTCTCTCACATAGCCTGGGTATAACATCCACTTATTGACATCTGCCAGTCTGAAATTTTATAAGCACGGTTCTGTCTGAAAGTCCAGTATTTTTCCATGCATATTTGTATTAACTCAAATGTCCTCTGCATCCTTGTCAATTATGTGTGAATTCTAAATCAAATTTTAATAGAACTTATCTTGCAAAATTTGGCCCACATTTTCAAACATCTACATTTTCTGTTACGATGATTCTTTTGGCAGCGCTGAAAGCCTAGGATTCATTTTTATTTCCTCTTTCCCCTTATCTTTTCTAAACCATCAACACATCCTAGTCCTAGGATATATAACACTTGATTCAAATCTTCACTTTCTGACAGCCAGTTCCACTGCTCATACCACCTTCATTTTCTGCCTGTGAAACTATGTTCAGGGTCCTAGTTTCTACTTCCACATGCAGACCTGTTGTACCGTCATCCATATATCACCTGGACCATTTCAATATGACTACACGATCACATCATTCTTGTATTTAAAATTCTCCAGTGGCTCTCGTAGAATGAAGCCTCTTTGGCAAGTCCTATGTGGTCTTCTTGGGTTAGAGCTGTCTTCCTCTGACTTCACCATCCATGGTTCTCTTTGCCTAAACTTCCGTGCCTACCTCTCACAAAGGATGACAACTGGATCCTTCCTTCAGACACGTACTACTGTTTTCTGAAGTACACTGCCCTTGACACCTATGATGACCGGCTCCTTCTTGATCACTCAGGACTCAGCTCAGATTTAGTTGGCATGTCTACATATGTCAAAGTTGGTAAGTATTTTATAACTAGGACCTCTCCCTCACCTTCTGCTAATGCTTTAAATTGTCTGTGTTTTATTTAACAGGAAAAAAAATTGAAGGAGTCATGTGAGAAAGTGTCTTTGGCTAATACCTAGTCTTTGCTGAATAACTACTTTTGCAGCTTCTCCTTTTAGAATGGTGGTGGCAAAGAAAACATAATTTGTTCTCTGAGAATTACTACTTATCTTTGACCACAAGCACTCATTTATTACTGGCTTTTCCTTAAACTATTTAAAGGGTGTCAAGCTGTACAGAATAGATGGGGAAACAAAAGATGAGTGGATTGAGGGCAGCTGCTTGAAGCATCACATTGACTATCCAGGCTGAGAAGCCACCAGACTGTGGTCCAGAAATTAGACATACATTCTCAAGTTTGGCACTCTTCTTCAAAAGTCTTAACTTGAACATGTATGTGTCTGAGGTGATAGCACATCCTAGGGAGCTTTTTAGCAAGAGATTCCTTCTTCAGAGAAGAACATGCAGGCTCATTGAAGAAAAGGGTGCTAGTGAGAACCTCTTTCCTACCCTTTTCCACAGGGTAAGATCTTCTAATTTTAGTGACCCTTCTGAGCATCATCAACTGGTTCCTTTCGGAACATTTTTGCTTCCACAGGACAGAGGGATCATTGATGGAGTTTTATAGAAATCTGAGAACTCCAATTCTATGTACTAGAAAATTAACATTTACAACTAAAGCCAAATACATACTGCAAGGCAGGCAGGAATGTGCAGTCCTGTCCCATACATTCACACCTGCCGTTTGGTAACTAAACTGCATGCTCATTGATGCTCTGTTTACCTGAGGCTTTGTTCAACCATCCTTATAGAAGACCCTCATTTCTGTCTTCAAGATCTAGAGCCCTGCTTCCTTCCTATACATCTCTGCTGTCCATCACTTTTACTGGAGGCTGTTTTTTTTTTGTTTGTTTTTTTGCATTTTCAGTTTTATTTCATGGTTTGATACATAAGCATAGCTATCCTGTTGAAGATGCTTTGTGGTACAGGAATAGAAACTGCCCACTTTGGGTATGCCTTCTATGCAGGAGTGGACAGACCTGACAAGAGCATGTTACTGATCTCACTGCTAGTTACCAGCCAGGAAGTGTTTATTTACTGGGTGCATTCTCAGGAATGGAGATTACTGTCCTGGGATGCTGAAAGTATACTTTCTGTAGTTTTTATTTTTCAATTTAAAACATTTATTTATTTTTTATAGTGATTATAGTTTATTTACTTTGTATCCCAGCTGTACCCCCCTCCCTCACTTTCTCCCAATCCCACCGTCCCTCTCTCATCTCCTCCCTGCCCCTCTCTAAGTCCACTGATAGGGGAGGTCCTCCTCCCATTCCGTCTGACCCTAGCTTATTAGGTCTCATCAGGACTGGCTGCAATGTCCTCCTCTGTGGCCTGGTAAAGCTGCTCCTCCCTCAGGGGAGGGGAGGTCAAAGAGCCAGCCACTGAGTTCGTGTCAGAGACAGTCCTTGTTCCCCTTACTAGGGAACCCACTTGGACACTGAGCTGTAGTTTAAATCTTGGAAGAGTTGACTTCGGGAGCTGGAGAGATGACCCAATGATTGACAGCACTTGCTGCTCTTTCAGAGGATCCAAGTTCAGTTCTTAGTGCCCACATCAGGCTTAGAACTTCAGCTCCAGGAAGGGTTATGATACGTTCTGGGCATCCCCTGGTACACACATGCATACACACATTCTAAAATTAAAAATTATTTAAAAAATTGCCTTTCCCCCCGAGGAAAACAAAAACAACACCAGGAATTTGGCCTAGAAATCCATCTACCTGCTTATTGTCACTTGATACCCAAATCCCTCCTCTTCGACACTGAAATAATTGCATTTCTATAACTTCTCATAATTCTCCTTGGTGATCATAAATGGAAAGCCTAATTAAAGTTGAAGCTAATACTTAGTTTATGGGTTTGATTTAATAAGTATGAAATTAGCTTTAATATTCAGATGGTCTTTTGAGAAAAACACATTTGTTTGTTAAATGTGGATTGCCTAGTTCTCTTCCCTCTGCTGTTGTATGACAAGATACAAATGACAGGGATGATCCCAGCAGTTATTATGTTGTTTTCAGTGCCATCAAGTGTTTTCACAACTGTAATCTTGTTTAAATATGGTTCTGTTCTCAGAAAACTTACATTGAAAAAGCTATTAATAAGCGTTTTCCTACAGAACTATTAAGTAGAGGCAAGGATAAATTTAAATGTAATAGAGAGAAAGGTCAGTGTAAGTGGAATAAATCTCAATGACATTCTCAGCCTTTTTCTCACCTCTGGTTGCCTTTGTAATAAATATACTGAACCTCTACATTATTGGTGCTTTAGGTCACCAATTTTCAGTTTGTAAGCATGGTCATGGCTATTCATGGCCTGTCTGAACATGGAACATGCCAGGCCTACTCACCTTCGATTGAATGATTCACTTAGAAAATCAGAGATAGACACTCATGGAGTGAAATCATTCCCGAGAGACACAGAATAATAACTTCTGCCCTTAGGAAGAAGCAGATGAATTCATCGCGTTACATACTGTGTCTCTTTATCTTGGTTGTGTTGCTGTGTTCTCCTCCAAAGAACCGCTTAAAGAGCTTATAATCTGTTATATTTTCCCATCAGTTTCTTAACTTTGAAGGCTCATTGCCTCAAGTGACACCATCCATTCCTTAGGGAAGAGTCTGCAGCAGAAAAATGAGAATCCATTTATAATCTCTTTTTAATATTTGTCTTTGTCTTCCTCACCCCCAGCCTGTGCCTGTTTATTACAGAGTGGTCACACAACTCATGATGGCTCCAGGGTTAGCAAAGATACAGAGCTCAGTTATGTTATTCTGAGCAGGGACTCTATATTACAGAATATGACATGCTCTGTGTTTATTGAAAATCTGAAGAAGCTAGCATCTTAAGTGAAGGTTTGTTATATGTTTTCAAGATCCCCATTCAGTGATTCTGAGCCTGGACAGCATGGTGGATGAGATGCTGAGTTTTAATTTCTTAGTGTTGGGAGACAGAGGGGTTCAGTGGGAAGGAAAGGGATGGTCGAGGGCAATACAGGGAGAAAAATGACTGAAATTCCTGTTATGCATTATGAAGTTGTCAAAAAATAAGCAAATAATCTGTTCCAAAAATATTCTAAATCACTAAGCCTGAGATGAAACTTGAGTTGTTCGTATAACTGGCCAGCATTTCAGAATATCTTAATACCTGTGATCCAGGCTCATGCAAAATTTGAGGGTTGAATTGATTCATCATAACTTACATGAACACAAACTATGATTCATTGGGGCTAATTAAAGTCATTTTTGTGATGTGTTTATGATTAGGCTTAATTCTAGCTTTTATTTTCTAGCTTTATTGACATCTAATTGGCAAATGTTAAAATTATATGGGCTTGAGGTATACAATAGGATGTGTTGATGAATGTATATGGCACAAATGATTATCATCAGCAAGCAAATTAATATCCCCATCATCTTTTAGCAAATTCTGTAAGTATATGATGAGAGCACTGACAATCTGCTAAGCACACATCAAGTCTGTAACCTGGTGATATGAGCTACAGTGCCGGGGTGGCAGATTAGTTTCCTACTTACTCATGCCACAGGTTGAAATTCATGTTGTCCCAACAGTGTAACGTTTGCTTACATAGAAATACTGTTTTTCTTAATGTGAGCCATACTGCCTAATTTTTAGAGGCTTATCTTTTAGAAGACTATGTTTATACTATTTACCCATTCCCCCCCCCCACATTTAAGTGCTGTCGCTTCTGAAGTAGAATGCTATGCATGGGAGTTTTGCTTAGCTAACATGTTAGTCAGCTTTTGGTCACTGTGGCAAAATGCCTGAGATAATCAGCTTCGAAGGAGCAAATGTTTATTTTAACTCAGTTGTGGTGGGAGGGTCCAGTGAGCTGGGCTCATTGCTTTTGAGCTTGTGCTTAAGACAGGATACCATGGTAGGGGCAGGTGGTGGTGGGAACTGCCCATTTCCTGGTCACTAGCAGGTGAAAAAGAAAGCGTAAGAGTTTGGGTCCCATCATTGCCTCCAAAGGCACACTTCTTGTCTCTCAACTTCCTCCCACTAGGCCCTGTCTCTTAAACATGCCATCATCATCCCACACAATCATTGACCGAGATCCAAGTATTTACCTATGGGCCTATGGGAAACCTTCCATTTCAAATTAAGTCACGACTATTTTTCTTTGTTGTGAGGTTCTTTTGTCAACAGGATGAGGTGTATATATGTATACCATATCAATTATTACAGAGTGGATTCTATTTCGGCAATAAACAGTTCTTAAATCTCTTGCGATGAACCAATATTGGTACTGCATTATTAGTTGAAACCTAGACATTATATTGAGTTTAACCTTCTGTACTGCCCTGGGTCTGCTTCTCGCCTCAGAGTCTTCAGGATCACTGAGCACTGGGCTGCACTGGAGAAAGCAAAGCTGAACAGGGGCGGGTGGGTGCAATGCGGAATCTTGGTCACCAGTGAGTGCAGGAGAAACAGCCTTCTTGGGAAACAGCTTCAGTGAGAAAGCTCATGTAATTCGGGGAAAACAAAGGCTATTTAAACCTTTAGGGAGCAGATAGAGGCTTTCGGTGTACGTGTACATTATTGGCCAGAGTCATGGTGCTGATAGTGCCTTATTTGCAATGAAGAGAAATTCCTGGAGCTTGCTGGACACAACCTTGTCAGGAGAAAGGAAGTTTAACCTGTAACCTGACCACCAGGCTATGTGACCACCTAGCCTGCCAAGAGTGAAATCTCTGAAAATAAAATTGCTTATTTATTTATTTATTTACCTAAGCTACATGATCATTCTGTGTTAATTTGGGGATATTGTTCTATGTCATCCCAACACAGGAACTCTAGTTCATAAGTAACCTCTCAGATTGAGAGGAGCTTACAAGATGAGCCTAAGAGAGGGATGGGAAAAGAACTCTGGAGTGTTTTGCACCAGCAATTCAATACTGTGACCTGGAAATGACCCCACTCATGCTCACTGGTAGCATGCCCTGTCTCCACAACAGGGAGCCAAGAAATTCAGCTTTTTAATTGCCCAGAAGAAACCGACAACAGGATGCCAGCCATTAGCACTGGTAAGGACCGCATTCTGCTCTTATGTTCATTAAATATTTGGTGTGCCCTTCCAGCCAAATAGAAGCTGTGCTTACCCAATCGGAAGCTTCTTTGTAGTCATGGCATCAAGCCCCATGTCCCACAGGTCAGGATGGGGTGGTCTGACCTTAGACCCAATGTGCATGTGGAGTCACAGGCTCTAAGTAAGTGAATTTCCTGGCTAGGGAATTTTGGCGTACTGATCTCTATGCCCCTCACCTTTACCTTCTATGGGGTTCTTGTGTTCCTAACTGTCCTCTTTGGATGACACATAGATAGGAAATTAGACAACCCGGATTGTTGCCTCTGAGCAGCCTCGTTAGTTCAAGCCTTGCTTCTAGATTCCTAGTGTTTGCTTCAGGAGGTCGGTCTGGTTCCTTTATAACTGACTGGTAAATATGAACCAGTATCAATACCCACAGTGCTTTTATAGACATGCTTACTGGGTTTGCAATATAGCTCAGCTACCTTACTCCCATTCCTTTCTCACTTAGATTAATTGTGAAACTCTGGATCTAGCACACTTCAGTGGAAGAACCACTTATTTAACTCTAATTTTTGTAGAGCCATATTTTTTTTTCTGGCACAAATTTCTGAATGCCTTCCTTCCAAATGTATGCCATGATTTCTAACTATGAATGAGGCTGATCATTTCCTTCTTGCTGCAAAGTACAGTTTTAAGTAGCTTTTGTTACTCGTGGCATTTCTTTCCTTTACTTTGTTCCTAACCTGTGAGAAGCAGCTGAGGCTGTTATCTCATGTGCATTTTAGTGTGCATACACGCATGAAGATGTCTATGAAGGCTAGAAGAGGGTGATGGATTCCTTGGCTCTGGAGTTACAGGAAGTGCGAGCTACGTGGCTTAGGTGCTGGGAACCAGATTCAAGTCCTCTGCAGGAGCAGCAAGTGTTCTTAACTGCTGAGACATCTCTCTAGTCTCCTTCCATTCTCCCTTTTCTTGTAATATAGCTAATGTTTTGTGGCATGGACTAAATCATGTCCTTCTTTCAAAATACATTGAAATCTTAACCACCGGTAGGTCAGAATATGACCTTATTTAGAAAGAGAACTTTATCAGGGTAATTAAAAATGAAGTCATTTTGATGGTCTCTAGCACAATATGGCTGTTGTCTTTTAAACATAATAAATCCATTCATGGAACAGATGACAGAGAGCTCGTAAAAAATGCCACATGAAGGTGAATGTGGAGATAGAGTTGTGTCTAATGAGTCAAAGGACATCAAAGGTTGCCAGCAAATGACTGGACTCAGGAGAAAATCTAGAATAAGGCTCTCTGCCTTGAGAGGTCACCAATGCCCAAATTTTCTTACAAGCCACGAGTCAATAAAGCCCTGTTGTTCAAGCTCCCCACTGTGTGATCATGAGTATGAAAACCCTAGGAAATGCATCTACTGTGTCACCTGAGGCTGATGACACATAAAACTACTGTTCTGACCCTCAAACTCATTCCTGGAGTATACTGCTCATTTGCCAGATTATCACAGAGTTGTTACCCAATTTGTCACCGTAACAAAATATGGGATAGACAGGACCTAAGGAAGGATTTATTCTGGCTCGGTTTGTGGGACACAGTTATGGTGGAGGCGTCACAGTGATGGGTAGCCCCATGGCGGTAAGAGCCTCTAGCAGCTGTGTGTGAAGCACTTGCAATCACGAAGCAGAGAGGAGTACTGACTGGCTTTTTCCCTTTTGCTCCTTTTTGTTCAATCCAGGACTTAGCCCGTGGGGTGGAGCCATCCATGTTAGGCCTGCATCTTCCCTCTCCAAAAGCACCTTCACAAACATATCCAGAAGTAAGGCCCATTGATACTCTAGGTTTTTATTAATCCAACCAAGTTGATACTTAAAGGTATCCATCCCCCAAAGCAAGTAACTTCATCAACTGTATCAGCATTGTGGAACAAGGTGTGGACCATCTTCCTAGTGCCAGTTTCTGCCTCCTTTACCATGGTCTGTCTTATGCTGCTAATAAAATCCATTCCTTAATCCCAGTGGCTCAGAGAGTTGTGGCTTAGTCCTCTCTCATGTTCCAGATCCATCACCAGCTGTCTAGGTGGCCACGCTGCTGTCCTCCCTTGTGGACAGAGACTGGCTAGGGGTTCATGCTCACTGCTGCTGTCGTCCCTCAGGGACAAAGGCTGGCGTAGAAAGCTCATTTTTGCATTCACTTCCAGACTTAACACAGAAATCAGGAGAGGGAAGAGAACATTTGGTCTCCCACTGACAGTTAAAACACTTTATCGGTTGGTAATATATTGGCCAGAACTAATTACATGCCATCAAAAATCCACAGAGGGAACACGGAAGTTTAGTTTTAAGTGCTCAGAGAGTGTCTGAGTCAGCTCCGGCTGCCATTACAAACATCATGCCCTTGTTTGTTGAAACAAAAATCCTTTATTTCTTGTAATGCTAGAGGCTGGGAAGTCTAAGATCAAGGTGTCAATCTCATCAAGTTCTGATTTCTGCTTATGTTCTTGCTGTGTCTCTACTGGAGTTGTTCCTTTCCCTGTGAGGCACTCATCTTATCCACAAGGAGGGCATCTTCATGACCTAAGATCTTCCCAAAGACTCATCCTTAGGAGTATCACAGTGGGGGTTACTGTGTGACTTAATTGCAGAGGGTCACAAAAATTCAGTCCTTAGAAGAGGCTTGGGAGAGCAAGATACCAGCAGAAAACTGACAACTGTTACCCAAACAGCCTCCCAGGTTTTTTCTTGTGCTAATGTTAATGCTTCAATTCATTGATTAATTCAGTCTTTATTAAACGAATTGTAGGCACCCATCACTATGGTATAGGTGCTGGGATAAATTATGAATCAAAATGATTTCTTTTATAGTAGACAGATGAGGCAAAAAGTCATTAAATGCTCTTATATAGCTGTTATATTACTATCCCAGAAATAGGATATACAGAACTGGGGTGCTTACAAAAGATTTGACCTGGTTAGAGATTAAGAACCCCCCCCAAAGGAAGTAATGCTTTAGGTCGGGGCTGCCTTCCATCCAGGAGGCCACAGGCAGGAGGGAACGCCGAGTGATGATGTGATAAAGGTTAGGCATGGTGTCATTCAAGAGGTTAGAGGGATAGATGAAAGACATACCCGACAAGGACTCTGAGGCCATGTGGATATTTTCTTTCTTAATCTCAATATAAGATGAAATCGATTACATTGAATAGGCACATTTGCATGGATTCCATATCTGTAGCTGGCAGAGCTGGTTGCTGACAGTAGTCCAGGCAGTAAGCCAATGGGGCCTTCCTAGACAAGGGCCAGCAGCTCACTCACTCACCTCTGTGTCTACCATGCTTTGTTACCATGTGGGAGGGCCAGCCCTGGGAACTAACTTGTTGAGTCCAACCAGTGCTTTTTCTGTAATTGGCTATGTGGGTCACAGGCCTAAGGCTTCAAGGTCAGAGGTAGAAAATGCCAGAGTCCAGTAATGACTTTGACTAGGACAAGAAGAGGGAGATATATAGTTGACATTTTTTTCCCCCACCAGAATAGTATTTTTGGCAAGTGTTTTTTTTGTTTTCTTTTTGTTTGTTTTCTTTTCTTTTCTTTTTCTTTTTTGCCTCCAGGGTTTTTTTCTTCCTTCCTAGTCTTTGTTGTCTGCCCTTTGTTCAAAAATAAACTCTTATACAAGAACATTTGATTTCCCCTTCCAATCTGGCTATTCATAACCTATTTAAAATTGATTTATAGTCTTACAGACTACAAATTAATTTCAGGCAGAAGCTGAGAGAAGGTCATCTTCCTCATGGTTTCTGCACTTTTCCAGTTTCCCCTCACTGGTTTAAAGGGGCAGGCTCCACTTGATGACTCTGTAGCAGGATGGCTGTGGTGGTTTGAATGAGCTACATCTTTCTATAAACTCATGTGTTTGAACTCTTGGTCCCCAGTTATTTCCGGTGTTTGGCGAGGTTATGGGACATTTGGGAGATGCAGCCTTGACAGAGAAAGTATTCACTGGAGGTGGGCTTTGAGATTTTATGGCCTCACCCCACTCACTGCTTGCTCTGTCTGCTTCCTGTATGTGGATGAAAGAAATGATCAGCCAGTCTCTCGAGCTGAGAGTCTGCTGCCATGCACTCCCCACTCTGGAACTACAAGCCAAAATAAATCCTGCCGGACATTCCTTTTGGTCATGGTATTTTATCCCAGCAACAGAAAGTAACCCAACCGCCTTCTTTCTTGTGATTTGCATCATCACTCTTAGAGGCCACCAAGGCCAAAATGCCCTCCTCCTTGCCCGATCTTGCATTACTAATTAGTTAGAGAGCCACTATTAAGAGCCAGATTACCTGAGCCCTCAGTCCAGGGAGCTGCATTATAAGAATGGCTTCTTCTCCCATGTTAGGCAGAAAGTGCTTCTGTTGCATCCCTGCCCTTCAGTGTGCTGAGTACATTCTTGCTATGGTTTTGACTTGCTACAAGCTGTTCCATCCCGGTTTGTTCTCCCTCTGGATCTCCAAGCAGCCTGTCTCTCTTGCCCCTTCTTAATGTGCTTTTTTTAAAGAATGATGAGCTCTGGGGACCAGATTCTCCTTTCTTTGTTAATCTCTTGGTTTAGAAAGCCCTTCTGCTGAATTTTAGTCTGCTTTGAAGACCTCTGATTCATTCAGGGACTGTTTCGCGGTCATGTCACGCCTAGTAATTATCTTGTCTCCTTTTCTTATGCATTCTTTAGTCTTCCTAAATAATTAAGCATTTTGGATTAATGACTTTTGTCTCCCAGGTAAGAGAGGTTTTGCCTCTTGTCCTAGAAATATTTATATTATGTCTAAGAGGGACGGGAGTTTTGAAAGTGCTCCATAGAGTCCCATTCTGCTGTTGAGAGAGTTACTAGCATAATGTACATGCTTTTAATATCTCAGGCTATGCTTGGGAATGAAATCACAACGTTCTATTCCACACTCTCCAGTTGCCTTCCTATTGAGGAGAGAGAGAGAGATTAACACTAAGCGTAGGTTCTGGATATGCATCTTAAGTCTACCACTTACTAATGCAGACTAAGGAAAGATACTTAATTTTTCTATGCCTCAATCTCCTCCTTTGTGAAACGGACATGATAACAACAGAACCGTGCCAAAGAATCACCTTGGGATCTTCTGAGATAAGTGATACAGAGAACATGGTTCCCGTAAGAAGATGTGCTAATTATTGAGCGTGTACGTCAGGCTAGGGGACCTCTTCTTTAACTGACTCCTGGGATTATCACAAAGCCTTTGCTGATGAGGAAACATACTGCCGAATCTGCCTGACTGCCCTGTGGCATGGTGCTTCAAAAGTGCTAGCTCTTAGTTTCTGTCATGGGGGCGAGCTGGGTTTATAGAGGGGTGCTGTGGGAATGAGGCTCCGTGCACTTATCTCTGGATACCCTGGGCTTCTGCGCTCCCTCACACTGGGTTTTTCATACAAACAACCTCAGGATCTTTTGTCGTTTCTACTGACAACCGCTCTTTGCCACTTATATTGCCCTGGGTTTTTATGCCTTAAGTAATGTTATTTTGATGAGGAGCTGTCTGATAACTTTCATTTCAGGTTATTACATGCCAATTAGGTAAGTGTGTGCAAACCTGTACACACACACACACACACACGCACACACACACACACACACACACACACACTTCAAAAAAGCCACACTGTACTGGTCACATTTTATTGATGGGAAATTTATACCAGATTCGTGGAGCTGGGGAGTAGAAGAGCCAGTATCCAAGCCTATGGTTTCATTTAGTAATTGCACTTTCAGAAAATAGGAATCTGAGTTGCTGGTCTGAAAGGTTTAGAGGTAATGAGACTTTCCAGTGTTTGAATGCTAGACACATTGAAATCATTATCCTCCAAGGCCATACGAAATGAAACGCTTATGAAGATATCTTGAGTGGGCATGGAACTCACCCTTACTCCCCAACCCTCCTACCGTCAGACCCTCTTGTAGCCCAGAGGCCCAAGAAATCTTGACTGGTGGGCTGGAAGATTCTGACTAACTTCTAGAGTTCAGTGAAAGGTAATAAAAAAAAACCCCAGAGTTTCATAATTCCAATCATCCTTTCCCCTAATTCTCTACTGAATGAGAGCACTCATGTGCCATGTAATGGTGGGATGAATGTGTGACTTCGTATCAAGTTATTCGGCCTATTGATGTCGCCGCCATCTTAGCATGCCACATGGCATGATCTTTTCACAAGGATGAACTCACCAAGTGATGCATTTCTTAGAAGGTACCTCTGTCGTCACAGCATGCCTGTATAGAACTTACTGATAGCTTGTTGGACTTAAGGAAAGATTACATCTGAACTAGAGGAAGAGCACGGTGCTTAGTGATGGGGGCAGGGATTAATAAGCTCCCAGGCATGTCTCTTGTGGGAGGAGGCCGGGGGTTTACATTCATTACGGTCAACTTGCATTCAGTTACTGTGTTCTGCATTGCTGTATTGGACCCTCAGTTAGGGAGAAGCAGGGCATGGGGTGACCTTCTGAAGGACCAGGACTTGGCTGGCTTTGTAGGTTTGCTCATTCTACTTGTGTCTTTTGTAGTTAGGCTTCCTGTTGCACAGATGTTGGAAAGCTATTTGATACCTTTGATTTTACATGCATTAAGAACCAGTAGGTTAATTTCATGTACTGTTTTTGATCTTCAAAAACAAAATCATTCTGTGCTGGTCTCATTTTATTCTTCTTGCACTGGACCCACAGACCAGAGGACAGCCGGTAGGAAACACAAGCACTAGTTTAGCCATTGCAGTTTTCAGTGATGGCCAGTGTCTTAGGTTCCATGCCAAACCCATGCATTAGACTGCAAATGGGAGCCACTGGTGGCTGTTGCTGAGGAGCACATGCAGTGTGGAAGGAGTGCCTGCAGTGTCTGAGTACACAGGGTGTCACTGAGGAGCACCTGCAGTGCTGAAGGTGTTTGAGTACAGAGGATGTTGTGACGGGGTTCTTCAATTCCTTCCTCAGGGAGACCTAGAGTAAGCCAACGTGGTGAGGCCAGTGGGAACCGCCATAGTCTGACAACTTTGTGGCAATGGTGTTCTATCCTGTGGCTGACCGAGCAGCAAGAAAATTGGGGTCTCTTGTCATTTTGACTGTCCAGTGTGTTGTGGTTTGTAGATTCGACCATGTGGGTGTCTCTGACTCACTCTGGCTTCTTCTCAAGGAGCAAATAGCCAGGTTTGTTTGACTTATCTAACATTCGTTGTGAAGAGTAAGCAAAATGGATTTCTAAATTGCATGGGAACGCATTGTGACAATTAGTGCTGAGAATTTTCTTTGCAACCAGGAGGCTTTACATTGATTTCTGGAGTCAAGGCTGGAGAACTGTGACTTCAGAGTTAATATAAAAGTGGTACATTTTGTCTCCATAATTTCTCAATGGGATATTTGAGTTGTTTCTTCTTCCATTAGGTGAAGTCTGTCACGTTTCTCATTACATGTGGGTTATTTATGGGTTTTAGAATTGCTGACACTCAGGACTGTTACTATTGTATTTAATTTTCTTATTTTTTTTCACATTCGTAATCATATCATGTGGCTGTTGAGGAGAGCAATACAGAGATGGTGGGAGTCAAGCTTCCCTTTTGCTAGTGAAAACTGCTGTGCCTGAATTCCAGAAGGAGCTGGTGTAATAACTCATGTGGACTCTGTAAGGTCCCCTTGTGAACCCCATGGAAACCCAGCTCACAGGGAGGGAGCTGGGTTCATGTGAAGGTGAGATACTTCCTATGGGTTTGTTCAACTAGCTAGGTTTTGACATTTGAAAATGTCTAACCTCCTGGTCAGAATCTGGTAGCCTCCTCAGATGGTAAGGGATGCTTGAAGTGACCACAATCAATGTCCAAAAGTATCGAGTGCCTGAGCCAGATTTTAAGGACGTTATCACAGGGCATGTGGACTAGGCAGGTGAACTGAGGTTAGGGTAGAATTTCAAAGTCAGATGGAAATAAGAGTTTTGATTGGAGGTAGGGAGTGGTGGGGGTTTGTAGCGAGATGTTTATGGTTAGTTATTGTGATCACTTGGAGTGTATGTGTATGTGTGCACATATATGCTGATGTGTACACTTGGCAGAGAGAAACAGAGTAAAAGAGGAGATGAGAAGTGATACAACCGGGACCTATGACTTTGATTGAATGAGGGACTGTTCTGCAGGGCAGAGTGGCACTGACTCTACATAAATAGCTCTGCCAAAGCAAATCAGAGTAACCAGGCATCCAACGGCAGGAAGGGATTGTTCTGAGCTTAAGTGGCTTCAATATTTAAGATAAGAAAACAGAAAATGCTTTTTTCTTCTTAATATTGGTGGAGAATAAACTGCATTTAAATTTTGGCATTACCCTTACAGTCATGTGGGGTTGTCTAGAAACCACAGCTGTTTGGGGGTAAGGCTGTGAGTGTCCTTTCTGTCACAGCCACCATTAATTCTGGAACCAGGAAAGAGAGTTGCACAGTGGCAGAGAAAGAGGCAGTGCAGGCTGGGACTGACAGATGGGAAGCAGAAGGAGGGGAAGGCACTGTGAATTTGAAAAGGAAGCTATAAAATTAATTTGCCTTTCCTTTATGAATGAGGCATTAGCAGTTGCTTTTTGGGCCAATTACGTTGGCCATCACATTTTAATAGTGGCAGTTACAGCCAGTTTAATTAGTAAGTTTTTGTGAGTAATTTAACATTTCGCTGAACGAGAACCCATTCTGAGGGGAAAAGAGGGATCCTCTAAATAATATTCACATCTCTGCAAAGGCTGATCAGTTAATAAGCAGACATCCAACAACAGAGAATTGTTGCTCCATATTTTTTAAGTGACAGTTTAATTAGGTATTTAAAGTGGAAAAATAGAAACAATGTTTGCCATCAGGACTGGTGACAAATCAGCCAGCCTTATATTTTGGCTTTTTTTTTTCTTTCTCCTCTCACTAGTACTTCCGTCCCAGTTTGCTATTGAACCTGATTTATTTTCCATTCTCCTCTCATCTGCAGTTTGCCTCCATTGTCCTCACCCCCATTTCCATGGCTGCTATTTTGCTTGAGGCTCTCGCTGATAGCATTTTAGGGTTCAGATAAAGAAGGCGCAGTTACCTGCTGTCACCCTCAGCTGCCCAAAGAAGTTAAGGTCATCCATTCAGGACAAGTTAGAATTTGTGGCTTCAGTGCTGCAAGGAATTTCAAGACTTATGAGGCAGAGTTAGAGATTTATTAAAGATACTTGAATATAGGATGAAACTTGTAGACTAGTAGAAAAAGGCTCCCAATAGATGTATCAAGAGCATGGGTTGGCCTTCTCAGAGACGAACATGGGATCATGGTTGTTACAATTGTCCTTTTTAGGATTTTGGTTTTATGAGGGTTGCCTTGTTCATGGTATCTTTTCACAGTAATTGAACATTGAATAAGACATACCATCTTCTCTCTGTGTCTGCTTTTACCTCATTTCTTCCTATAAGGACACCAGTCACATGGATAAGGCTCCATTCCAGGGACCTCACTTTAACTCCGTTGCCTCCTTAAGAGCCCTTGTTTCTCTGTTCACACCATGAGTTTAATGCTTAAGTTATAACACCTGACCCATTGAGTTTATTTTACTTGACTCCTGAATTTATGCAAATTAATAAATTTATCAGATTTTTTTCTTGATGTTTAAAAGAAACTAATCTCAAATATAATCACACTCTGAGGTACTGTGGGTTGGAGTTTCAACATGTAATGTTAAAGGAATATAATTCAGTTCCTGCCAGGTTGTCAACTTCTGCTTAAAGTTAGTCTTTACCCTAATAAAGTAGGGCTTTCACAATTGAACATACTGGCATAGGAGACAACATTCTGAATAGGACACCAATAGCACAGGCACTAAGATCAACAATTAATAAATGGACTTAATGAAACTGAAAAACTTCTGCAAGGCAAAAGATAACATCAACAAAATAAAACTGCGGCCTATAGAATGGGAAGAGATTTTCACCAATTCTATGTCAGACACGGGGCTAATATTTTCATTTATTCATTCATTTATTCCCTTTTTATTCATTTAACATCCTGGTTGTAGCTCCATTCCTCCCCTCCCAGTCCCTTGGCTATTCCTCAGAAAAGGGGAGTTTCTTTTCCCATCTACCCCAGCTCATCAAGTTGCATCAGAATTGAGCATGTCCTCTTTCCCTGTGGCCTGGTAAGGTAGTTCCATCTGGTGTGTGTGTGTGGGGGGGGTGATTAAAAAACCTGGTAAGTGAGGCCTTGCATGATACAGTCGCCACTTCCACAGGGCTAATATTCAAAACATACAGAGAACTCAAGAAACTAACCAACAAGAAACTAATCAACAAACCAAATAATCCAATTCAAAAAATGGGGTACAGATCTAAACAGAGAATTGTCAACAAAGGAATCTAATGGCCAGGAAGCACTTGAAGAAATAAATGTTCAACATCCTTAGCCATCAGGGAAATGCAAATCAAAACTCTGAGATTCCAATTACACCTGTCAGTATGGCTAAGATCAAAAACATTAGTGATAGCTCATTCTGGCAAAAATATAAAACAAGGGTGTAAACTTGTACAGCCACTTTGAAAATCAAGATGGTGGTTTCTCAGAAACCTGGGAATAGATCTACCTCAAGACCCAGCTATGCCACTTCTGGGCATATAACCCAAGATGCTCCATCCTACTATAAAACAGTTATCAACTATGTTTATGGAAGCTTTATTCATAATATCCAGAAACTAGGAACAACCAATTTGCCCCTCAGTTGAAGAAGGGATAAAAAACTGGTACATTTACACAATATTACTCAGATGTTAAAAGCAATGACATCATGAAAATTTCAGGCAAATGGGTGAAACTAGAAAAAAAAATTATACTGAGTAAGTTAACCTAGACACAGAAAGACAAACATGGTATGTGCTCACTTCTAAGTGGATTTTAGCTGTAAAGTAAATGGATAATCATGCTATAATTTACAGACCCAGAGAAGCTACGTAACAAGGGAAAGGTGGTGCATCAATCTCCCTGGAAAGGGGAAATAAGGTAGATATTGTGAGTGGACTGGGGAAGGGAAAAGGAGGATGGAGAGAGAGAGAAAGAGAGAGAGAGAGAGTACTGGGAGAGACAACTTGAATTGGGGGGCAATTTGAGAGACAAGATAGAAACCTAGTAAAATGGAAACACTCACAAATCTATTAGGGCTACCCTAACTAAGAGTCATAGTAATTGGGGGTACAGAGCCTGAACTGGCCATCTCCTATAACCAGGCAAGACTTCTAGTAGAAGGACTGGGACACTGTTGATTTTTTTTTTTAACAAAATCTCAAACATTCAATTTCACCAATAGACTTGGGAGCCAGATGCTGGGATGAAAACCTGTTAGCTCAGAGAGGCAAAGAAAGCACCCAGCTGACCTTTCTTCTCAGCCAAGATCACAAAAGGAATCTCTCCTCAGACTATCGCTCATTTCTACTTCCTGTTCCTCCCCCCCCACCCCGTCCTCCTGAATTCCTCTTACTCTTTATGGTTTATCTCTATGTTTACTCCCTATCAACTGGTTGCTTGCTCTGCCTCTTGACCTGTGGTTGACTTTATTTAATCCTGTCTTGGATTAAAGGTGTGTGCTAGGGCTGAGCCACACCATAATTAGAAACACTTTGTTTGTTTGTTTTGGGGGAACAGCACAGTGTGATCAAATATCCTGCAACAGGTCACCAACTCAGCCACAAAACCATTGACATCTAATTTTTCCTGCTAGCATGATGTGCTGGGGTAAAGATGGCACAGAATTTGTGGGAGTGGCTATCCAATGATTGGTCCAGCTGGAGACCCATGCCACAAGAGGGAGCCCGCCGCTGACACTGCCTGGAGGGCCAGGACTCAGAGGCGTGATGGCCTTTTCCCCCTACTGTGTTGCCTCATCCAGACTTGATATGAGGGGAAATGCCTAGTCTTACTGAGACTTGAAATGCTGTATTTAGTTAGTTGATATTCCTGGGAGATCTGCCTTTTTCTGGGGAGTGTGGGGATGAAGTAAGAATGGATGGAGAGGAGGGAGGGATGAGGAAAAGAGGAGGTAGGAGAGGCTTGATCAGGATGTAATATACAAGAGCATGAATTAATAAAAATTAATTTAAAAGTAGGGCATTCTAGTGTTCATTTGTAAATACAGAACAAGAAGGCTTGAGAATAAGTTTTAAGGGCTGAGGAGATAGTGTAGCAAGCATGAAGACCTGAGTTCAGATCCCCAGGGTCCACATAAAAATGCCCCATGCACTGTAGTTCCAGGCCATAAGAAATGGATGCAGGAGCTTGCTGGTTAGTCAGTCTAACCAAATGTTGTGCTTCAGGTTTCAGTTGGGGATTAGCGTTTGAAAGAAAAAGGACAAAAGACTTCTGCAAGTCTGCCAGGAGTACTCTCCCTGAGTGTTCTATGCATTCTGTATTTCATGTAGAGTAGTTACATGTAGAGTAGCTACTGCAGAATTTAAAATGAGAGCGAAGAGAGAATCGTGGAGTCTCTTAAGCTAGGCCATTGCTTTGCCCACCGAACGATTTTAACCTGCTTTCCCATTCTGGTGGCGATGGTTCGAGAGATGCTTTCTTAATTTGATTCAATGATGTAGCAATAGTCTTTATTAGACCAGTATTGTGGGGCTGCATCTTGGTTGTCAACTTAACTGGATCTGGAATTGATTGTGAGACACACCTCTGGGCATGCCTCCCTGTTAAAGGGGTGTTCATGATTGTAGTGATTAAGGTGAAAAGATGACACATCTTTAGCAACTGCCCAGATTTAAGAAGGTTGGAAAGAAAAACCTTAACACACTTGGGAGTTCATCCACCCTGTTGCTGCCTCTGCAGTTGCTGCTGACATGCCCTGAGCTTCCTTAACCTCCAGCATGGTTCTCCCTGAATCTTCCAGCCTAATTTTCCGAGGTCTTAAGACATTTCCTTTGTCATTGGAACCTGGGTATATCAGTATACCCAGTATAATTTGAAAATATACTGGAGTTCTCAACTGGGCTTCTCATCTGACTGGTGGACCACCATTAATTGCCTGACAGCAAGCAGACAATATTATTCCAGAGACAAGTCCCTCAGACGATGAGAAAGAAAGAATTGTCATACATCAGCACCGCTGAAATACAGTGCAAACATCAGCTCTGCTGGGCTGTCTCAAGCTACGTGTTTTCAGGTCATTCAGCACTCATGTTGACAGCAGGTTTTGTCATGTCCTCAACACAGGAAATGTCTGTTGGTCATTTGAATGTGTCTTTGTTTCATTGTGTTTTGATTTTTGACTCAGGGTTTGCACCTGGAATCTAGGGCTGGTCCAGTTACATCGTAGCGACAGTGAGATAACAGTTTTGGACAATCTAAGCCCTTTGTGGCTGCACAGTGAGCACCATCATGCTCCTGTCACTGTCATTGTAAAAGAACAGGAAGTCCATCCCTCTCCTTCTTACTTTGTTGGCCCCTTCCTCATACCTTTCTCCCCACTTCTGCCTAACAGATCTACATACTTTTTTCCATCTCACTGCATCGTGCTACTTTTCAAACTTCTAGATTCTAGTCACGTTCTCAAGATGGGAATTCCTTTTGCTGTAGACTAAGGGAGATATCACTGTGCTCTGCTAGTTTTCAGACTTTCAAATTCTAGTCATGTGTTCCCAGCAGGGATCCCAAATACATCCCTGCTCTAGGATTGCGAATGTTCAGACTGGAGTGTGCCTTCTCTCTGATTGCTTTCGTTCTCATATGCACAAGGTCTGGGGAGTGATCCATAACCGTAATAGTCCTTGTGATCCTGGGGAGGTGAAACAGGCCACTCCTACCCAGAGTGAGACTTAAACACAGCCTTCTCTTTCAGACATTTCCTGCTCGTGAGAGATGAGGTTGACAGGAGTTGCTCTTGAATTTATCATCCCATATCCTTGATGACTTTTATTGTCATCCAGAGGTTTTATGGGCAACATTTCTCCAAACATATAAAGCATTAGATATTTACAGCATGCATCTGTCTAGAGCCATCTGTTGGCTGATGGCTTATCACTCACTGACAAGTTGGTTGTCTCCTTCTCTCAGTCGTTTATATTTCCAAACTTATCAGCCCAAAGGAAAGGGATGAAAAGCCCACAGTGTGACTTTACTTTTCACTTCATTTTCTTTTCTGTTTGAAAGTCAATGTTTCTTTTTCAGCCAGCTTACAAGGCTATTTATTTTTTCCTCCTATCTCTTTTATACAACTGGCTAGTCATTTCACTTAGCTTTTGCATGTATAACATTTATAAAGAGTTTAGTACCTTTTAAAATTGGAGTGGCTGTTCTTTTTAAATTGGAGAGGTGAAATACGTTCTTCTTACTGAGGAAGCTGGGACTGAGTTTAGTGTTGACCTAGCAGTGGGTAGAGAACGGAGCTGCTCATGTCTGGTGCAGCACCAGCAGAGGAATAAGCTTAAGGGAACCTCAGTGTTTTAGAGTCTCTTAACAAGTTATGCATTCATAGAAATGTGAACACACATTTTCTACAGTAGGTAATGTAATCTGAATTCTACCCTGACTCAAGGAATTTATGGTTCATACACATATTTATCATATGTATGTGGAGACACACAGACACACACCACATACATAGACAAACATACACCTCACACAAACAAATAACACATACCACATATACACATGAATACACACACACCACACTCATGCAGACACCACACATACACACACATCACATACATACACAAAAACACACACACCATACACACCACACACACATACACACACCACACATGCATGCAAACCACAGTGCAACACACACATACAGACCATACACATATACATATGTACCACACACACAGCATGCAACAGACACACACAAATCACAGACTAGACACACTCATGCATAGACCACATACACACAATATACTGCATTCCACTGTATACCACATACACGTATGCACCTCCCCCACAATAACTACATACACCTACCACACACACATACATATACCACAGACACACACTCACATACATGATACAGGCATGCACACACACAGGGAGACACACACACATGAGAACAGGGGAGGTTCACACACATATGCACACATACAAGAAGGGGGGAGGTTTAGAACAAGAAATGCAAGCTGGGGTCTTTATAAGCAAGTTTCTTCTCAACATGTGGGTTCTAAACCTACAGGATCTAAAGGAATGGGCAGAGATGCAACTCAGAAATCAGTGAGCCTGAGGCTAGGGGGAAGGGCTGAAGTTATGTTTTAATTGTAATTAGTGTGCTTAAGAGACAAACAAACAAACAAATGCCTTAACCTGTAAGCTCCAGGAAGATAGATAACTTCCTGGCATGCGGTTGTTCATGTAAAATAATAAGCCATGTGTTTTCACTTCTGTAAACAAGATTGGTTGCCCCAACTATACAGGATGTGCTTGGCCACAGGTAAGCAGGAAGTACATAGTCAAAAAGTACTTCAAGATGTGTGCTTGACCCCTATTGGACAAAGGTAGGAAGTCTGTGCCCTTGTGGGTTTTGCCTTTAAAAGCACTGGAGTAACATAATTCATGGCTAGTCTCTGGGAATCTTGGGTATGGATGGGGCTAGTGTCTATCGTCTGGGCCAGTATTTAATAAAGCTTACTTCAAATTTAGCTCAAAAATTATAGTAGATTGTTCTTGTGTGGTGGGATTAATATTAACCCTAGAATCAGCCAGATAAACCCAATCCATTAAAGACAGAACTGTGTAAGGACACGCCTGGCCCTGGCCTTTGTTCTACCTGCTGGGTGGAAAGATCTGTGAGTAAGCCCTCTCTTAAGAGGAAAACTGTGTTTTGTTGGGACAAATTGCTTCAACTCTTTTCTCCAAATTCTCTTAACTAATAAAAAAAAAAAAAAAAGAGACTGAAGTGGGTCAGACTACCCCATTGTTAAGTAGTGTTTCTAGGAAGCACCTCGCAGTGCCATCACCTTTTATTTTAACCTACCGATCATCATTACAAATAACCAGGACAAAACCTCTCTCCATCCCTCCCTGCGTTCAGGAGAGATCAATAGTTCCTCAGGACAGCCTACAGTGTGTGTTTCTGAAAACTTAACTCCTTTCCGACCTCTGCCCTTGTGTCCCGGCCTGCTTGAGAAACACTGTAGTTGGTCCTTCAAATCTGAAATTAATATTTTTTATTTTTTTAATTTTTATTAATTATACTTTATTCACTTTGTATCGCCCCTGTAGCTCCCTCTTCCCCTCCCAGTCCCATCCTCCCTCCCTCTTCCCCACCCATGCCCCTTCCCCAGTCCACTGATAGGGGAGGTCTTCCTCCCCTTTCTTCTGATCCTAGTCTATCAGGTCTCATCAGGACTGGCTGCATTGTCTTCTCTGTGGACTGGTAGGTCTGCTCCCCCCTCAGGGGGAGGTGATCAAAGAGCAGGCCAATCAGTTCATGTCAGAGACAGTCCCTGTCCCCACTACTATGGAACCCACTTGGACACTGAACTGCCATGGGCTACATCTGTGTATTAATTAAATACACTGGCCTAATGAAAGAAGGGGGAGTTAATATGACAGGGAGAGGATAGGAGCTCCACAAGGACCAAATATATATTAGGCACAGGGGTCTTTTATGAGACTTACACTCCACCAAGGACCATGTATGGATATAACCTAGAACCTCTGCTCAGATGTAGCCCGTGGTAGCTCAAGGGGAACAAGGACTATTTCTGACAGGAACTCAATGGCAGGCTCTTTGACCTCCCCCCCCCCCAAGGGAGGAGCAGCTCTGCTAGGCCACAGAGGAGGACTTTGCAGCCAGTCCTGAAGATACCTGATAAAACAGGGTCAGATGAAAGGGGAGGAGGTCCTCCCCAATCAGTGGACTTGGAAAGGGGCAGGGAGGAGATGAGGGAGGGAGGGTGGGATTGGGAGGGAATGAGGGAGCAGGATACAGCTGGGATACAGGTAACTAATAATAAAAATAAATAAAATAAAATATAAATAAATAAATAAATAAAATACACTGGCCTAATACATAGTTAAAACTGAAAATAGGTTTCTGTTCTGCTTTTCATACAAATTAGCATGATCACTCCACCCAACACAGCTTATCAAATGATAAAATGGAACACCACTAAAATATTCCCACAGTTTACAAGGATGCTCCTTGTATCAGCAGGTGGGTGTCTTCAAGTCTGACTGCTAAATGCACACATGAAAATCTCAGGTCCTTGTGAGCTAAAATGGGCTTATACCATGGAAGCTGCCCAAGAGTATAATTTCCTCAGCTCAGCACGCCCAGGCTGGTCCTGGTGTGGTAGCCTCGGGACTCTGATGTATTGAGTCAGTGAATGGCCAGTGTACATGAAGTCTCCCCTTGTGACAGACAAGAGTTGAAGAGGACTATGGGGTCAACAAGCCAACATCCAGATGACCAGGATGTTTGCAACAGTCTCCAGTTCCTACTGCTGCTGTCCCTGGTAGACTTAGGTTCTTGCTCTCTGGTGCTTAATTTCACCCAGAACTACTACAGAAGCACCTTGGTCATATAACAAAAAACAGGGCGTGGGGGGAAGCCTCACAAAAAGTTTCAGTCTTTTTTCTGTATCTGAAACCCAAGGCTCCCGAGTATAATCTGAGAGCCCTTTCCGTCCTCAATTTCGGTTGTTTTACCAAAGCTGTTAACACATGATCTAACTCAGGCCAGTGCTAAACTTTTTTGTGACCTCCTTCCCAGGTGTGCAGGACATCTGGTCCTGCTCCTTAATTCCACTCTTGGGAGCAATGAGAGGTGGGCCTTGTGAGTGGAGACCAGTTTCTGGAAGTCTTCCTTTATTTGCTTGTTCTCTCCTTTGTCTGGGAAGGTAGAAAGCAGCCTCCAGGGCTGGCCAAGTGAGTGAGTGACAGGAGCTTCTCTTGAAGCATAGCACTCACACTGTGCTGCTCAGAGCTTTCAAGCTTTCCCTCTTCAGTGGGCAGCTGCCTGCCATCTTTCCCATCTAAGTCTGTGTCTGTAGGTGGTCAGGAACAGGGGAGGCAGATCTGTCATCACTAACTAAATCTTACGGTTTATTGATTTCTTAGGGTGCCAGGAATATTTCTGAGAGTCCTGCAAGGTTAAATGTGAATAACCACCATGAGTCACTGTGAGGAAATGGAAGCACAGTAAAGCGAATCGTCAAAGGTCACCCCTTAAAAAGCAGAGGAGGCAGGGTGTTTAGGCAGGTGGTACAGCTGCAGAGCTCATCCTGCTGGCACATGCGTGTAAGGCTCATTAGTGAAAACTCTAAGCGGTGTTAGAGATTGCAGTTTTCAATACACAAGTCACAGTAGTGGAGACATGAATTTGTTCATATTTCATTTGAATATGCAGAGGAATTTTTTTTTTTTTAGAAAAATTATGTCTGTGGACCTGTGCACATGTCTGTGGAAGCCAGAGTAATTGTATCTTCCTGGACTGGAAGTTATAGGCCACTATGAATGGCCCAATTTGGGGGTTGTGAACTCTGAACTCCAATCCTGTGGAAGGGTAACAAGTATATAGCTCCAGCTCTGGATTTTTTTTTTTTTTTTTTTTGAGATAGTTTTGTTATATAAGCTCAGGTTGTCCTTGAACTCTCAACTCACTTGCCTCAGCTTCGACAGTGGTAGGATTTAAACCCAACTCCAGAAAGTGACAGACCAACCATTCATGTGAGAAATGATCCACCATGGTTCCCACTCCTCGCTGAAACTGAGCGAAGGGAGAGGGCCTGCCATTTGCAGTGTAACAAAGCCTGAGCCAGCTTTAACTATGTTGTGATGGATCTGTGTTGGCTACCATAACGGATAAGGCTCAGATTTTGGATGAGATGAAATTACCACTGCTTCCCTAAACTATCATTCCATCCCTTAACTACAGTTCTTTCCTTCCATTCTCTCTCTTAACTACCACTCCCTCCCTTAATCACAGTCCCTTCTTGACCTACCACTCCTTTCCTTAACTACCATTTTCTCTCTTAACCACCATTCCCTTCCTTAACTAAAACTTAACTCCCTTCCTTAAACACCCCCTTTTAAATAGCTGAGCTACCACCTCCCTTCCTGAGATGCCGCCCTTCTGCTGGTTAAGACACCACTCTCTCCCTGAATTACTGGCTCTTCACTAGCAAGTCTCTTTCACCCATCTCTGCTGAAAAGCCTAAGTTAGTAGGCCTAAATTCCTACCTAAGACATTGTAAGAAGGGAAGGTAAAAACTTAAGCCTGAATAAAGTTGGGAAAAAAAAATGAACCAAATGGAGCAGAAATCAGTAAAATAGGAAACTGGTGAATAATTGAGAACATTTCTGGAAATTTAAAAGTTGGACATTTGGAGATTAATGGTAGACCTCTCAGAGAGAGAGAGAGAGAGAGAGAGAGAGAGAGAGAGATTAGAACACCAAGAATGAAGAGACACTACTACAGATCCCAATGTAATGGGCAAAGAGGGCTTTAGTTTTTTTTTAATAAAATTTTCAATGTAGACAAAAAGAGAAAATTCTTTAAAAATGATTTGTCAGAACTGGCAAAAATAGGAAAAAAAGAATTTTTTTTTGTCATTAGGTAAATGAAATGTAAGATTAATAACCATTCTATAAAGAAAAACCCCAGGCCCAGACCAACCTGGGGACATATTTGATGGAAAAATTACATAGAAAGAAATAGTTCCCAATTTAAGGGAAAGTATAGTCTGGACGTTAAAATCTGTAGAAAAAAAAAAAAAAACAAGAAAATGGTATCCTTTATCCTTTTATGACAACAGACATAAAAATCGTTAACAAAATATTAGCAAATTAAATCTAGTAATATTTTAAAAGGGTAGCAATTCATGATCAAGTGGGATTGGTTCCAGGAAAGCAAGGTTGAATTCCCCATTAAAAAATGAATCAGTGTAAGTACTGCATTAAAGGGGAAAAGGAGAAAGAATGAAATCATTTCAATCGAATGCATTGAAGGCATCTGACAAAATTCAATATCTCTGAGTGCAGGAGATGTCTGAGGAAGTTCCCTCCATCTTGCAAGGGTTCTTTCAAAATCTACATTATATCTAATCACTACAATTTGATTCTATCTAAGAATGAACACAAGAGAAAAAGTCTGTAGTTTAGTGTCATATTGAAGGTAATAAAATAAGAGTTGGAAAAAAATGTAGTCGGGACACAATTGTATATTTAGACAGATTGAGAAATCACATATTCCCCAAAGACTCCACAGGAACTCATAAATGAGTTTAGCAATAAATATTTTAAACTTTCCTTATTCAGAGGCAGCAAAAATATTCCTATTGGAACTTATAAGTTAATGTGAACAGAGTGATAGACAATGAAATTACTATGTAAAACATTCAACTGTATTGTTATGGATGAACAATTTGGAAAAATTAAGATACATTTACAATGACACAAAAGCATCAAGTATAACATAATATGTGTATTGAAGCATTCATAAGGGTTCACACTACAATCCCTAGTAGCATTTTTTAATTATAAAGTGTGATTTTAAAGTTTATACAGAAAGAAGAAAAAAAAAATATACTACCAAATCTCTTCTTAAAAAGAAACACTGAAATCCTTAGACCAGCTGATTTCACAACCTCCTGGACAGTCATGATAAGCAAGGCTGTGAAGGGGCTAGACCAAGGGCAGACAGATACTGATGGATCCAAACAGGAAGCTCAGATGTAGACCCACATGTTTACAAATAACTAGTAACCAAGGTGAATAGAGATGATGGAGTTAGTAATACTATTTAAGTTAATTAGCTGGAGCAGCAGGACATCCTCATGGGAGAAAAAAAAATCACATTTCTATCCTGCTTGATTCTTAAAAATAACTTACAGTGGGCCTAAATGTGGCTATTTAGATATCCAATCATTAAATTTCTGGAAGAATGTTTAGAAGAATATCATTGCAATTCTATGGCAGGCAGAAATTACTGGATAAAACCAAAGAGCTCAGTGTAGTTTAAAAACACCTTTTTTTCCATCTTAAAAAGATAATATTATCAGTAGAGAATTGCTCGTGGCTAGCCCTCCACATACCTGCCCCTGATTAATCTCTTTTTACCTGCAGCAGGGGTGTTCCCATAGCCTGTAGGAAAATTCACTCTCAGAAATCCTTTTGTTGATACATCATATGCTCTGGCCCTGCAGGGACCTGTTATCAAAAGCTTTTAAAGCATAAAAATTCTCTGAGTAGCCATGAAGCTGCCATCCTAGACAGGTGCTGTTGCTGCCCAGAGAGGAAACCCCAAAGTTCTGAGAAAAAAGAAGAGGAGAAGCCACAAGAGGAGGATAAAGAGAGATTGGTAAACTTGGAACACACACACACAGGCATGCACACACTCACGCATGCATACACACATACACACACACAACAACAACACCTCTCTTAAAAAATAAACAAAACAAACAAACTAACTAACAAACAAACAAAAACCCAAACTTACAGGTATGATTCTGAAATGTAATAGAAAAACCCAAACCTTTTTTTCAACATATATATGTCAAAGAAAGATTCCACAGTAAACTATTACAAAATTGAAAAAGGTGACCTGTCCAGTTAAAATTTGGAAAAAAATACGTGGATATGTCATAGAGTAGTAAACAAATAGATTTTCCATAAACACAGAAAACCATAACACATAATTATTGAGGAAGGGAATTAATACCATGATAAGTGTCCATTTAAATGTGTAAGGACAGCTAATATAAAAGACAAAAGAGTGATGAAATAGAGATCGTCCGGAGGCCCATAAGACATGTAAAAGACAAAGAAACTGTGGACCCAGCATTTCTAATTGCAGGAGTTTCCTCAGGAGAAGAAATATATAAGCTTAAAGCAAGGCTTTCTTGAGAATGCTTCTAGCCGCCTTACTTGTAAGAACTCTGAACTATAAGCAATTGAAATGAACACCTATGGGGAAATGGTAGGTGAGGTATAATCCCTTCACACATGGAATACTGTCTAGCAACAACAAAGAACGAATTAGTGAAACCATTCATTAGTAGATGGACCTCCACATAATTATGTTAAGTTAGAATAGATCCAACTCATATATTCCATGTGGTTCCTATTTATGAACATCATAAAGAATGAGATCCAAGACAGATAAATAATTGCAAGACTAGTCTACCCTGATGGAAGTTGGAAAGTGGTCATTTGAAAGTCAGGGCAGGAATTGGTTGGAAAGGGTCACAGGAGAACCTTTGGAATGATGTAGACCTTGATAGAAAGGCATATGTGGTAGTTAACACCATAATCAGGATATGTAAGAAATATACAATTTATATTAATTGCACTTCAATTTGAGAACACAAATATGAAACTTGGAACAGCCATGAGTGGTCAGAGGATAGACTGGGCACGAAGGAAATGTGAATGAAGGTAGCTACTACCGTTTAGCCTTGATGGTTTCTGCAGCAACTGAAAAACTCATGAATCATGCAGTGTACTGGTCTGCTTTTCACAACCCTAGCCTGTAAGCCTCTGATGTGGAAATAGCCAGAGGATGAATCTGAGATATTTCTGTTGGGTATATATATTATATATATATAATAACTGAAGTGGAAATGTAAGGACCCAGATCTTGTCTCTTTGAACAGTGTTACTGGGAGACAAGTTTGTTCTTACGGTACCTGACAAACTGTGAGAAGCAGGGAACGTAGTGAAACACATGGGTAGGCAGGCTCCTCTTTTTACTCTCTGTGTGCCGTGGAACTCTTTTTAGCCTGGACGTCTTTCAAGCCTTAGAAATAGAGGAGCATTAAAGAGGGAAAGGACCAGTCTCTCCTAAAAACCCCTTTCATTCTGCATTTACTTTCTTCTCAGTCCCTTAATGTGCACATTCGTTGGACACCCATGCTAGCCTGTGATACTGAGGTACAACTAGGGAGCACTTATCACCATCATTATCATCATCATTATCATTATTATGTCACATTAGTGCTATGCCTGCTAATGCTATAGGCCAGAGTAACTATGGGCCACACTGCAATTACTGCTAGGTAGTTGCGTAGGGTCAATATGGACTTGGCATAAATGCCTTTTGAACATTGTGATCTGTCTTGTGGGTTTTAACCTTGGAGGTAAAGCACCTGAACAATTATTGACCTGGCTTTGCAGGTGAAGGCTGGAGGTAGAGAAGGGATAAACTGGTTCTCCTGTGGCAAACCATGTCCTGCTCTTGAGTCCCAGTTCCATCTTCATCTGGGAGCAACGAGAGATTTAGTTTTATTTTTAGGTGTGTGTGTATGAGTGCATGCGCATAACTGCAGGTGCCCGCAGGAGCCACTGGCATCACATCTCCCTGGAGTTGAAGTCTCCCCGGTTGCACTGAACCTTCTCATGAGGGTGCTGGGAACTTGGGTCCTCCAATAGAGCAATACATCCCTTAACCGTAGGGGCACCTCTTCAGTCCCTCTTTCTCTTTTAAAGCCATAGAATCTACTTTTCTACTTCAGGATCAAATGTGGTTTCTCAAGCGCTCTAACACCTACAAAAGTTTTACACAACATAGGACGTATATAAAAATCTCAAAATTAAGGGCACATAAATATACACAAAATGAAATGACAAAAGGCGCAATCCAGTTAGAAATACAGAAAACATGACACATGCTGGTTAGTTTTTGTCAGCTTTGTACAATCTGGAGTCGTCGGGGAAGAAGGAACCTCAGTTGAGGACTTGCCTCCAGGAGACTGGCCTCTGGGCACCTCTGGGGGGGGTGGTTATCTCTTGACAAACAACTGGTGTGGAAGGGCTCAGCTCACCGTGGGTAGAGCAGGTTTTATGTAACAAAGCAAGCTGAACAAGTGATGGAGAGCAAGCCCGGTAGCAGCATTCCTCTGTCCTCTGCCTCCAGGTTCCTGCCTTGTTTTCTGGAAGTGGAAGATGAAATTAACCCTTTCTTCTCTGTGGAGGTTTGAAGAAGAATGGCTACCATAGGCTCATCTGGTCACCAGAGAGTGGAACTATTTGAAAGGATTATAAGAATTAAGAGGTGTGGCTTTGTTGAAGTGGGTGTGGTCCTGTTGGAAGAAGTGTGTCGCTAGGAGTGAGTGTTAAGGTTTTACAAGTCCATGCCAGGCCCACTGTCTTTCTTGCTGTAGACCAGGTGTAGCTCTCAGCTACTTTCCCAGCACCACACCACAACTACCTGCTGCCATGATTCCTGCCAATTCCTGCCATGGTGATAATGACTAAACCTTTGAAACTGTAAGCAATCCCCCAATTAACTGCTTCCTTTTATAAGAGTTGCCATGGTCATAGTGTCTCTTTATGGCATTAAAACAGTGACTAAGACACTCTCCAGGTTGCTTTTGGTGAGTGTTTTATCACATTAGTGACAATGAACACACAGTTCATTAAAGAGAAGATAAACGTGGAAAATTAGCACATGGAACAATGTTCACTGTGTCACTAGGTCCTCATGGAAAGCAGGTTATAATGAGTACGATATCTCTGCATGCTTATCAGATCTGGGAAAGGTTAGAAAATGATTGTGACTTTCCCAGACCCCACCATTTACCTGCAAATTTCATGATTTCCTTGTTTTTTATTACTGAGTAATATTCCACTGTGTAGATATACCACAGTTTGTGCATCCATTCCTCCACTGAGGGGCATCTGGGCTATTTCCAGCTTCTGGCTATTACAAATAAGGCTGCTACAAACACGGTTGAGCAAATGTCCTTATTGTGTACTTGAGCCTCTTTTGGATATATGCCTAGGAGTGGTATAGCTGGATCTTGAGGAAGCACTATTCCTAGTTGTCTGAGAAAGCGCCAGATTGCTTTCCAGAGTGGTTGTACAAGTTTACATTCCCACCCGATCATCCTGAGTGAGCTATGCCAGACGCAGAGGGATGCACACAGTATATACTCACTCATATAGACATATAATATAGGATAAACCTACTAAAATCTGTGCACCTAAAGAAACTAATCAAGAGGGAGGACTCTTGTTAAAATGCTCAATTCCTATCCAGAAAGGCAAAGAGGCTGGGCATCAGAAGAAAGAGAAAAGAGGGAACAAGTCAGGAGCCTGACACAGAGGACCTCTGAAAGGCTCTGCCCTGCAGACTATCAATGTAGATGCTGAGAATTATGGGCAACCTTTGGGCAGAGTTCAGGGAATCTTAGGAAAGAAGTGGGAAACAGTAAGATCTGGAGAGGACAGGAACTCCACAAGGAGAACAACAGAACCAAAAAATCTGAGCACAGGGGTATTTCCTGAGACTGCTATTCTAACCAATGACTATGCATGGAGATAACCTAAGACCCCTGCAGAGATGTAGCCCATGGCAGTTCAGTATCCAAGTGGGTTCCATTGTGATAGGAACAGGAACATGTCTCTGACATGAACTGATTGGCCTGCTCTTTAATTACCTCCCCCTGAGGGGGAAGCAGCATTACCAGGCCACAGAAGAGGACAAGGCAGCCACTCCTGTTGAGACCTAATTGACTAGGATCAGAAGGAAGGAAAAGAAGACCTCCCCTATCAGTGGACTTAGGGAGGGGCATGCATGCAGAGGGTGGATGAAGGGAGGGATTGGGATGGGAGGAGGGAGGGAACCACGGGGGGGGGAATACAAAGTGAGTAAAGTGTAATTAATAAAGAAAAATAAAATAAAAAAAAGAAAACAATTGTGACAATATCAAGTCTTGGCAAGAACGTGAGACAATCAGCTTTCTTGCATGTTAAAAATGGAAATGAAAAGTAGTACATTGGCTCTGCAAAACAGCTGGGTAGTTTCTTCTAAAACCAAACATTTAATTTTGTGGACCTAGAAATTTTACTGTTAGGCATTTACAGTGGAACAATTCTTGACACACACAATAGTTTAGGTCAGTCTCAAAGAAATTATACTCAAGGTAAGGTGTCAACGCTAAAGGCTACATACTGTGTGATTCTACTGTATAGCATTGATAAGTTACCAAAATGAAGACTGGATCAGTTTTGAAATGGAGTGAGTAGTATTCTATTATGTAAAAGTACCACAATTTCTGTATCCATTCCTCCATTGATGGACATCTGGGCTGTTTCCAGCTTCTGGCTATTACAAATAAAGCTGCTACAAACATGGTTGAGCAAATGTCCTTGTTGTGTACTTGAGCATCTTTTGGCTCTATGCCTAGGAGTGGTATAGCTGGATATTGAGGAAGCGCTATTCCTACTTGTCTGAGAAGCATGAACTCAATGCTCAATGGCTGGCTCTTTTACTCCCTCCCCCAGCCCCCCCCCCCCCGGAGGGAGAAACAGCCTTGCTAGGCCACAGAGGAGGACATTGCAGCCAGTCCTGAAGAAAATGATAAGCTAGGGTCAGATGGAAGGGGAGGAGGACCTCCCCTGTCAGTGGACTTGGAAAGGGGCAGGGAGGAGATGAGAGAGGGAGGGTGGGGTTGGGAGGGAGTGAGGGAGAGGGCTACAGCTGAGATACAAAGTGAATAAACTGTAACTAATATTAAAAAATAAAATAAAAAAAAAGAAGAAAAGGAGTGGGAGTTATCTGGGCATAGGTGAAAGAGAATAATACAACTGGTCCTTCTAGGTGCAACTTTTCTGTTTTTTTTTTTTTGTTTGTTTGTTTTGTTTTTTTGTTTTTTTGTTTTTTTGCCTGTGGTAATGGATCTATGATGTTGTGATAAAATTGGAGAACTTAATAAACAACCTTATTTCCAACTGAAAACACAAAAGAAAATACAAAATCTGAATTACCTCAGTGAACTGTGTTACTCTCAACATCCTATGTAGAATTTTGTACCGTACATAGGTACTTCAGTGTGCTGTCATTGAGAGAAGCTGTGTAAAGGCATGTAGAATTCCTCCTTGGAAAACCAGAAGTGAAAGTATCAGCAGGCATTTATCTAGTTTTTATTGTCAGTCTCTCTGTTAATTGCTGCCATAGCCCCTAATCAGTACCACAGACCCACAGAATTTTTTTTTTTTCAGTTTGGTAATATGTTATCTATGTCTAAAATATATACAGATCCATAACATACACATAAAATATATTCACTTAAACATATTCTACTGGAAAGCATCTTTGGTTAATGGTCACCTGGGACAATAAGAAAATGACCCTTGTTTGTAGTCCCTTGTTAATATAATAATGACAAATACTGACTTAAAAAGTCTTTTGGCATTCTATTGATGGTCTAAGTAGCTGAGCATCGGGGGAAATAAGATGGGGAAGGCTTCAATCTAGTGAAAAAAAATTGACACTTGTGACAAAAATGAAGCGTTGCTTTCATGATGTTATAACTGCCAATCCTCCCAGGGTTTCAGCCATATGACCATTTTAAGCCACACAGTGCGATGGTAGAAGTGCAGGCTGAATCTAAGCAGACAGAGACAAAAAGCCTTCACTACCACCTTTGCTGAGAGCAAAAGCAACTAGTTTTGGGAGGTCTCCTGACTTTTTAAGCAACTTGATATAGTCACATAAAATTTATGGAGACCATGCAAAGCAACATATCATGCTGTCTTCAGGAGAACCATCTAATAATGATTTTTAGTTTGGATCAATGAGAATGAATGACTTCGGAGTTCGTCCCGTTTCTCTATTAGATATGAATGGAGCCTTCTGAACTGGCTTCTGAAGTGCTCATTTTAATCACAAGGAAAAAGAACTTCTCTGTGCTGATATGTCACTCTCTGCTCACAGAATATTCTCTTTTTAACTATATGTAACACAGTCATCTTTTGATGGCAGCAACAGTGGTTGTCCTATGCTTTGCACTGGTTCACACTAAACACAGCAGCTGTCCCAAAGGGACAGCTTTCTCCTGAGAGCAAGATTTCCAAGCACTTAATTTCCTCAGTGGTTAGTCTCTGCAGACGTCTGAAGGTGCTCAGGCTCTGAAGCTGGGGCAGACATAGGTTCTGATGATGAGGCTCTTTCATCTTGCATTGAAAACTTAGGAGTATTTTATTTGCTTTAAAAGATGAGTTGCACCAATTAGTTTGAGAATTGCTGTACATGAATATAGTTCCTGTGAGTTCAGGTTCCTGCTTCCCAGAGCCACACTCATCATCCCCATCAAAAGCAAGAACAAGGTAATTGTTGGCATCCATGGGGAACTTGGAGTCAAGGAGTCCTAGAGTCCTTTCCTACTTGATATTGTGCAAATGTTGACCTTAGCGGTGTCTTCTGTTGCAATATCAAGCTTCTGATCATTTCCCCTTGTTTTGCTCCTTTGTTGTGTTTTCTTTTCATTTTCACTCTTAGAGATATGGATGCTCCTTGGGACCTGCATCTCCTCCCACAGAGCAATGGACATATGTTGGTAGTTTTATTTGGATGAACAGGGTGTGGAATGTATAGGGTTAAACCAGAAACAGAATTACAGCTGGGCTGGATTTGACTTCTTCAGACTCTCTTGCCAGGCTTGTAAAAGGTGAATTCCTCTATGGACTGCCTTTCCAGCCATTTGCCTGCCTCCCCTATCCTACTCCTTTTCGCTGCGGGTTCAATGATTAACATGATGGCATTTTCCCCAGGCTTGATGCCTGGAGTTCCTTCTAGAGTATGATTTATCTCTTTGGCCATTTTTTTTTTTTCTTGCTCTAGGCTCAGGGATTTTGAAAGCTCCCAATCTGGAGCCTTTTTCTGAGTGCCAACTAATCAAACAGACAGAACCACGGGAGGAGGTCTAAATTCCATCCTTTCCTTCTCTCTATTTCACTTTCAACTGTGTGTCTGTCACATATTGAAAGGCATAGTAGACATCCAGTCTGACAAAGAATTAGATGGCTGGGGAGTAAATTTGGAAATGCTCAGCTATTTGGTGAATCAAAAGCCCCAAGCAGGTGAAAGTGACTTTGATTCAGGTCTGAGTCAGTTAAATTGCTTCTATTTCTCTGAAGAAGAGAAGAACGAAAGGGTCCCCAAACAGCACCTCCCGTGGTATCCAGCCAAGAGCTGAACCTATACAGGACAAGCAAATCAGACAGAACAGGAATGGAATAGGACAGCTCAGATTGTAGGTTCACCGTTTGCAGAAAGAGATAAGAGGAAGAGGTCAGAATAAACAGTGACTCATCAAAGAGAGGCGCGTACCAAGAATGGAATTTGTATTTATAGTTTCCGGAGGAAAGAGCTGCTGAGAAGTGACATTTACAAATAAGATGGATGATGACCAAAGGGGCTAAAGCATCAAATTAATTTCAAGAATGCGATTATAAACCAGGGAAGCATACGGACTTATGAAATATGTATTGACAGAAAGCTCTAGAGCAGCACTTGGAAGCTTCTGGTACCCAAACGATTAGATCAAAGTGACATAACTCCAAAGCTACTGAATGAGAAAAACACAGCCCTCATGTTCAGGTTGACAAAATCATTTTTACCTAGCCCAGATGTATGGGCAACTTCAGGGCAAAGAAGAACAGGAAGTGAGGCATTGTAGGGAAGAAACACAGCCTTGGGGACTTGCCACTTATCTGCCTAAGGGTGGTTAATAAGCCAAATCTGCAAATGGCAAGAAAAAAAAAGTCAGCCTCCGTGGTGTGATCAAGGGAAGCTAAGTTATAAATCTAACATCCTTACAGAGCATAAAGAAAATCTAGTATATTTCTTTATGGTAGAATTAATTCTACTAAAGTGGAGACTCTGAGTTTATTGTGAACTTGTATGGCCTCAGTAATCAAGTTAGGATAAGTTTTCTGGCCTCATCCAGACACTGAGGGGTAGGCAATGAGCCAGGTGTAAGTGCACGGTAAGGTTGAGTGCCTATCTCATGGGAAGAGGTAGTTGTCACATTGATAGATTTTTTAAGTCTGTTTTTAGTAATTCCATTAATAATCTGGACAAAATAGAGTGTGAGGTTTGGACAGATGTGAACTTTCAGTACAAGCACGGGCCCAGGTAACCTTGGTGGAGTTATCTTGTGTCTCTGAGGCAGCTTCCTCATGGGGAAATAGAGATAAACACTAGCTACTGATAACACCTGCCTCAGTGGGAAAGTCAGAGGTTTAATGAAAGGCCAGGGATAAAAGGCCCAATGCTCTAAGCCCTTCAAGGACCCTGTTTCTTCTCCCCACTCCTTTACCTTCTCCTCCCCCTCCCCCTTCTTCTTTCTGCCTGTTTTAAACATAAACTACAGATTCTGGGTGTGTCATCTTTTATATTCATATGTGTATTATTTTCTTTTACACAGGTTATGATGTTTTTATCATCATCTCTAGACCTTGTTGGATCCTCTTATGCTGCTTGCAATATTTGCATACAGTCCACTGCCCAAGCCCATGCATTCTTTTGTTTTCTTCCTGTGGTTTGTTTCATACAACCAAGTACCTCTGAAATGCACCAAGGAATTTACATTTTAGCGCCTAAGACAGTGGTCCCCAACTTTGAATATATTAGAATCACCTGGGAAACTTAAAAAAAAAAAAAGAAAGAAAAGAAAAGAAAAGAAAAAAGAAAAGGACCTTATTCTCATGCTGACCACTAGACTGCTTGAATTAAATTCCCAGGCATCAGTATTTTTTTTACTGATATGTCAAGGTGATTCCAACGTGCACACCCATATGAAAACTATTATTCTATATAGTGTGTTGGAATGAGTGCTGGCCAGTTTCATGTCAACTTGACATAAGTTGAAGTTATCTGAGAGAAGGGAGCCTCAATTAAGATAACTCCTCTATGGACTGGGCTGTGGGTATGATTGGAGGGAGTATTCTGAATTAGTGATTGATGGGGGAGGGCCAATCCCACTGTGGGTGGGGCTATCTCTGGACTTGTGATCCTGGTTTCTGTAATAAAGCCAGTAATCAACCATCCTCATTGGCCTCTTCGTCGGCTCCTGCCTCCAGGTCCCAGCCCTGCTTGAGTTTCACCTGACTTCCTTCAGTGGTGAACAACAATGTAGAAGTGCAGGCCAAATAAACCCTTTCCTCCCCGAGTTGCTTTTGGCCATGGTGCTTTGTCGCAGTGAGAGTTACCCTAACCAAGATGGCAAGGTACTTCATTTTGGTGCTCTCTGCAAAAATAGTGAGTAAAGGTTTTATTTCTCTATGGTTTTGATTAATTATGCTCGATTTTTATCCCCCTATGATGATCAGGTGAAAGACAGGTCACCTTCCTTTCTAATAATAAGAGTCTCTAGTGCCACTGTCTGCTTTTAGACAGAGAAACAAAAACACTTCTTTTATTTTTTTAATTTTATTTTTTTATTATTGGTTACATTTTATTAACTCTGTATCCCAGCTGTATCCCACTCCCTTATTCCCTCCCAATCTCACCCTCCCTCCCTCATCTCCTCCCTGCCCCTTTCCAAGTCCACTGATTGGGGAGGACCTCCTCCCCTTTCATCTGACCCTGTTTTATCACCTCTTAAACCCCAAGTCAGTGCTGGAGCCAGCAGAAATGCAGATATTGGATGCTAGGGGGTGGTGGTGGAGAAGTCGTATATTGTAGAGGCTTCTTTGATATGCAGCAGATATAAATTCTCTTTTTGCTATGCTTTTAGTTTATGTTAGATTTAATGGCCTCAGGGTAGATCCTTTGATTCCCTGTATGGGCTCAGGGGATGTGACGGGTAGGGGAGACTTCTGCTCTTGGTAAGATACTTTGTTTCTGTGTCTCACACCACATCTTCAAACTGAGAGTGTTTTTATTCAGTCACACACACAATTTAAGACTTTAGTCGTGTTTTTGTGTGTGTACATGCATGTTCCGTGGTACATATATATGTATGCTGTGGTTAGGAGACAACTGGGAGTTAGTTATTCTCTCCTTCCACCATGTAGTTCTAGGGGAGAAACTTAGGTTTCCAGGCTTTGTAGGAGAGTCTCTATCCACTGAGCCATCTTGCCAGCCCTGATTTTTTTATTTTTTTTAAAAGAGCAGAAATGTATTTAATCTCAGTCCCTGGCTATGCTTATGTCCCAGAGGTAACACGGAGTCCAACACGATTTCAGAGCTGGCACCTGAATGACTTAGTTAACTCTCTAAACGGTATTGTTATGGTAAGAACAGAAGGACACTATCTTCCCCTCTTAGGCACTTGTGGCTGATGGATGTTTTTATTGGGAGAGATTCCATGTTGTTGGCACAGGACGGTTATCCTTTTTGTGTTAAAATAATGTAAGCTTGTTTTTTTCTAGTCATGATTGGTCTTTGTTTCTTAAAATATTTTTCTTTGATACGCATAAAATCCAAATTTTGGTGAGGCTAAATCTCTATCTTGCACATGTCTTCCAGACTCCCTGCCTTAAATGGGAAGGGTATTCATACCGCAATATCGTGAAGCCTTATTTTGTTCTGTAAACAGCACTTAGCTCTTTTTACTAATTATGATGTTGCATTGTTACAATGTTAGGAAGAGGTTTAACAACTTCATAAATAGCCAATAATCATTTTTACTATAATATTTAAATACTGATTTCTCCTCTTATTTGAGTGTCTCTTTGGCTTTGGACTGGATTATCGTTTGTATCTGATACTTACCTGTGTTTCCTGTATGCCTTATAAGCCTATTCTGGTGGCAGGATAACATTTTAATTGGTATAAATTTATAGAATGTTTTGATATTTAAAAAGTAAATAACTTTTCTATACGGACATGACATAAAGGTTTTTTTTTTTTTTTCAACAAATTACTTACTCATGTACCCTTCCTTTTTTTGTTTTGCCTATTTTCACTTCCATGTGCATTTTAGAAACAGCTTGTCAAGCTCCATAAATAACTTATGAGCTATTTTTTTTCTTAAGGATTGCTTTGAATTTACAGTTTTCAGGAGGTAGTTTATATAATAATCCAAACATTAGTGCTTCTGCCTATAATCCTGACATACTTTTTGCGTTAATTAGATTTTTATAAATCCTTATTTACTTTATAGTCTTTTTTTCATGAACATAATACTGAGAGGCATTTAGTTACTTGAAGACTCGGCTTCATGGCCTTCCAATAACCACTCCTGATATCATAAGTCAAATGCCACTTTGACTCTAAATATTGTGTAGTTATTTTTTCCTTGTCTGTTTGTGAGTAGTTTTATTGTTAGGCTTTATGATCCCTTCTGCATCAATTAGGGCAGATGAAGGGTGTTTGAGTGTCCTGTGATGATGGATTCAGGGGCATGGTGATATTTATTCTATAACTTCCTCAAGTAGGACACAAAAAGGGTAGTTTTGGATCATTGAGTCTTTAACTCACATGTAGAGAACCCCGTAGAGGGTACATTCTGTCCACTGGCTGTTTACTGCTCTAAAGTCAGAGTACCTGGGCGAACGGAGCCTAAAAATGAAGCCTACTAAAGTCTCACGCAATAGCCAGCTCTATTCATAGCATCAGACAATTAATACTCTGAGGGTTAAGAAGGGCCACATGAATAAAGGTCTCATGAGTTCAAGATGTACACAATCACAAGGACAAAGTGCACGTGACAAAAACATGTTCTTACATAGAGACGTATTGTGTGGTTTGAATAGATATGGCTCCCACAGATTCACGTGTTTGAATGCTTGGCCATAGGTAGGAAGTGGCACTATTGGAGAGTGTGGCCTTATTGCAGTAAGTGTGGTCTTGTTGGAGGAAGTGTGTCACTGTGGGGGTAGGCTTTGAGGTCTCCTGTGCTCAAGCTATGCCCCATGTGGCACACAGTCTCCTTCTGCTGCCTGTGGATCAAGATGTAGAACTCTCGGCTCCTTCTCCAGCACCATGTCTGTCTACCATGTCTGTCTGCATGCTGCCATGCTTTCCAACAATGATAATAAAGAACTAAACTTCTGAAGCCAGCCCCAGTGGAAAGCTTTCCTTAATAAGAGCTGCCATGGTCATGGTATCTCTTCCCAGCAATAGAAGCCCAACTGAGACACATATAAACCAAAGCCTGTTGTAACAAATAATCTGAAGTACACTCACTCTTTTCTGCATCACCTGGGAGGGGCACAAAAGCAAATGCCAAGAACAATTCTGTGTGTTTGAAGAAACTGAGGTCACAAGACTCTTGTCCTGTTTTCTTGGCGTTTTCTCACATGTACTCAGAATCCCTTCACACAACTCCATTCCTGGACCATGTTTCGACAACTGGCAATTGTTGGTATATAATAAGAGATCATTAATTTTTTTGTAAGTTTGAAGTTGATGCTCTCTCTCTTTTAACCGAAGAACAAATAATTTTGTTATTGAGCCTGTCTATAAAACTTACCCATATTTTATGTAGTAAGAAGCCTGGCTTATTAGGAAAGATATTTAGTCATTTCCCACTCCCTTAATCAATCTAGGTTTTGCTTGTAGTTCACTCTCAAACACATTCCAACAGCTGTCTTCATCCCACCTAATGTCTTGGTCCTTGTACCTGGCATTCTGGTGTTTAGTGTCTGAGACTTTGTTCCTCTTATGGCCTCAGGACAGTCAGTTCTTGTAGGTTGTGACCTTTAGATAAGAAATGCCTTATCCACACACCACCACTTAGTCCTCTGACCTTTAATTCAGGGTTGACTGGACTTTGGACCATCAAGAAGCATGTGTCAAGGAGAGACAGTTTTCACTGTATTTGTATGTGCCTCAGACAGCCTTAAAATCTATTGTTGTTCATCCATTTATTATGAAATATTTAAAAATCCTTTTTAATGAACTATGTGTCATTTTCATGAAGTCATAAGAAATGAAGATTATGAACTCAAGGTGGCAAGATCTCACAGACATTTAGATTGCAGTAAAATATCAGTGAGAATCCATAGAACTTATAAAGAAAGATACCAAAAACTTTCCTAAGCACTTGGATGATAGTTATTTGTTATTGTAGTCGTAATGTTTATTTATGTATTTCTTTTTGATGTAAGGTCTTTCTATGCAGCCCGGACTGGCATGGAACTGATCCTTCCTCAACTGCCATGTGCCTGATTACCAGCAGATTATTCTCAAAGACTGAGATTTCTATGATTACATTTTTGTTGTTTCTGACATGCTATGAAAGAAAGAATTTTTTAAAATCCTGGCTAAGTGCTTACTGTGCACCTGCTTGTTCCAAGCTACCTTGAATAGAAAGTACCATTTTAGTGCAGACATCTGTTTTAAGCAACTGGAACCTCAGTGAAGTCGGTGTCTCTGCTGATTTTCAAATTCTGATCAAGTTCAAAGTTTCGGACTGGAGAGTACCGAGGACACATTTGTAATGCTGAGGGATTAGCAGTTAAGAAGCCTCCCACTTTCACTGAAACAACAAAGGGAGGTGCTTCAAGGACAAAACTGTACCGTCGAAAGCTCCAGCTTGTAAAATGCAAGTTCATTGAGAAGAGAATCCAGACTGAGAAAAGCTGCTGGTGCGGTGGGTGCCTTAGTTATGTTTCTGGTTACTGTAAAGACACGTGAACAAAAGCAACTTAAGGGAGAAGGGGCTTATTGTGGCTCAAGGCATGAGGATCTTGTCACAGTGCGTCCATACTCGAGGAGCACTGAGGAACACTCAGCTCAGCTAGGTTTTCCAAACCCAGGGAGGAAGTTGTGTACTCTTAATGTGGGTCTTGCCGTTTCAGCTAGTCTACTTTAGAGATTCCCTCACAAGCTGGCATCTTTTATATAGGAAGGCACTCTGCCAATACTAAAAGAGAATGTAAACACCAGTCCAGTCACAAACTCTTCTATCTACAGTGGTGTCCTGCCTGCAAGACATTCTAGTGCAATGGAGGCACAAAATTTGTAGAAGTCACCAACTACAGTCGGATATGACTGACAGTACACTCCCTAAGATAGAACCCACACCCAACACTGGTTAGATGATGAAGAACCTGAGCCTAGATAGCCCAGGGGCCCTAGGAAAAACTAGATGCTATTGATCTAAACAAAACACAAACAAACCAACCAAACTAAAACAACACCCCCCCCCCCAAAAAAAAAAAACAAACCAGCAATTGAATGACTCTCAATGACATTCTACTCTAACCATAAATTAGGGCCTTACTCAGCTATCATCAGAAACCCACAGGCAGACATTATGCAGAGAGTGAGAAACCCATCAGGAGCCCTGAGAGGAGAAGGCAGAAAGGGCCAGAGGAGGTGGAGGACATCAACAAAACAAGGTCCTCTAAATCAACATGCTCAAAGCTCATATGAGCTCACAGAGACCGAGGCAGCATGCACAGGGCCTGCACAAGGCTGTACCAGATGGAGAGCTGAAAGGAGAAGTCGGTACATGACTCCATCCTTAGCCAAATACCAATCTACAACTGATAACCACTTGCAAATCATATTTAGTTTTCTTCAAGGGAGCCTCACTGGGAAAACAAACTACTCCCAAGGGCAGGCTGCATGCCAGCAGGAGATGGCCAACAGAAAATGAACTCAGTGGCTTCTTGGGAGCATCCTTGTCTCATAATGTTATGTCAGGGCCTTTTCTTTTGTTTCTTTCTTTTTTTTTTTAATCTCAAGGTATTTCTTTATTATTTTACTGATAGAGTTTTCTCTCCATTTACACTACAGGTCTTTTGCATATATATCATAACTTCTAGTTTAGTGTTTTTTTTTTAAATTTTTTTTTTTTATAGGATGCCTGAGTATGTGACTGAGTGGTTTTCTGGAGCCTTTTCTTTGGCTCTTTTCTTTGTGTTTGTTTGTTTTGTCCTATGTGTGTTAGGTTTTGTTTTATATTATATTATTTTCCCTTGGAAGCCTGTCTTCTAATGAGAGACAGAAAGGAGGGGAAGTGGGTAGGAACTGGGAGGAGGGAGAGGAAACCAATTTTAGGATGTATTATGTAAGGAAAAATTTACTGTGAGAGAGTAGCACATCTCTCACAGCTGTGCTCAGAGGTTAAATGATCCCTGTTTGGTGACTCTGGAGGTGCCTCCTAAATGATTCCAGATTCCTGGCAAGTTGATAGTTAATGCTCACCCACACAAAGTGATTCTTCATTGGAAAGCAACCATTTAGGGAGGTTTTTGTCCCTCCTCAGGCTCACCCACCAAGACTTGACCTCTATCCTGAGGTAAAAGGGT
>REGO01000001.1:3389558-3404916 GCA_010120015.1 Rhombomys opimus
AGGGCCTTTACCTGTGAAGCCATCTTGCCAATCTGTTTTTTTTTTTTTTCATGTTTAAAAGACACAACACAAACTAACTCACAAGACTGAGAATTAAAGAAAATAAATTTTATAGATTAATACCTCATATACATGGTTAGTTGTATTTTGACACTCTGAGCTTCTTCACTGTTAACTGCCCTGAGAAATACCTTGAATTACTGTGTTTGGTGCCCTTGTCTTAAGCTCAAACGTTACAATGGTTTTTTTAGATAATATTTCTATCCCAAATAAAATTATGTATTTCTTTCTTTACCCACACAGAGCATCCTTAGCATTCCCTAGAGGAACGTACCATGGCTTGGCACCTTAGTGAGATATTTTTCTCCCAACAAAAATATATCTTATCCTAAAAGAATGTGGCTTTTTCCCTCTGACTATAGACCTCAATTTTATCCCTTTTAGAAGAAAAATGTTTTCTTTCACTACCTGAAAACAGAACTTCACATTTCAAAGAAAAATAGCTGCAGTCGGGCAAGTGCTTCATCTTCCGAATGTCAGTGTTTCCACCATCGCTCTCTGATATCTCAGAACGGGCTTCTTACTTTACAGAGGGAATCTCCGTTCTCTAAGCCGGGGCAGCTTGCTCCCTTCAGCCCTTGCAGAGCCTCATCTTGCTCCTTCCTACTCCATCACTAGTCTCTCCCTGTCTTCACCACTATTGACATGTAACTGCCTCAGCACTATTTGTGCACACCTCACTCACTGCTCACCCTGCCCTTGGGACCATCTTTCTACAGCTTCTGCCGTCTCTCTCAGTTGAGGTCATGGCACACATTTCACTCCAGGGAAGCTTCCCTTTCAGCCTCTCCCAGGAAATGGCTCCGATCAAGGACACCATCCATCTTACCATGCTGCACCATTAAGTAATTCTCCTCTATCCTCCTCCAACCTGACATCCCCACAGACTATAGCCTACTTTGTGAACTTTCTAACCAGAGGTCCTTTTCTGACTTTGAATCCCCTGCTACCTTTTCAACTCACTGGTTAATCTTTCCTGGCGTCCTTTTCTTTTCTTATACAGGATTAAAGTTTGGAATTAGCAGACATGGAATTTTCCCCTAAGGGATGCTGAACCTATATGTATCTCCTCTCCTGGACCATTATCATCTTCATAGTCTTTCCCTCTCTTTCTTCCTCCTTCAGCCTCCTCTCCTCCCCCCATAGTCCTTTTTTATTCTATTTCTCTTTTTTTCCTCTTTGCCTTCCTCTTTATGATAACGAATATATATTGATTACTTTCTGGTTTGTTCCTAGACATTGGGCCAGATGCTAAACATACAGAGATAATGTTCGCTGTGTCAAAAAAGTTCATAGTCTACCAGTAAACTTTACACAGAGATAAACATAAAAATTAGAGTTGTTGGGGTAAGATGATGAACAGTTATAGGACCCAAAGGGGCATTGTAGGCAGGGATGAACACAATCAATGGAGAATTTATTCTATGAAATAGGGATGGCTCGTTCTATTCTTATTCTACACCCTTACCACATGGGATGAAAATAAATCGGAGACTACATCAAAACTTATTTTAATTGAGTAGTATATAGCTATGATTTTATAACTCCAAAGATTCCATGGGGTTAATTGTGGGGAGTGGAGCTCCAGGCTCATGCCTTTCTTCATTCCTTCTATATTTCTTTCTACTCAGTTTAGATACTTTCAGCTGGCTTAGCTGTCTCTTTATCTTTTGTCTGCAGTGGGAAATAATTGTTTCTAAAGAAAACTCAATTTTTTCCTTTGAAATTCCTCATACAAGTAAAGAGAATACAAAATTCTCTTACTTGAATCTTCAGTCCACACATATATGGAGTATTATTTTCTTTCATGCAGAAAGCATACAGAGACATTCAGTTCCTGTGTTGTGACTATGGCATATTCTGCCTTCAAACTACAGAATAGTCTATTATTACTTTATTTCTTACATGTTTTAACTTATATGATTTATTTTAGTTTGTTTACCTTTTAGACATTTACTATAAATTCATTCTCCTCCCCCTCAAAAGAAAAAAAAGCAATCTTTTCTAGAAATGTAAAAGTGTGCTTTGAGTATTCAAAAACTACTTTCTTTATTGTGCTGACTTCCTTTCTCTGAGTTCCTTTCCCTTCTGCATTTCATCCTCTACCACTCATCATGGCATCTTTGTCTTTGGTGTTTTCCAGTTAGGCCTGGGTCACCATTAGGCTTGTTAAACAGTTCTGGTTTTAGGCTTTCCTTGTTGTGGTAGTTCTGCATTTGTGCTCTGAGATAGCTTGTGGCTTGCTAGCTTCCCTTTCTTAGACTGGGAGCCATTTTATTTTCCCCTGGGAGACATGTACATCATTGTTCTGTGGTCTAGAGTTGCACTGGGTAGCCTGGGGCCATTGTAACGCTTCCCTGGCTAGAGCCTAGTTTGAAAGAATGAACTTCTATGAAACCTTCCAGTAAAGAGATACGGCGCCACTGGGGAAGACGTCCTTTGGGTTTCCCTTTCCTCTTGCACTAGGGAAGCTCAGTGAATTTTTCAATCTGAAAATATATATGCTTCAGTTTCTGAACATTTTGGAGGAATTATTATTTTGATTTCTTCATGGTTTCTCTTGCTGGAATTCTCATTCAGAATTCAATCAATCGTGAATTTTCTCTTTTGTGTTGTTTTCTGTCTCTTGAAACTTCATATTTTTCCTATCCTTTTTGCTCTTGCATGTTTTAAGCTCCTAGAGACCCTCTTTTGACCTAGAATGTCCTGTATTTGTAATATTGTTGTTTTTTTCATGATCATGCTCTTATCTGCCTGAGAAATACTGAATTTTGGGTTGTTCTGTTGTCCTTATGATGTCTGTTTGTACTTCTGTCCCTTGATGGATTGGATTTCTGTGTGCTCTGTCATGGGCTTTCCTCAAATGTGTGGCATCCCCCACATCATCACTCTTTGAAACCTTGGTACCAATCACTATGTATGTGTATGTGTAAATGTGTGTAGTGATTCTTTTTAGACCATCTTATTGGTGACAATCATTTTCTTGTTAGAATTCTTGCGCCATTTCTCATTGAGTACTAATGCTCTCCTAGAAAAAAAAAAAATTAGCCTGTCTGAAAGGCACAGGCCGAGTTGACTGCATTTTGGAATGTTTATCTCTGACCACTGCTGATTTTCGCTTCGTTTGCTTGTGTTTTGACTGCTGAAAATAATGTGTATGTAGTCTATGGGTTGTTGACTGGCCACGCAAAGGGCCAAGGAAATCAGTGTCCAATACACAGCTCTCTAAATAAATGAGGTATTGCAGCTAAGTCATTAATTTTTACTGCCTGGGTAACAAATGCTTGCAGGAGATCTCTGATTAACCTCTCACCTCCCAACACTGTGAGAAACTCTTTCCTTCTTTGGTGGTGTCTATATGGAATCAAAACTAACCTGGATCTGAATGTGTTTATGGCCTATATAGTGTGGATGAGTGTGCTGGAAGCAGGTTTACATGATGACAGGACACCAGTGATACCGGTGCTGGCATCGTGCTTTGGGGACGATGCTCTCCTCCTAGAAATCTGCCTTTGTATGCAGGACTTTCTGTGTGTATTTGGTGTGTGTATCATGGAGTTGCCGAGGCTTAGATGCTCACACTGGCATTTTCATCCATAAGCACTGTAAGTGACCACCTAATTATTTATTTATTTATTTATTTGTGTGTGTGTGTTGTGCATGTATGTAGGGAAGTGTATGAGGGCCAGAGGAGGATGCCAAGTACCTTCTAGCCTGCTTTCCACCTTACCCCCTTGAGACAGAGAGAGTCTCTGGCTGAACCTGAAGCTGGCCACTTATTAGATAGGCTAGCAGGGTGATCCTCCTGTCTTTGTCACAACCACCTCTGAGACCGCTGCAGGACCAGCAACACCCAGCCTTTAAAATACGTTCCAGCATTCTAAGCCTAGATCCTCAGGCTTGCCCAGCCAGCACTCTTACCCACTGAACCACCTCCCCTCTCCAGCTACTCTTATCTGCATCCATGCTTAGCATCATCGTCACTTGGGCCTAAGTGGCCTCATCCCCAAATGATACAGTGCGTTGCATATCCGAGTGCATCCAAACTCTATAACTTGCATATTGCTGGAAGTCAATTATTCATGTTATTCTTGTCACAAGTTATTGTGACTACCTTTGGGACCTACAGAAACTTTCCTAACTCGTAAGGAGCCTTACTCTTGCCGTTTGTTAGACGGAGATAACGTTACTTATGGGACTAATAAAAGGTGGATTAAGACCAGAAAAATCTCAAGTATTGTCCAGCTGCAGCGTTTACTCAATAAACGTTAGCTCCTATTACTGTTGATACAAAGCACCCAGTCTTTTTCAAACCACAGGTTTGTTCTAAACACAGGGATGTATAAAAACAGCTTGCGCTGTTTAGTGTGACGTCCACTCCAGGTGTTCCCCGGGCTGCCGTTTTAGGTTCCTGCTGGTGGCTCTGTGGAGACAATATTTTAGGATGGGAGACCTGTTGTTAGAACTTCAGGGGAAGGAAAAGTGGTCCTGTCATGAAAACACGCCTCCAGTGAGGTAAGTGTGTAGGACATGACTCCCTTTTCCTGCACCAGCAACTATGGCCATCCATTTGCAAAACTACCTGTGAGAAGAGATGTCAAAACAACACCTGGGAGCTCTGTGGAGTCAGTTACAAAGTAAGCCCTCACGTTTTAATAAAAGGAATTTAGATTTCAAGATAGTCATGAAAATGATTGTTAAATGAAAAACTCTTCATGATATACCTCTCTTAGGCAAGGCAAATCTCCACGAAGCCTAGTCTTCCATCCCTCTAGATTCTATCTGCTTGCACCAGAAACTGCGTGTTCAAATTTGTCACAGAGCCTATTAAACAACAGTTGTTCGGAGCCTGATGATGAAAACAAAAATTATGATGTGTTTTTTTCTGTATGCTTTTGAATTCTGTTTAAAATTTTATCAGTCTATTATATTCATTATACAAAGGGGTTTCATTATGAGCCTTCCATATGAGTATAAAATGCTTTGAATGTATTCACTCCTATCTCTCTTGCTCTTCCTCTATCTCTTTTTCTCCTTTCTTTTTCTCATCCATAGTTAATACCCCTTTCAGTTTGATGTGGTCCTTCTCCTCCCTTGGCAAACTAAAGCATGTCATGATGGCATGTTTGTGCAACTGACTTATTTCACTGAACTTGATGGCTGCTTTTGAATTCTTAGGCACCACCTTTCTGTAGGTCCATTCTCCTCAGTCTTTCATCCTCACCTGAGGCACAAGAGTTAACATCCTGCTACTGTGCCACTTCCCTCAGAATAAGCTTTTAGTCAAGCCTAAATTACTAAGATGATGAGGTTACAACACATTGGCTTAGCACAATATACCTTAGCAAAGCAGATCCCTGCTTAGGGGAGAAAGAGCCTTCTCTGTCTGAGATACAGTGCTGCTATTACCTTGCAAGAATGTCAACTTCCACCCTGGCTCTAACTAAATTTCTGGGATAGATAATGTCAGAATGTCAGGGTTGATTGCTTCAGTGCTTAATGACACAGGGCTCATAAGAGAGCTTGCAGAAGGACACAGAGAGCAGCCATGTCTAGCTGCTGTGATGTTTTCTGGAACTGCTCCCATGGAAGGCTGAGGTGATCAGGATGGTTGTTAAGGAAGTCCTATCTGTCCTCTCCACCTCCTGCAGTCTGCCTTGTCCTCTCCAGGTCCGGCTCTAACGATCCCTCCAAGCGATCTCCCCAGGTCCTGCTCTGGCCTCGCTCTTCTTCCTCTTTATTCCTACTCTTTTTTTCTCACATCCTCCACTCTCATAGCTCAGCTCACACCTCTAGGTAGATTAAGTCCAAAATCGTTATTCATAGTCTTGTCTTCTCTTCCAAGTACAAAGTTACTTTTCAACCACCTGCTAGACATGGGCTTGTACACATACCACCAGTGTCTCAGATTTAAAAAAAAAAAAAAAAGGTTTAATTCTAATTTTCTTCCATTTCTTCCTTTTGATTTTCTTTCTTTTTACAAAGTAAGTGGTTGGGCGTTCTTTGAATCAGCGTGAGGAAGGTTAAGCTTGTGGACTCAGCGTTATTTTTAGAATCATCAAATAGATTTCCCACACCTATTCTCAACCATTGAAACTATTTCTTCCTGGGAAAAACCAAAAAGGAAAGAAAAACATACCAGTGTGTATTATACATTGAGTGTATCCTCTCCCCACCCCATGTCCTTGCATTCACATTTGCAAGTCAACTGTGGCTTCCCCACCACTTGTAGTGGGCTCTCTGATATCCACATCAGCAGCATACATCACCCGATTGGCCATGTGCCCGATCCCATTTGTTTGGGTCCATTTACCCATTCCAGATCTTTTGTCTAGGACTGAACTGTTAATAAATGGAGTATCTGAAAGCTGAGCCCCATGGTCTGGCTCCGGCGTGGAGTCTTGGAGCCACAGTGCCCTGTAGCCTTTACCTCTGTACCCCGTCCTTCCTCGGCCACAAATGACAAGGGGTGACCTCGACCCCCAAAGCCAGTCTGCTGCCTAAACAGTCACTTGTGATTTGTGTGACTTGACTTCAATAGATGAACTTGACCTTCTTAAGGTTATTCTACTGAGGATTTTAAATAAGATACAGAGACACTGTCATATTTTTTAAATGCCTTAAAAATATGGAGCTCTTCTTTCTAATTCTGATATGCTTTCAAAACTTTGGAGTTTGAATTTGAAATTGAGATTAAAATAACTTTTGAATCACCCCCACCTAATATAAAATAATGTTGGATGCTTTGAAATAAAATTCAAATCTATTTTAAATAATTTGTATTGATATCTGTTTTCTTTCTACACCTTTTAATTTTTCTGTGATTTGTATCTGATAATTAGTCAATGTAAGCTTTTAAAGTTTTAATCTAATAGTATCTAAAAACTAATATTTGAGAAATTTGCTTTTAACAGTTGCTTTATTTTTCATTTTCTGCATTCACTCATCCAGAACACTGAGCATGCTCATTGCACATTTAACTTCAACATTTTCTGTTTTGGATTTTTGTTAGCTTTGGCAATTGCCTGTGTTACCATGACTATTACTTTTATGAACTGAAATATAATTATGCTATTTTTCCCTTTCCCTTTCTTCTAACCACCCCTACCTCTTTTCCCCACCTCTCTCTCTCAAATTGATGACTTTTGGTCTCTTTTCCCTTAACTGTTGTTATAAATGTGTGTTTATTGTATTCCTAAATAAATAAAGGCGATCTGCTCAGCCTGCAAAATGTTGACTGTAAGTTATAACGTTAAAATGTTGACTGTATGATTTCAGGGTGGACAACTTGGCATTGGATAACCAATGAGAGATGTTTTTGCTGGGAAGAGTATGTTCTCCCACTCAGAGTGCTCCTTAGCTTCTTTGTTCCTTAACTTCTTTGTCTTGGGGTGTGGCTTTTTCCTTCCCCCACCTCTTTTCCCCACCTCTCTCTCTCAAATTGATGACTTTTGGTCTCTTTTCCCTTAACTGTTGTTATAAATGTGTGTTTATTGTATTCCTAAATAAATAAAGGCGATCTGCTCAGCCTGCAAAATGTTGACTGTAAGTTATAACGTTAAAATGTTGACTGTTGATTTCAGGGTGGACAACTTGGCATTGGATAACCAATGAGAGATGTTTTTGCTGGGAAGAGTATGTTCCCCCACTCAGAGTGCTCCTTAGCATCTTTGTTCCTTAACTTCTTTGTCTTGGGGTGTGGCTTTTTCCTTTTTACGTTACCATGTCTCTTGGTTGGTGTGGTCCTTGTTCAAGTCTTGTTTAGAAAGCCATGTTGTTGAGACTTGGCTGCTGCCACTTCCCTGACAGTTCTAGAAGACACAATCTCACAGCACATGTTCTGTTGCTCTGGTTCTTAGAAACATTCCACCCCTTCTTCCTTGATGTTCCTTGAGTCCTAGGTACAGGAGTTGTGCTACAGATCAATTAGCTGGGACTTGGCACCACACAGTCATTTGTTTGCTGCATTCTGATTGGCTGGGATTTTCTATAATAGTGTCTGTCTGTGAGATAAAGATGTTTCCTTAGTGAGACAAGAGGATACACCCTACAGACCCTACAGACGAAAGATGTCCAGGATCTCTCTTGGTGGAGAGACTGGATGTGGTATTTAAAGTTTTCACTGCGGAGGTCTTTCACCTTCATGTTTAGGTTTATTCCTAGGTAATTTTCTGTGGGGCTGTTATGAATAGAAGTGTGTCCAGGATCCCTTTTTCTGTGTGTTTATTTCGGTGTACAGAAATGTTAGTGGTTTTTGTACGTTGACTTGTTTCATGCTATTTTGCTGGAATTGTTATCATTTCTGGTAGACCTTTAAGAATCTCTCATTAGCTTATTAAGATTAGCTTATTAGTCTGTGGATTATAGTATGGTTTTCCTGTATTGTATGGCTAATATCTGCTTATAAGTGAGCATACACTGTGCACATCTTTCTGGTTCTGGGTTACCTCCCTTAGGGAGATCTTTTCTAGTTCCATCCCATTTTCCTACAAATTTTATGATTTCCTTGTTTTAAATAGCTGAGTAGTATTCCATTGTGTAAATGTACCACAATATCTATATCCATTCTTGGGTTGAGGGATATCTAGGTTGTTTTCAGATTCTGGATACTATGAATAAAACTGTTATAAACATAGTTAAGCAAATGTCAATGAGGAGCACCCTAGGGAGGATGCTTAATTCTCGTTCAGAAAGGCAAATAGAATAGACACCGGAAGTGGTTGAAGAGAAGGAATAGGACAGGAACCTACCATAGATGTCCTCTGAAAGACTCCACCCAGCAGGGGATGGAAGCAGATGCCCAGACTCACAGCCAAACATTGGACAGAGTGCTGGGATTACTATGGAAGAGCCGGGAGATAGACAGACCCAGAGGAGACAGGAGCCCCACAAGGAGACCAACAAAGCCAACAGATCTGGGCCCAGGGGTTACTGCAGAGACTGATTCCTCAACCAATGACCGTGTATGGAGAGGACCCTGCTCAGATTAGGTGATAGGCAGCTCAGTCTCCATGTGGGTGCCCTAGTAAGGGGAGCAGGGGCTGTCTCTGACATGGACTCTGATACTTTCTCTTTGATCACTTCTCACTACTGGGGTCACAGAGAAAGAGGATGCAGGCAGTCCTAATGAGACTTGATAGGCTGGGGTCAGGTGGTAGGGGAGGGGGGCTCCCCGTTTCTGAGGACCAGGGCAGAGGGATGAGGTGGAGAGGGATAAGGGGGAGAGGGATAAGGGGGAGAGGGAGGAGGGTGGGATTGAGAGGAGACAAGGGAGGGGTTACAATTGAGATGGAAAGTGAATAAGTTATAAAAAATAAATTAAAGCATTCATTAAAAAGAATCTCTTATTAGTAATATCATCTCAGCTTGCAGATAGAGAGATTTTAACTTCTTTTCATGTTTGTATTTTTAATTTCCTTCTCTTGCCTTATTTTTTTTTTTTCAGCAAGTGGTTGAGCAGAATATTAAAAAGAAATGAAGTTCATGGGCAGCTCTGTTGCAATCCTGATTTTAGTGTGATTTGCTTCAAGGTTTTCTCCATTTAGGAGTATGTTGGCTGTGGGTTTGCCATGTAATGCCTTTATTATCTTCTTGAGCTAATCACTTCTACTTCTGTTCCCTCTAAGCCTTGTGCCATGAGGGCATGTTGAACTTTGTCATCACTTTTCTACATCAATTGAAATGATCACAGAAGTTTGTGAGTGCTCCTTCGGTTTCTCTTTCTTTGAATGAAATAAGAAGCATTGGGTATACACCTTCTTAGAAAGCTGTGATGACTAGTTTTATGTCAACTCAACACAAACTAGAGTCATTTTGGAAGAAAGAACCCCATTGAGAAAATGCCCCCACCAGATTTTTCTTGAGCAACTCTGTGGGTACATCTTCTTCATTGATTACTGATGTGGGAGGACCCACCTCACGGTGGGTGGTGCCACTTCTGGGAGGGTGGTCCTGGGCACTGAAAGAAAGCAGGATGAGCCAGTGATGGGGAGCAAGACAGTAAGAACTCCCCTGTAGTCTCTGTTTCAGTTCTTGTCTCCAGGTTCCTGCCTTGAGTTTCTACCCTGACTTTCTTCAGTGACTAACTGTGACCCAAGAGTTGTAAGCTGGAATAAATCTTCTCCTCCCCAAGATGTTTTTGATCATGGTATTTTATCATAAGAATAGAAACTCTAACTATGATACAAGTCTTAGAGAATTTTGTTCTATATCCATCTCTGCCAAGACTTCTTTAGTTGGAATGTTTTTTATTATTATATCAATCTCCTCATTTGTTATGGGTATATCCAGGTTGTTGATGTCTCTGTCTAATTTTGGTGGTTTGACTGGATCTAGAAATTAGAAATTTGTCCGTTTCATTTATATTTTTCAACTTAATGGAATATAGGGTTTTTGTTTGTTTGTTTTTAGTTTCTGTACAATATTTTGAATTTCTTTCTTGCATCTGGTAATTTCCACCCTCTCTTTCTTTGAGAATTAGTTAACCCTTTTTATCTTTTCAAAGAACCAGGTCTTAGATTTGTTAATTCTTTATATTGTTTTCTTTGTTTCTATTTCATTAATTTTGGTTCTGATTTTAATTATTGTTGACTGGATCTGAATTTACTTTGTTCTTGTTTTTTTCAAATTTTTGAGTTGATTTCAAAATTTTAAGTGATTTATTTCTGCTCTTTTTGTTAATGTGGGAACTTAGAGCTATAAAGTTCCCTCATAGGATTTCCTTTAATGTGTTACAGATGTTTCATTGGATTGTATTTTCATTTTATTTAATTTCTTTATTTCTTCTTTTCTTGACCCGGTCATCATTCAGTAGTGAGTTTGTGTACTTATTAGACATTTGTTTGCTGGTGATTTTAATTGCATTACATTATGGTCAAATAAGATACACAGAGTCATTTTAATACTTATGAATTTATTAAGATTTGTCTTGTGTATTAGGATGTGGTCTATTTTACAGACGCTTCAGTGGGCTGCTGAGGAGAATGCATAATATTCTTTGCTGTTTGGATGGAATATTTTGTGGACACTTTTTAAGTCCGTTTCATGTAAGATGTCATTCTAGTGTTTCCCTGCTTATTTTTTGTTCATATAAGCTATCTGTTGGAGAAAATGGGGTATTAAAATTGCCTACTACTAATGCATTGATATCAATCTGTTTTTATTTCCAGTACTACACTTTTAATGGAATTGTGAGCACTGGAATTGGTGCATATATGTTTAGGAAAGCAATGTCTTCTTAGTTAATTGTTCCCTTGGTTAGAACAAAGTGTCCTTCTTTCTCTCTTCTGATTAGTTTTAAATTGAAGCGTATTCTTTCAGATATTAGAATAGCAACACCTACTTGCTTCCTGGTCCCATTTGACTAGAGTAATTTTATCTATCCTTTTACTCTAAGACGGTGCCTATCTTTAAAGCTGAGTTTATTGTAGACAGTAATTAGATGTAGTTTTTTTTTTTTTTGATCCATTCAGTTTGTGTCTTTGATTGGAAAATTGAGGACATTAATATTTAGTTATGATTGAAAGGTGTGTATTGATTGTAGCCATTGTGTTGTTGTCTGTTTTCCCAGTGGTGTTTTGTGTTTTAGTAATTATAGGTCCCCCCCCTTTTTTTTTCTGCCGTCTCTTGGCTGTGTTTATTTCTGTCTTCAGACCAAAGTATCGTTTCCTGTATTTTGTTTACATTTGGTCTAATGAAAGTAAAGTAAAAAAAAAAATTAGGCTGGTTTTATTATGGAAAGCTTTGTTGGATACAGTGGTCCAAGTTAAGAGTTGTAGTTTGTTTGTTTGTTTGTTTAGAACTTGGCACCACTGTTCCAGGCTCTTTTGGTTTTCAGAGTTTCCATCGAGAAATCAGCTGTCATTCTGATGTGACCCGTGTTTTTCTCTTGGGGCTTTCAGTACTGTTTCTTAACTCTGTATACTTAGTGTTTCAATTATAATATCCCACCCCCATTTTCTGGCTTTGTCTAGCTGGGGTTCTGTATGTTTCTTGTATCCATATAGATATGTTTTGCCTTATCTTAGGTGAGTCTTCTTCGGGCTGGGATTCTTACCTCTCACCTATTCCCCTACTTCAAAGGTTTGCTCTTTTTACACATACCCTCCGCATTCCTTTCTTGTGTTTTCTATTTCAAGTTTTTACTATCCTTGCTTGTATGGTCTAGTTGCTCTACTTTATCGTTCAGTTCTAATATTCTGTCTTCTGCTTGATTCATTCTGCCTTAAGACTATCTTGAATTTTATAATTGGGTTACTGAGTTTTTCCAGTCCATCTTCATTTCCTCTTGAGTTCTCTTCAGTATTTCAACTTATTGAATTTGGCTTTCAATTCAGTGCCTGGCTTACTTCAGTCAGCCATATATTTGTGGTTTATTTTGGTGGAGAGCATCCAGAAAGGTACGTATTCTCCTTAAGTTTTGGGCTATGTGTATGTGTTCTTTAAACTCCTTGAATTCTTTGACATTTATGATTTTTTAAATCCCATGTCTTTGAGTTTATCTAGATCAATGGTTCTCAACCTGTGAGTTATGATCATTGGAAAATATATTTCCAATGGTTAGGAGTTGAGACACTGCTCGTAGCAGCAAAAATAAGTTTATAGTTGGAGGTTCCTAAAACCATCAGAAACATTTGTTTTCCAATGGTCATAATCCTAAGGTTCAGAACCACTGATGTAAATAATTCTAATTAGAGACCGGTGGATTTTTGAGAGAAGGGTTTAAAATACTGACTTGAGCTTTTATATTGTTTTTGCAATGATATCTGGAACTGAAAATTTCTTTTATTATTATTTATAATTTATTCACTTTGTCTCCTCCCTCATCTCCTCCTGGTCCTCCCTCCCTCTTTCTCCCCTAACTCTCTTCCCTATTCTACTGCTAGGAGAAGTACTCCTCCCCTACTATCAGGTCTCATCAGGACTGCCTGAATCTTCTTCCTCTGTGGGCTGGCAAGATCTCCCAGTGAAGGGGAAATGATCACAGAGCACACAACCCAGTTCCTGTCACAGATGCCCCTGCTCCCCTTACTAGGGCATCCACATGGTGACTGAGCTGCCTATCTGAGCAGGCGGTTTAGGTCCTCTTCATACATGGTCATTGGTTGATGCATCGGTCTCTGCGGTACCACCTAGGTCAAGATATGTTGGCTTTGTTGGTCTCCTTGTGGAGCTCCTGTCTCTTCTGGGTCTATGTATATCCCTACTCCTCCATAGTACTCCCAGTGTTCTGCAAAAATTTGGCTGTAAGTCTTGGCATCTGCTTCCATCTCCTGCTGGGTGGAATCTTTCAGAGGCCCTCTGTGGTAGGCTCCTGTCCTGTTCCCTCTCTTCTACCCCTTCTGATGTCTATCCTATTTGCCCTTCTGAATGAGAATTAAGCATCTTTCCTAAGGTCCCCATTTTGTTTAGCTTTTTTGGGTCTGTAGATGTTATAAGTAATTATACAGAGGAGACAACTTTCTGAACAGAACAACAACACAGGCTCTAATATCAACAATCAATAAATGGGACCTCATGAGACTGAAAAGCTTCTGTAAAGCAAAGGACACTGTCAACAGAACAAAAAGTCAGCCTACAGAGTTGGAAGTGATTTTCACCAACCCTACATCTGACAGAGGACTAATATACAGAATATATAAAAAAACTCAAGAAGTTAAACATCAACAAACCAAGTAATCCAATTAAAAATGGGATACAGAGCTAAACAGAGAATTCTCAGCAGAGAAACACCTAAAGAAAACTCAAGTGACAACATATGCTTAAGAGGATGTGGAGTAAGGGGAACCATCCTCCATTGCTGGTGGGAATGTAAACTTGTACAACCACTTTGGAAATCAATCTGGAGCTTTCTCAGACAATTCGGACTAGTGCTTCCTCAAGATACAGCTATACCACTCCTAGGCATATATCCAAAAGATGCTCAAGTACACAACAAGGACATTTGCTCAACCATGTTCATAGCACCTCTATTCATAATAGCCAGAATCTGGAAACAACCCAAATGTCCCTCAACGGAGGAATGGATACAGAAATTGTGGTACATTTACACAATGGAATACTACTCAGCAATTAAAAACAAGGAAATCATGAAATTTACAGGCAAATGGTGGGAACTAGAAAAGATCATCCTGAGTGAGGTATCCCAGAAGCAGAAAGACAAAGATAGTATATACTCGCTTATAAGTGGTTATTACTAATAAGTAGTTATTAGCTGTACAATATAGGATAAACATTCTAAAATCTATACTCCTGAAGAAGCTAAACAAGAAGGAAAACCCTTATTCAGAAGGGCAAACATGATAGATATCAGAAGCAGGAGAAGACAGGGAACAGGACAGGAGCCTACTATAGATGGCTTTTGAAAAACTCTACTGAGGTATTGAAGCAGAGGCTGAGACTCATGGCCAAACTTTGGGCAGAATGCATGTAATCTTATGAAAGAAGGGGGAGCTCCAAAAGGAGTCTAACAGAGCCAAAAATACTGGGCCCTAGGGGGCCCTGCCTAGACTGATTCTCCAACCAAGGACTTGCATGGAGAGGACCTAAAACCCCTGCTCAGATGTAGCCCATAGAGTCAGTCTCCAAGTGGGTTCCCTAGAAAAGGGAGCAGGACCTGTCTCTGGCATGAACTCAGTGGCAGGCTCTCTGATCACCTCCCCCTGGAAGGTGCAGCCTTGCCAGGACACAGAGAAAGACAATGCAGCAAGTCCTGATGAAGTCTGATAGGTTAGGGTCAGATGGAAAGGGAGGAGGACCTCCCCTATCAGTGGTCTAGGGGAGGGGCATAGGGGGAGAAGAGGGAAGGAAGGTAGGAGTGGGAGGAGATGAGGGAGGGGGTCATAGCCAGGATAAAAAATGAGTAAATTGTAATTAATAATAATAATAATAATAATAATAATAATAAAGAAATATAAAAAAGAAAGGAAAAATGAGAAATGCTCAATATCCTTAGTCATCAGGGATATGCAAATCAAAATGACCCCGAGATTCTACCTAACACCCACCAGAATGGCTAAGATTAAAATGTCAAGTGAGAACACATGCTGGAGAGGATATGGAGGAAGGGGAACCCTCCTCCACTGCTGGTGAGAATGTCAACTTGTACAACGGCTTTGGAAATCAGTCTGGTGTTACCCCAATTTAGTTTCTTAATAGACAATTCAAGCTGAATGTACCATAGAAAGGACAGTAAGTGCTACCCTAGCCTCCTCACTAGGCTACTACCTTTGCCATGGCCCTGTCTTTTTTTTTTTTTTAATTTTATTTATTTATCTATTTATTTATTTATTTATTTTTC
>REGO01000001.1:3406761-3482259 GCA_010120015.1 Rhombomys opimus
GGGCTACATCTGTGCAGGGGTTCTAGGTTATCTCCATGAATAGTCTTTGGTTGGAGTATGAGTCTCTGGGAAGTTCCCTGTGTTCAAATTTTCTTATTCTGTTGCTCTCTTTGTGGAGACCCTGTCCTCTCCAGCTCTTACTTTTTTTCCAGCTTCTGAGATTTACCCAGGGCATCCCACAGCTACAGCAATCTTTTTAAAGTCCCACTTTAAAGTTCTTAGGACTCCTCTAGATGCTTATTTTTCCACATTTACTTACATCAGAGGGCAGACATTATCTGGTCCCAGCCTCCCTTTCTCCCTTGCTCTTATCCTTTCCTTGCTTATAACTACTCGTAGTGTTCCTGTTTCTGGAGTATGCCAAGCTCATTTGCATTTGTAAGCTGCTCTATTTGCTCTTCCTTCTATTTGGTCACTGTTTCTAGTGAGACTGAGTTTTACATCCTGGGAGTCCTCTGCTTCTTTAGGGGTAATATCCTACACCCCTGGTCTGGGACTGAAGCCAAAAGGGCATCCCATATACGTAAGTTCCATGCACTAATATTTACAGGAGTTTAAGCACTACTTTGGTCATGACAGAGATTAATAACTCAAGTGATGAAATACAACACTTTTAACAATGTGTTGCACAACATTGGCAGCAACATTACCCTTGGCGTTTTGAGGCTGTTATCAAGCATAATAAAAGTTACTTAACTATCAGCACGGTCATAATCGTGGCAGTCAGACAACCATGATGGTGGCTGAGGGGCTCCCAGCAGGTGGTATGTACAAGTGTGGAGACACTGAAAAGAGGTGTGGTGCTCATCCATGGTCAGACGAGACTGGAAAGCATAAGTCTTCATAATGATATGGAGGTCCTAGAAGAATCTAAAATGTCCCCAAGAAAAACATTTCTACAACACACACACACACACACACACACACACACACACACACACACACATCAATGATGAATGATCGAAAAAAATAGGAATGTTTAATATCATGATTTCTTTAATAAACATCTTTTATGTGTTGAATGACATAAAGTACCTCCAGATATGCACATTTAACAAACTTTATAAAGCTCTAGTAAGAGAAAACCCTAACTGAACTCTTATCCGCATAGTACTTGTGGAATTAGCCTTGTTCTGGCACATGTTAAAGGGGCTTTAATCTTCATTACAATTTAGCACAAGATATGTTACGATTCCATAGTGTTTATCTCAGACACCACACACGACTGTTTTGCTAGGATTTATCCTTGCCCTCTGAGCGCACAGCCGAGCTCACACTGCAACAGACATTATTTTATTGTGCAGAAGAAACTTCATTTTCCAAAGTCTGGAGATGAAGATGCCTCAGAGGTCAGCCAACTGCTGAATGGAGCTGTTGATGTAATGCTTGAGGGATGGTTTGGTACTAGAACAATGCCTTAACATATCATTCAGGACCAGCTATTTGTTTTGTCAGACAATTTTCTTTGCAAGGAAAAACATAGCATCAGAGGAAATAATTTGCCTCTGCGTTTGCATGAAGCTCACACGCCTGCAGATTGGTGAAGGCACATAAAAGGGTTCAGGGATAGGTACCGAGGAAAACAAAGATAAATTGCAAATTAAAACTGCTGTTGAAGATAACAGGCTTCCTCCCTTTCAGCACATTTGTATTACTTGTTTATATGATTTCTAGAAGGCTTGCTCTTTCATCTTATGACCACAGTGATGGTAGCATTTATGGGCTTTTATCCACTGTGCTATTTCTCCAATTCAGTTGATGCTTTGCCTTTCCTGATTTCAAGTCAGACAGCCAATATTTACAGATACTAGTAATTATATACCTGATACCCAGCTTTGGTGAGATTTACAAATGATATGTTAAATCTGTGCATTGCTCATTTTTATGAACTTGTAGCAAGAGGAGGAAAGAATTTTATATAATGATGTTTTTAAAGTTTTTATTTTTTTTTATAAATTATAGTTTATTCACTTTGTATCTCAGCTGTAGCCCCCTCCTTCATCCCCTCCCAATCCTACCCTCCCACTAATCCCTCATCTCCTCCCATGCCCCTCCTCAAGTCCCTATGATAGTGGAGATCCTGCTCCCCTTTCCTTCCCTCTGATCCTAGATTATCAGGTCTCATCAGGGCTGGCTACATCATCTTCCTCTGTGGCCTGGTAAGGCTTCTTCCCCCTCAGGGAGAGGTGATCAAAGAGCCAGCCCAAGAGTTCATGTCAGAGACAGTCCCTGTTCCCATTACTAGGGAACTCACTTGGACGCTGGGCTGCTATGGGCTACATCTGTGCATGGGTTCTAGGTTATCCCCATGAATGGTCCTTAGTTGGAGTATCAGTTTCAGAAAAGACCCCTGTGCCCAGCTTTTTTTTAGTTCTATTGCTCTCCTTGTGGAGCTCCTGTCCCCTCCAGGTCTTTCTATCTTCCCCTTCTTTCATAAGACTCCCTGCACTCTGCAAAAAGTTTGGATATAAGTTTCAGCATCTAAGAAGATACCTTGCTGGGTAGAGTCTTTCAGATGTCCTCTGTGGTAGGCTCTTGTCCTGTTCCCTGTGTTCTCCCTCTTCTGATGTGTATCCTGTTTGCCTTTCTGAGTGTGGATTCATCATCTTACCCAGGGTCCTCCTTCTTGCTTAGCTTCTTTAGGTGTACAGATTTTAGTAGGTTTATCCTATATTATATGTCTAATATCAGGTTATAAGTGAGTATATACCATGTGTGTCTTTCTGTTTCTGGGATACCTCACTCAGGATGATCTTTTCTAGTTCCTACCATTTGCCTGCAAAGTTCATGATTTCCTTGTTTTTAATTGCTGAGTAGTATTCCATTGTGTAAATGGACCACAATTTCGGTATTCATTCCTCAGCTGAGGGACATCTGGGTTGTTTCTAGATTCTGGCTATTACAAATAAAGCTGCTATGAACATGGTTGAGCAAATGTCCTTGTTGTATACTTGAGCATATTTTGGATATATGCCTAGGAGTGGTATAGCTGTATCTTGAGGAAGCACTAGTCCGAATTGTCTGAGAAAGCTCCAGATTGATTTCCAAAGTGGTTGTACAAGTTTACATTCCCACCAGCAATGGGGGAGGGTTCCCCTTTTTCCACATCCCCTCCAGCATGTGTGGAAGCCAAAACCATACAATGAAAAAAAGACAGCATCTTCCCATCTCAAGACCTAAATTTGAAATAGATCTTTCCACTTCAAATTAAGAAGAAATCCCTCACGGCCATGCCACACCCCCAACTCCAATTTTGGGGTTTTAGTTAATTACAGTTGTTGTCAAGTTGACAACCAAAAATAGCCATCACAGTCTCCAGGATAGTGCTCTCAAGAAGGGGTGCCTTAGGGTCTCTGGGGGGGTGTGTTGGAAGCAATGCTGTGCTCATACTCGCCCTGCCTGTGAGGCTAGTACTTTTCATAATAATGGCCATGTCATATGCTGGTTTAAAATAGTTGAAAGAAAGCCTGAAACATGGGTCTGTGACAATGAAGCCCTATGCACTCTTTCTGGAATGCTAATTTGGAAATTCTGGCCTTTCAGACTTCAATTGACTTTTGGTATCTTTGTTATTACTACATTTTTGCTTTCCTTCTCACTGCCCCTAGCCTTCCCCATGTGAATTCCCCTTTTAGTCCCTTGCCTGGTTCTGCCTCCCAGAGATGATAACTCTTTCTAGTGTGGACAATCCTGCCCTCTGTGTTCTGTTTAATCCTTTTCTAAAGAACTCCCTGGCCTATTCCTGTTCTCTTTGATTCCTGAAAGGCTGCTAGGTCTTCTGTCTTTCTGATCTACTCCTGGTAACCAAGTCAAGTCCTGGCAGGTAGCTAAATGCATTTGAACACTACTTGAGGCATCACCATGCTCCCATGGGGCTGACTGACTCAGACTCACTCTGGCCATCTGAAGCGAGTGTCACAGGAGCCCAGTTCTTTGTCTCTCCTCCTGTAATTTTATAAGCCATGCATCATATATGTTCAAAAGGGCTGGTGAGTTTCTGGAAAAGATTAATTGTAAAAAAAAAAAACCAAAAAACAAAAACATTGAAACTCTATTTAGTCACTAAATTCTAACACAGGTACAGAAGGGAAACTTGCAGCTATGTTGAAACTAGGGATAGAAACCACCCACGTGTCAGGACCCTAGAAGAATATGGGGCATTTCTTCTGATATTATGTTAGAGGATATCACAAAAGATGAACTCATAAATACATTATAAAAGTGGTTCATAATTCTAGAAAGATTACCTAAAGATTTCCATAAATACTTTGAGTTTTAAAGGTCCAGGACAAAGATGATATGGAAAGCCAGGGAGCATGTTTCTTTCTTTTTTTTTTTTTTGGTCCATCTATATGCCATAATGAATATTTTTTAATTTTATTAATTACACTTTATTCACTTTGTATCCCCCCATAAGCCCCTCCCTCCTCCCCTCCCAGTCCCACTCTTCCTCCCCCGTCTTCACGCATGCCCCTCCCAAGTCCACTGATAAGGGAGGTCCTCCTCTCCTTCCTTCTGATCTTAGTCTATCAGATCATATCAGGAGTGGCTGCATTGTCATCTTCTGTGGCCTGGTAAGGCTGTTCCCCCCTCAGGGAGAGGTGATCAAAGAACAGGCCAATCAGATTATGTCAGAGGCAGTCCCTCTTCCCATTACTATGCAACCCACTTGGACACTAAACTGCCATGGACTACATCTGTGCAGGGGTTCTAGGTTATCTCCATGCCTAGTACTTGGTTGGAGTATGAGTTTCTGAGAAGACCCCTGTGTTCAAATTTTCTGGTTCTGTTGCTCTCCTTGTGGGGTTCCTGTCCTCTCCAGATCTTACTATTTCCCACTCCTTACATAAGATTCCAGGGAGCATGTTTCTTTAGGTCAATATATTAGCATCAGATATAGACTTTCAGGCATCAGTGCCATAGGCTGACAAACAGTCTCTGCTTATGGCCAACGGGAAGTGCGGAAACATCCTTTGAAAGTTAGCATGTTTTGGGGTGCAATTAAAAACCACCCACTTTATCAACAGATAGAAGCTCTTAGCAGTCAGGCTAGATGCTACAGGACATGTTGCAGAAACAGTGGCCAAACCAAGATTGGATTTGCATGCACAGCGGTGAGACTTTAAACTAAGAAAGAGAACACAGAGACCACTCTTTGGAGTCTTGTCAGTATCTAAACTATTCAAAACCAGCGTGTTTGATAGTTAGGAAACACAGAGAAGTTAAAAAAAATAGGTAAGTGTTGAGGGGTCTCCAGGAAGACAGAATCACATAGTTTGTAAGCAAAGAATAGCTACTTTATTAAGAATGGAAGTGATCTCCCCCCTGGCGAGGCGGCCTTACTAGGCCACAGAGAAAGAGGATCCAGATAGTCATGACAGGCTATGGTCAGATAGTAGGAGAGGAGGACCTTCCCTGTCAGTGAACTAGAGGAGGGATGTGGGAGGGGGGAGAGAGGGAACATAAGATTGGGAGGAGCTGAGGGAGGGGCTACAGCTGGTATAGAAAGTGAATAAATTGTAATAAATGATAACAATAGTAGTAATAATATTAATAACATAGAGGAAAAAAATTAAAAACAATGGAAGTGAAATATTTTAGAAAACTGCCAGAAGGGATGAAAAATTATGCGACAATGCAAACAACATCTCTCATCTCGAAGGAATAAGAGTTGATTCTAAAGCCAAATCTTAGTTACGAAGGCCCGGGAAACATGGATATAGGTTACCCAGATTCCATGTCCCCAAGTCAAAACGGTTTGATGACGTTTCACAGCAGCAGATCAAATAAAGTCATAAATCAAGGCAATTAAAAATACATCGGGAAAATGTCAGAGAGGTGATTATAGACAAAAGCATGGGAGACTCTCCCACAGCCTCAGATGTTATGGGACGGCATCCTTCACTTCTGAGTTAGTGGGACTTAGTGATCAGCTAAGTTGATGGAGTCTAGAAGACTTTTACCTGGTAGTCACAGAATGTTAGTGCTGACACAGAGGTGGCTGTTCAGGACACAAGGAATGGCTACTCAGGGAGATTCATCTAGCTCACGGTAAGGTAATTAATTGGCACCCGACCTGCAACCTCCAGGTCATTGTGGTTCTATTCAATCAGCCTTGGCAGACACAGCTACTTTCCAAAAATTCTCTTCTACACATGGCAGTTTAAGCAGAGAAAGAACACACTGGGAGGTATTGTAAGGCAGAAAGTAAAATTTAAATGACACCTGCCTAAGTAAAGGGAAGCATGTAGGATCTGTCTGGGAAATAAAAACAGATAAAATGGCAAGAAAAAGTGTTCAAGAAAAAAAAAAACACATAGCAGAAAATAAAATGTTGGAGGCCATACAAAATGGCATGCATTTCTATGGATTTTCTAAGGCCTTTTGTGCATCTGTGGACATGATCATGTGTTTAATTTTAATCTTCAAGTACATTTGTAAGAGTTATTACATTTATTGTCTTATGTATGTTGAACCATCCATGCCTTTCTGGAGTAAAGCCAACTTAATCATGGTTGATGGTCAGTTTGATATGTTCCTGTATCTGGGTTGTAAATATTTTGTTGAGAATTTTGAATCTATGTCCACCAGGAATCCTGGCCTGTAGTTTTCTTTTGTTCTTGTGTCTTTACTTGGCTTTCATATTAGAGTGATACCAGCTCTAGAGAAGGAATTTAGGAGTGCTCCTTTTGTCAATTTCTTCTTTCTTTCTTTCTTTCTTTCTTTCTTTCTTTCTTTCTTTCTTTCTTTCTTAAAAACATTTCAGTTGTACATTTTCTTTGGAAGTCTGGGATGCTGTCAATCCATCTAGGCTGGGAATGATTTTAGTCAGAGGCTTTTACTACTGTTTTAATCTTCTCATTGTTACTGGTTTTGGTGGTTGAGCTCTTTTTGGCCTAACATTGCTGGTTTTGATGAATCTAGAAATTCGTTCATTTCTTTAGTTTTTCATCTTAATGGAGCATAAGGTTTTAAAGAATTCCCTTACAGTATTCTGAAATTCTTTGGTGTTTATTGTAATGTTTCCTTGTTCATCTCAGATTCTGTTAACTTTGGCACTCTCTTTCTTTGTTTTGGTAGCTAAGCCAAGAATTTGTCAGTCCTTCTCAAGGACTGACAGCTCTTAAGTTTATTGATTTTTATATTTTTCTTTGTTTCTGTTTTATTAATTTTGGCTCTGATTTTTATTCTTTCTTTCTTTTTTAAAATATATATTGAATCTCTTCAATAGCTCATAAAAAGAAATGATGAGGAAACTCTCAATTCTATCAGTTACTAAAGAGTCATTCTTCTAGGATATTGTAGTCTGAGAAAGTCCTGTTTAGAAGCTTGAAAAGATTAAACCAGTAGAAATCAAGTACTCAGAAAGATTATGATATATAAGAAGAGTTTGGTGGCCTGGTAGAAAATTTCATGATGCTGAGTCATCTAGATCCTACAATGATGTTTCATTGGGCTAGATTTGGTCTTTTAAACAAGATGAGCAGAGTTCAGCAATAAGGAATACCTTGAACTAAGCAGATCAATATTTCTTTTAAATAAAGGGGTAAATGATAATGATGTAGAAACCTTTCCCTTCTACAAGGAGAGGGGCTGTGTGATTATGACAACTGTCTTTGGTCTATGAAAGAGAAATCTGAGTTGTTTATCATATCTTTCTATTGACTTGGTTTTTGCATAGCTTTCTAAATTTTTAGTTACATAATTATTACATTCATTTGTGATTTTATTTTTTAATGTGGGAGCTTGGAGCTGTAAATTTCCCACATTGGACTTCCTCTGCTGTGTCCCAGAGCTTTGATTGTTCAGTGCTTTCATTTTCATTTAGTTCCAGAATTTTTATTTCTCTTTTGGCACATTCATCATTCAGAAATGTGTTATTTAATCTTCATAGGTTTATGCAATTCCTAGAGATTCATTTGCTATTGATTGTAAGTTTTACTGCATTGTGGTCAGATAGGAAACAGAGATATTTTAGTTTTTTTTAATTTGTTAAGGTTTGTTTTGTGTCCTAGGATGTGATCTATTTTAGAGAATCTTCTATGGATAACTGAGTAGAATATATATATAATTGCGTGTGTGTGTATTTGAATGGAATATTATGTTAAATCCATTTGATGTATGATGACTTAATTCTAATGTTTCTCATTTAATTTTTTTCCAGGTGAACTGCCTTTTAGAGAAAGAGGAATATTGACATCATTTACTATTACTAAGAATTAGTCTGTGTCTTTCAGTTCAACAGTATGCTTTGGGTGTGAAAGAGTTTGGCAAATACATGTTTAGGATTGTAATGTCTTCTTGTTTAATTGTTCTCTTGATGAGAATAAAGTGTTCTTCTTGGTCTCTTCGGGTTTGTTCTAGTTTTGTTCTATATTTTAATAATTATAGCCACATTATCCCCCTCCTGGCTATACTCATTCTTCTTTTTTTCTGTCTGAAGTATTGCTTCCAGCATTCTCTGTAGGGTTGGCTTTAAGGACATTAATTCTTTTAACTTGTTTATGTTATGGAATTTTTCCCTTTGTTCTTCAACTATGGCAGTTTCCCTGTAGTCTATGGTGGCATCTATGGTCTTCTAGAACTGAAAATGCATTGTTTCAGGTTTTTAAGGCTTTTCCATTGAGAAATTAGTTTTTATTTGTTTCGTGTGTGTTTTGTTTACTTTTATGTCTGTGCACCGTGTGTGTGTGTGTGTGTGTGTGTGTGTGTGTGTGTGTGTGCGCGCTGCCTGTACATTCTAAAGAGGTAACTGGATCGAGTAGAACTGGTGTTACCATATGGGTGCAAGGCATTGAAACCAGGCCCCCCTGGAAATGCTCTTCACCACTGACACCTCTCCACTCCCTCAGCTGTTATTCTGATGTTATTCCTTTACATGTGACTTGTGGTTTTTCTATTGCTGCTTTCAGTACACTTTCTCTGTTCTGCATTCTGGGTATTTTAACTATAATATGCCAATAGAAGTTTCTTGTCTGTTCCTGACTATTTGGTGTTCTGTGTGTTTTTGTGTGTTTGTTTGTTTTGTCTTATTTTAATATCGGCATAGTGTGTCCTTCTTAGTTTGGAGAACTTTTATGATCCATTGAAGATCTGGTTCATGCTATGGACCTGGGATTTTTGTTCTTTATCTGTGCCTATAATTTGAAGAGATTTAGTCTTGTCATAGTGTCCTGTAGTTTGCCCATGTTCCTTTTGTGTGGGGCCTTTAATTGTTTAATATTCTTTTCTCCTGCACTCTTGATGTCCCAATTTATCTTTCCAGCCAGGTAGTCTGTCTTCTACTTGATCCATTTTACTTGTAAGGCTTCCCCCTGAGTTTTCTAATTAGATTGGGTTTTGTTTTTTTTTCCCAAAGCCATCCTATTTTCAGCTTGAGTTCTCTTCAATATTTGTAACCGAATTCAGTTCTGAAATATCAAACTGTCTTAGTTACTTAATTCGGCTTTGTATTTGTGTTTTATTGGATATCACATGCTCATTTGCTAGAATCTTTAAGTTTACTGAGTTTTTTTGATTTTTTTTTTGTAAATATCATCTTTGAACTCATTGAGTTCTTTGATACAGTTTATAGTCGTTCTCTTAACTTCTGTGTCCTGTGCTTCATCTAGGTAATTCTTATTGAAGAACCCTTATGTAGGATTAGTGGGGCTGATACTGTCTTGGCATCTTACACTGTTTGTGTTTTGGCCTGGGCATATGGAGTTCTTTCTTTGTGGTGTGTCCAGTGTGTGGGATTATAGATTGCCTTAGGATGGACTGGTGCAGGAACTGCATGAGGGAGCCTTGCCAGCGACAGTTGGCCATGAGCTGCTCCATTGGAGTTGAGAACAGCAAAAGGGCAAATGGGAGTCAGAGCAACTCATTAGGCAAAGCTGAATGTTCAGAGCTAGGACTGCGAGTTTTGTTGGTGGTCAGAAAATACAAGAAGTGGACTTTTAACTATGAAATGTTAAATGGATCATAGATAGACCATATTATACTGTAGGAAATTACCCCAAAAAATTAAGGTACAGTTTTATCCACTTTAACCTACGGAATATGAAAGCCTTGAAAAAAAATATAGTGCAACCACAGAGAAAGCCAGGTAGCTCGGTATCCTGTCTTTAAGCACGTGACACTAATTTGGAATGCCTTCTTATATTAAAGAGCTGCTTAGGCTGAGTCTACTGTTTCATTCTTTTCTTTTTTAAAAGAGCATTTTTAAATTATAAAAGTAATAACTACATATTTCCATTGCAGAAATTTACATAAGGCAAGTGGAATGAAGGGAAAAGTTGAAATTTTTCTGTTATTGCATTCATTCTTACCTCATGTTTCCCACTGCCCAGAATGGGCATTTTGCCTACTTCATAGTTCCTAGTTTAACCATACATCAACAGCATCTTTCTACCAACTGTCTAGCTATACATCGTATTTTATTTTAGATCAACCGCATCACTGCCTATATATATTTAAACAAATTGCTTTAACATATACATCTTCTGCTATCTGAGTACTAAAGAAGCTCTGCCTTCTATGGGTTTGGAGATAAGATAAAATCAGGGATCTTTAGGGTGATTTGGCTGTTTACAATTGGGGCATTTTCTGTTTAAATGCACAGACCACATTTTGAAAAGGTGATCATTCTATTGTATACATTCTTTTCTCTCCCTCCTTTTCTCCCTTTCTTCCTCTCTCCATCCCTCCCTCTCTGCTTTCTTTCTGTCTTTCTCTCCTTCTCTTTCTCTCTCTCTCTTTCTTCCTTCCTTTCTTTCTTTCTTTCTTTCTTTCTTTCTTTCTTTCTTTCTTTCTTTCTTTCTTTCTTTCTTTCTTTCTTTCTTGGCTTAATGACACAGGGTCTCCTATAGCCTTTGCTGGCCTCAAAGTCATTGAGAACTGAAGATAGCCTTGAACCTCTGATTCACTTCTAATTATTGTACTTATAGAAACATGTTCTCATGCCTGGCTTGTATATATTTTCTAAATATGAGTTTACAAATGCATCTTTGTATAAACTACTGGAATTTCTTAGGTTACATTGTAAAGATTTAAACTACCTTATTGATAATGAATGCCAAGATGTCCTCAAAGAGTTGTAATATTCTGTCCTCCCTACAACACTTATTTTCCCCATCTTATGCCTGTGAGATGCGATCATCCATCCATCCATCCATCCATCCAGATCTTCTCCACACTGCTAGGCAATGCCTGGCATCCTAGTCTTAATTCACTTTCCATTGATTATGAGTGAGATGAACATTTCTTTATTGTGTTTCTTTTTATGTCTGTTCATTTTCCACTGTGCTGTTTGTTTCTTTTAATGGTATAAAAAGTTCACCTGCAAATGAAGGTCATTATCTGTCTGTTACCTGCGCCTGCATCTTTTATCCCATTTGTGATTATTCTAGGTTTTATTAGTATGTAGTGTTCATATAAGTGTTTTAAGTTTTTATGTGGTCAAATTTATAAAGACAGACACATCAATAGACAAGAATTTCTGCAACTTTCATACAGTTCCACACTACTGTTTTGCCCCTGTCAGAATGAAATCATTTCATAACTGGTCAGTATATTCCTTGGGCCAGAAAAATAATCCTGTAAAGGAAACAGAGTTTCCTTCTGAGTTGATTCTAGATCCACACTGGGAGTTTTATTTTTCTGGGTGACTGACAGTACATGAGAATTTTCTCTTGGCACAAAACACGATCTAATTAAAAGGGAAATTTAGACAACAAGCTTGCCCCAATAGTAAACTTCAGTTTTCTGAAGGTAACCAGTCCTCCATCCCAACCCTACCACACTCCCATACTCATTTCCTTGTCTGAAGGAGATGAGAAAGAAATGCTAAAGTATTGGGGACACTGTAGCCAACTGGAATAAAGGCAAAACAGTTTGCATATGAGGTCCTATAAATGTAGTGTCCTGGTCAAAACTAGTGACCACCTTATTCTGACAGTACCATAAAGTTTTGATATCCACGAGGGCTCAGGTATCAGCATCTTTGTCAGCCTCCAACATTTCCAGTTGTTGCTCTGTGTTTGCACCATGCAGAGGCTTCATTAGCAGAATGAAGAACATATACTTCTCTGAAACAGCACCTGTGAGGTATTTTGTCACAGTGATTAGAGAAGTAACTAATAAGCCACCTCAGACAGGGACTCCCGTTGCCTACCATTTTTTCCTTCCATCCTCCCTATCTTCTTCCCTCTCTCTTTTTCTACCCCCCATCTTTACTGCAGCACCTGTAACAGCGTGGGCTTTAACAAACACATGGCGGACTGATGGCGAAACTAAGCCACACCAGGAGAAAAACCTTTAGAACGACGCTTGGCCTGACATGGTGAAAATCAGCTGTCGCCCCTCCCGGAGCTAAGCTTTTGGTGTACTCTCCACCAAGGAGGACGGAAGGAGTCTGGGTGTATTTGTTCCTCTTCTTGTTGGATGCAACTCAAGGGAGAATGGTGGAGGAGATGTAATACATGTAATAGAGCAGGGGGAGGCAAGCAGCTCATGTGACTCCATGGTGGCAGCACTGTGCAGCTACTCACAGTTTAGAACAGGAAGCAGAGAGAGACCAGGAAGAGGGGCTGGGATGTAAGACTTCAAGGCACGGCCTCTGCTTCCTCCAGCAGGGTTCCCCTCCTAAAGGTTATGTAGCCTTCCCAAACAGCTGGATGCCCTGAGCTCAAACGCATGCTCCTATGAGGAAATTTTACCATCAAACCATAACTATGTGTGAAAACGAACTATGGGTTTTTTTGTTGTTGTTGTTGTTTGTTTGTTTGTTTTTTCTGATTTGGATAATGCATTGAGTCCAGTTTGTGCTGCCTAAATATGCATGGGTGTGGATCTAGGGGATTAATTCCCTAAGAAAAACTGTCAGTAGGTCCTCCTCAGTTGGGGGAGGAGCATATGAGTTCCCCACCCTCCATGCTGATAACAGTTTTAGAGGTAGAACTAGCTGCATTCAAAAAATTAATCACTGGTGGAATGACATGACCAATAAAATAGCAAACACAGATTTAATCTAGCTGTGGTGGTACACATCTGTAATGCCAGTGCTTGGGGAGTTGAGGCAGGAGGCTTATGAGTTTGAGGTCAGAGCACTCTACACAGCAACACTATGTCTCAAAAATACAAACCAAAACAAACAATACCAGATTTATTTAGTCAACTATTTTTGAAATAGTTCATATGATTTTAAAGAGAAGTGAGGATATTTTGGGTATGTTTCTAAGTGTTTGGAGAACTACTGAGTTCAGAATAGTTATTTAAATCCATGGATAAACACTGAAAAAAAAAAAAACCTAATGAAACATAAGGTTTAACACTGGTCTGTAGCTCAGACTGCCTGGATTCTACCCTGGCTTTCACTGTTACCACTTGCTTTTTGGATAGTGCCTTAATATTTCAGTGCCTGACTTCCTGATCAGTAACATTAGGATAATCATAGCACCGTCTTCACAGGGTAGTTCGGAACACTGGCTACCTAGTATACCACAAAGACTGATGAGCAGGAGCTGCTGATGAAGACAATCGGATTACTGGAGACATGGCCTTATGTGTTAGGGGTTTATATTGGTGACTGACATTTCTCTGAACTAGATGAAAGATAAAACATAAACCTAAGACATGAGGGCGATGCCCTTCTGCAACAGCGCTGCACATTAAACATGTCAACCTCTTGTAGACAGAGAATAGAGGACATCACAGCCTTTCCGTCCACAGCACGTGAAAGCGCAGAATGTCCACATTCAATGTGAATTTCAGAGAAATGATGAATAACTTCTTGTAAGTATTCCATGCAGCATTTGGAATATGTTAGTCATGTTAAAAATAATTGCTGCATATTTGAAGTTCAAATGTAGCTGGGTATCCTATATTTTACCTGGCAACACTAGTCAAATGTGCTGTCATGGCTCCCTGGCAGTCTTTGCGGGGTTTATAAAGACACTCTGTTTTCTGAAGAACTGAATTACATTCTACTGTCTCATGTAGTTCTGTCATTTCTACCCTGACGCATATTTTACACGTGTCGCTGCCCATATGAAAATGTTTTACATTAGAGAAAGGCTTATCACTTTGTTTCATGGCTGAAGTGGGTTAGACTCTCTGTTCTCTTTTGATACCTGTTCAGTTGTATCTAATATGAAAAATTGTTATGTGTGTTCCAGGGGGAGAGAAATGATCTATTTGGACCACTGACACACAGAAAATGCTCCATAACTAAAGGGAAACGTGTCTTTAAAGTTGCGATTAAGATTTTAAAAAAGATTCGCATAGTTTATAGCATGATTTGGAGCTCTTAAGGTATTTAATGTGACTTGCTATTCACATTGGTTACAATTCTCAGCCTCTGGAAATGGTCATGAAAGTTCACTCTATTTCTTAGAAAGAGACTATTGCTCCTCTTTCCCTCCGTTATTATCTTTATTATGGTTAAATACATAAAAATTAGCACCGATAAAAACTTAAGTGTGCAGTTCGGGACAGCTGCCAAAGATCTAAATTTTCCATTGTGGTGGTGGTGGTGTGAAGAGAGGGTCTTATGTCGTCCTGGGTGGACTTTAGCTGGGTGAGACTATGGTCACCTTGAGTTCCTGAGCCTTCTGCAGGGGTGATGAACCTGCGTGCCACTGTTTAGGTTTAGGAGCTACTGTGGAATAGAACTTATTTCCGTTAGCATGCTGGGAGGCTCGGAGGGTTCTTTCTATGTCTTCCAGTTTTCTTTTTAATTGAAAATTAAACATTTGACTATAAAGTAGCAATCCTGGAGGTCTACTCTGTCTTCCTGGAGGTTGCTGCTTTTCATTACAGCTTCGATGTGGGGTTTTGGTTGCTGGAGGTTGGCTGTTTATCCTCAGTCTGAGATGTATACACAAGGTATTGACTGAACATGCTTATTTCTTTCCCCCTTCCTTTTCCTCCCTCCAAACCCTTCCATGTACTCCCTCCTTGCTCTGTCTCAAATTCACGGCCTCATTTTTCGCTATTTGTTTTGTATGTGTGGTTTTGTGTGTGTGTGTGTGTGTGTGTGTGTGTGTGTGAGTGGTGGAGATAGGGGTTGAGTTGAGGCCTCATAGGCTTTTTCTTCACCCACTTTAGCATGTGTATAGTTGTCCTTGTTGAGCTCATGCTTAAGCTGTCATGCTGGTGAGACTTTATGGGTATAGCTTAAGACATTCTCAGGAGACACACACTGTCATAGCAAATTCTCTGTTTCTTTGACTCTTACAATCTTTTCTTCTTCTCTTCTATAAATGTTTCCTGAGTGTAAGATGCGGGAATTGTGTTGTAGATGCCTCTATCGGAACAAGGCTCCGCAACTCTTCAAGTTGATTGGCTGTGGCTTTCAGTAATGGTCTCTGTGTGCTGCAAAGAGAAGTTTCCCTGATAAGTGGCGAGAACGACACTTACCTGTGGGAAGACAGTTGTGTTCCACCCCACCTGGCAATAGCATTGCTATTCTCAACAGCATATCATAGCATCCAAACCAAAGCTGAGTTGCCTATGGGCAATGTCAGGTGTCACCTTGTATTTAGGCGAAACTGAGATGAAGTGGGAAGTTGGCTGTGAGAAGTGTCAATCATTTCTGCCATGATTAAGTCCATCTCTCTCATACCCCAAATCATCTTCCAGCAGCACTGTTTATATTTTGTCACCTTTGTAGGACTTCCTTGCATATTGGAGGCGATTGCAGAGTTATCAGACTGGAAAGAATTGTGTTATGTTATATTCAGACTTGGGCTGTTGGAGTAGCCTCCTCTCCTTCTAAAATTCACTTCAGGGAAGGCATGAGGGAGATGAGGCCCTGATCATAGGACTTGGGCTTCCATTTAGACTTCTTTAACATGACTACCGGGCAGTCCTATCCTGTAACGGCCTTTGGACAGTTTGGAGAAAAGGGCCTCTTCCCATTTCTGAGGATGTTTCTTTTCCTATAATGGAGTCCAGCTAGCTCTTTCCTCTTTACCTGCTTCTTCCCCCTCTCACATTTGATAGCAGAGACGTGACAACCCACAGGGGATTTCAGAACTGTTAATTCAGAAAGTAATCTTCAAATCTTCATCCTTTCTCTTGGGAGAAACGTCTTACTAGCCTATATTTGCATGTGGTAGGCTCAGCAATAATGTTTGGGAAGGTCTGCAATTATAAGTTTGGAGGGGCAGCTGGTATTGTGGGGGAATTTATCATGGAAAGCTCCCATGCCATTTTAGACACAGACTGCCTTGTTAAGTGTCATCTTCAATTAGAATCAAGTTGCTACTGTTCATGCTTTTTCCTGCTTGTCTTTTTATGTTTGTTGGACAATTTTGTTGGTCACAGTGAGGAAGGAGTATTACTTGCTGAGTCCATTGGTACTGTGTCCCTGTTCTCCATCCAGTACACCACCATTAAACACCCAGAAAACATGGCAGTGCCAGTGGTGACATCTTGACTTGGTTAGATTTAACAAACCAAAGAAAGGTGTTAGAACCATGGCTAGAGTTGGAGATTTAACATTGAGCTGGTTGGGTGTGGCTACTGTTGAACTCCATGATCAAAATGACACACAGGTGATTTCTCAACATAAACATGTTTTCCCTTCAGAGTACTACCCACACTAGATTGAATAATAAAATTTAGTTTGTGTTTGTGATAAAGGAAATAATTTTCATGGTTAAAAAAATAAGTGTTCTCTTATCCTACAGAAACAAAAACAAAAAACCCCAACAACTGTGGCCTTGCAGAGATCGTGACCTGAGAGATAATGACAGAAGAGAATCTCCTTGTCTTCCTTCCATGTGGAAGATCACCTAGGATACTGTTCTGACGAACATAACCGGTACAAACAATAAATGAAACATCACTCCGGATGTAGGCTGGGGAATAGCACGGACCATGTGGGATGATGTGTGAACTTGGGAGGCTCAAAGGCTGTAATGTCAGAAAGACCAGTCTTGAGGAAGCAAGAGATGATGATGGTCTTTGAGCCTATGCCATCCATTCTCCTTACCAAGTGGTACTGAGAAAATCCATTTGAGTCATGGTTTCTCTTCTGACATGCAAATATTTCAATATATAAAATCTTAGCTGAGTGTTTTCAAAGCAAACTCTGAAGGAAAATTTGGGTGCAAGCAGTTTATTTAGGAACTAATGAGAACTCTACTCGAGTACAGAAGTGAGTTGGAGGAGATAAATTATCTTGTAAATACTGGCAACCATGCAGATAAGAATGCAATTCTGTGTGGATATCTTAGGAAACATATAAACATTTCCCAGAATTCTCCATCCCAGAGAGGAAGAGGGGCTGAGGTATTTTCTAAAGGATTTCTGCTGAAGTTGGTGTAAATTCCCAGGATTTATCACTGGTTTGCTACCTACATCAGCCTTTAGTGTTTGAAATCACGTAAGACAAGAGACATTCAAAATGAAAAACTAGAAACCATAAACAAGATGGTATCTTCTGTTAGAGAGTTAAGCCTAATGGTCATTTTGAGAATGAATAAATCAGTTCAGTCCAGTTGCTCCTCTAGTTAATAGTCAAGTCTGATAGATTTGGGGCCTGTGTAACAGCTATGTGATTTATGACCTGACAGCTTTGACAGGAAGCTGAAGTATAGTTATATTCTTATTTATAACTCACTGTCCATTCCTAGTACCTTTGCAACAACAGCTAGTTGGATTGTATTGGAAATGAGAGTTGACGGAGAGATAGGAAGACCACCCAATGATGAATTTCAACTTTATTATTGCTTTCTAAGTGTACAAACTATGTCAGATCCCTTACCTAGTTCTGTTTTCTTGGAAGTTTGTGGATAACACCATTTGAAAAACAGGATGTTTAATAAATATTGAAAAATAATACTGAGATAATTTGTGACTTTTCACACTAATACTGAGGTTTCACATTCTTACTCATCTTTATCTGTTTAATTCTGACCATTGTACTAACATAAATAATTCCTACCACTGACAGAAGTTATTAACTATTTTCACTCTTTATTTTTAATCTTCAAAGTCTGAATTATATAATCTAATGTTCTCAGGATGATTCACTCTCACTTTTACTTTTCTATCAGTTTCTTAGTTTCACATCCATCACTTTGACCAGATTAATTTTGATGTTAGTGAGAGACATGATCATGATGATGTTTAATATTTCAATTATTAGATACTTTCTTCAGTTCATATGAAATATGTGTGTGTGTGTTTGGTATTTAGCTTGTACATACGTCTCTTGGTTTGTAGTCAGTTCTGACCCATATGCCAAAGGTTTTAAAAGTTCTTGGTATATTTCGTGACATTGAATTCAGATTTTTGTTTTAAGCAGTATCAACAGAGGTGCTTGTACCTATGGGGGCATCACAAGAAACAGCTCTGAGAGGCTGTGAAGACTGGCATGTGGCTGAAATTATGCAGAGTAGAAGTTTGTGAATGATATTTTATTCTACTTAATACCTCTGACAGTTACAGAAAATTTTAAAGTGAGAAAAAAAGATTTATAGGCTTGGGAAAACCATGATAAGCCATGGCCTTGTACCCTGGCCCCTGAGGCTCTCAGGGCCAGTCCATACCATCTTCCTGCCTTGATGCCCTTCTCAGTTCCTTACTTAGAGCTCTCTCTATATGCTCCAGGGTCTTGAGTTACATCTCTGTTTTTCTGGTTCAGGACTATATCCCTACCAGTTCTCTCTCTTGTCAGTCATACTTATGGCTCAGCAAGTCTTCATGTGGCATCTCTCTCTTATTTTAGTCTCAGCTGAGGCATCATTCCCTAAAAGCATTTTCCTAACAATCGGAGTTCAAAATACTACCTCCCCCTTATACAAATGCCCAGCTGTTTCACGACCCATGATGATAGTCTGATTACACTTATATGAAGTAGGTTCTCATCTGTGCTTTCAATTGCAGGTTGGTTATTTCTTAAATGGCAATTGATATGAGAAGACCCAGCCCATCCCAGGTGGCCATCACTCCTACATAAGTGGTCTTGGGCTGGATGAGACTGTTATCTGAACACAAGCCTATGAGTAAACCAGAGAGTGTAGCAGCAAGCACTGTTTCTCATGCAGGTTCTTGACTTGAGCTCTAGCCCTAGCTCCTTTCAGTGATGGGCTCTGCTAGAAGTGTAAGCTGAAATGAACCCCTTTTTTTTTGGTCAGGGAGTTTTTATCACAGTGACAGAGAAGCAAAGTATAATAGAAAGAAAACCTCATGAAGAGACTAAGAATCAAAGCCTGGATTGTTCATGGAATTTGCTTTGCAGCTCATTTTGATACAGAACCTTATCACACTCCAAAAGGAAGGGCCTTTATCAGCTTACTTAGAGTTGACCTGTAGTGGCAATGGAAATCCCTCAGATTTTTTTCTGATTATCTTATGCTTTATGGAACTAAGTCTTGCTTGGTACATTTAAAAGTTGCCGACTGTCTATATTTCATTAGTCAAAAAGACCCTAGTCTCCTATTTTGGCCACAGGAGCTGAATACAATAATGATCTCAGGGGCTGGTAGAGATAGACTGCCATCCCCAAGTACTAGGGAGCAAGGACAAGCAAGCTCTTGGGCCTGATGATTGTGTCTATAGCACAGCCACTCGGGAGGCTGAGTCAGGAGGATGGCCTGTTTGGGCTACAGACCGAGTTTAAGCTCAGCCTTGGGGACATAGTGAGCCATGTCTCAAAAATGAAAAAGAGATCTGAGGCTATAGCTCACTGGTAGATCACGTGTCTGGCAAGCACAGAGCCTTAGGTTCAATCTCTAGGTCTCAACTTCCACCCGCTCCAACAGAAAGAAGAGAGAAAAGAAATGGAGACAAGTCAAAGGAAAAACTCTAGTACCCTGAGAACAGGTAGACCCACAGTTGGAACTGGCCACACACACCCACACACACTATATATTCAGTGTGTGTGTGTGTGTGTGTGTGTGTGTGTGTAAAGTACCTATCTTTGAGACGCAATCTTGAAGCCAACTTCCCAATTGGCAAGAAGTGGGTGGTAAGGGGGCACCTATCTAGGTATCTCAAAACTTCCTTAAACTTTAAGTGTGGAATATAAAATCAAAATTTCAGAGTAATCAGACTCCCGGGCTTTCAGCTGCTAATGAAAAGGAAGTGAGTCTATCTCTGGACTCTAATAATTCTGTTTTGAGAAAAACAAATCCCTAAAGCTTACAGGTGATGGAAAAGGGTTTTAAAGCATTCCTGCTTGCTGCTGTTGTTTGACTCCATTTCTTATTTTTTTTTTCATTAGTTAACTTATTTATTACTTTATATCCCAATCTCAGGATCACAGCTTTCCCTCCCTCCTCTATTCTCAGTCTTTCCCTCTCAACTCCCCACCCCACCCCCTCTCTTTCTTCACAGAGAAGATAAAGCCTCCCATGGATATTAACCTCCTCGACATAACAAGTTGCAGGAGGACTGGGCATATCTTCTCCTATTGAGGTTAAACAAGGCAGCCCAGTTAGGGGAAATGTGTTCAAGGGCAGGCAACAGAGTCAGAGACAGTCCCTGCTCCAGTTGAAGATCCACATTAAGACCAAGCTGCACATCTGTTACATATGTGTAAGGGGTCCAGGTCTGTCTGATGCACACTCTTTGGTTGTTTCAGTCTCTGTGAGCCCCTATGGGCCCAGGGTAAGTTGATTATGCAGGTCTTCTTGTGATGTCCTTGACCCCTCTGTATCCCCCAATCCTTCCTCCCCCTCTTCTACAAGATTCCCTGATCTCTGCCTATTGTTTGGTTGTGGGTCTCTGCATCTATTTCCATCAGCTACTGGATGAAGCCTCTCAGAAGACACTTACACTAGGCTCCTGTCTGCAAGCATAGTAGAGTAGTGTCAGGGCTTGGCTCTCTCTCATGGGATGGGTCTCAAGTTGGGCCAGTCACTGGTTGGCTATTCCCTCAATTTCTGTTCAGCCTTTCTCCCTGTACATCTTATAGACAAGACAAATGATGAGCGCCCACTCTCACTGCTTGTGGAGTCAATACCTTCCTGTACTGTGGATGAGACTCCAAACCTGGATGCCCACTCTTATAGTCCTGTGGACACCTTCTGGGTACTAGAGGCTCCTGTTTCCAAACCCATCCGGTAGACACTTTCCTGGTCACAGCAGCTAGTGGCATTCACTCTCACAACTCAGTGGAGGCGATATATTCTGGTAATGTGGGGGGAGGTGCAGCTCCATTCTGCCTACTCCCCTCCTGCCTGGTTCACCCAGGTCAGAATCAGCCAGCACAGCACAGACAGAGAACCCAGTGGAGCTGAGCTAGGCACCTTACCCAAGTTCCATTGTCCTCCACCCCAAGGAGACCTTAGGGCACTGGAGCAGCTCTAGGCTGGGAGATCTTTCTGCCTGCTCCCCAGCAGCCTAGCCCATCTGGGTCAGAAACAATGCAGCCAGTGGAGCTGAGCCAGGCCTGGAACCCAAATCCCATCCTCCACCTTTTTAAGGAAGCCTGTGGGACACTGGAGCAGTTCTAGACCCAAAGATCTTTTTGCCTGTGCCCCAGATATCCGGGTCACAAACAGTGAGCCAGCAGAAATAGTGAATCCAGGGGAGACTACTCAAGACACTAGAGACAGGTGGCTCCAGTCTGCAGTACAGGCTCCAAGAATAATCATTCAAGGCTACGGACAACCAGATGGACAGAGGCCAGCATAAGAATACAGGTAACAAAAACCAGGACATCACTGCTTCACCAGAGTCTCCAAAGTCAAAGGATATTCTATTGTAGATGAAACACAGGAAAATGATCTTAAAGCTGTCATTATGCAGTTATTCGAGACACATAAAGAGGAAATGAACAAAAAATAGAGGCCATCATGGACAGACAGGAATCCACATTCAAATAAATGAATGAAATGGTGAAAGATATGAAATCATAATTAGAATCAATAAAGAAAACACAAACAGAGAAAACCCTGGAATTGGAGAACTTAGAGAAGAGATCATGAACCACAAAGGTAAGCATCACCAACAGAATACAAGAAATGGAAAAGAGAAATCTCAGGCACTGAAGATACAATTGCAGAAATTGATACATCTCTCAAAGAAAAAGTAAAATCGAAAAGTTACAAATACAAAACACCCAAGAAATCAAGGACACCATGAAAAGATGAATCCTAAGAATAACAGGAATAGAAGAAAAAGAAGATTCCAGTCTCCAAGGCCCAGAAAACATTTTCGAGAAAATCCTGGAAGGAAATTCCCCCAACCTTAAGAAAGAGATATCTATAAACATACAAGAAGCCTACAGAACACCAAATAGACTAGCCCAGAAAAGATGAAGTTCATTTTAAGAATTTAATCATAGTCAGATCATCTTGAAATCTACAGCATACGTGAATTATTAGAACAACGCCCACACTGTAAGAGGAGATGATGGTAATCTCACGTTACACTCTTATTTCAGCAGGCCTTTTCCAATAAGGAGCAATTGAAAGCCCAGAAACACATCTTATCCAGTAACTCACACGCCTTCGGGCAAAGGTAGCTGACACAGAGACACCGTTCTGTACAGTTTATAGCTTTATTACAGCCTGTTCTTGCTGGGTTCTAGAGACTGAGTGTCCGTGTTCCACACACATTCGTGTGAAACCCTGAAGGCCAGTAGAGTAGCTTATGAAAGAGAAAGCGCTATTTGTTAATCGGTGCATCAGGCTGGAATCTTCAGCATGGGGTTAATGCCTTAGACAGGGACGCAGGCAGCTGCATCCATCCCACCAGTGAGCTTACACTGACAACTTTTCATTAAGCAGGAAATGAGACTCCACTATACGTGAAATCTGCTACCACCATCATCTTGGGAAGTTGGGATTCCCACCCAAATAAGTTTATTATAGTTGTAAATATTGAATTATATGACTAATTTTAGTTACATAATTTATATTACAAATAAATATGAGTTATAAGTATATTTATACATTTTTATAATAATTGTACATTTTTGTTATATAAGTTAGTATATATATATATATATATATATATATATATTTGTACTTACATGCATACCTAACTATATATACAAATAATATGTACAAATATATATATCATAACCATGTGTCTTTATGTTTGAGGTGATTGAATACAAATGGTACCTGTAGGCTCATACATTTGAATGCTTGGTCATTAGGAAGTGAAGCTACTTGAGAGGGATTATAGGTGTGGACTTGTTGGAGAAGAAATGGCTATTTTGGAGAAAGTATGTCATTGAGGCTGGACTTTGAGGTTTCTGAAGCCCAAGCCAGACCTAGTGGCTCTATCTTCCTGCTGCCTTCAGATCTGGATGTAGAGCTGTCAGATCCTCCAGTGCTGTATCAATCTGTGTTTCCTGCTACACTGATAACGGACTAAACCTCTGAAACTATAAGCAAGCCCCAGTGAAATGCTTTCCTTTCTATAAGAGTTGTCATGGTGTCTCTTCACAGCAACAGACCACTAACACATACACACACACACACACATACACATACATATATACATACACACATGCTTGAACTGAACAGGCACCATGGATTATGAGCAGCCTAACAGGCAGGCTCTTTGATTAGTTCTCGATGTTGAGTTCTGAGCGCAATGCAGTGCCTTGCGTATTTTAAGTGATCAGAAGTGCACTGAGATGGGTGAGGAGCTTGACAAATACATTGCATGGCTTTTACAGGATTAGACTGTATCCTAGGGGCTGTAGAGGGCATTCAGCCGTTCAAAAGCACTTGCTATCCTTCTAGAGGACCCAGGTTCAATTCTCAGCACCCACATGGTGGGTCACAGTTACCTGTATCTCCAGGCCAAGAAGACTCCGCTCCCTTTTCTGGCCCCTTTGGGCACTGCATGCATGTGGTACACATGCATTCGTGTAGGCTAAACAGCCATATAAAGACACTGAAAGTAAATATTTTTAAAAAATCGAAATGCATCATAAAGCTTGCGTGCCTTTCTGTGAGAAAGTCCAGTCTCATCAGCATTCGGAAACCCAGCCCCATAAACTTCAGGTGAAAGGAATTGTGCCCAGAGGCTCATTTCCATTTAAGGTTGTAGAAAGGTAAAGAGGCATCCTTTCCCATTGCCTCCTCAGCACTGCACTATTGTAACCACAGCTTTAAGGTCTCTTCACTGAACATGCAGTAAATCCCTTCTCTTGTTGTCTGAGAGCTGGAGGCTACCCTGTGACTGCTCCCTCTGCAGGGAGACTTTTATGTCACACATGAGGTCCAACTGTGAATATTTATCCTTTGCTTAGATGCAGTCTACATGATGCTATCTGTCTAAACACAACTTCAGAATTTACAGTGTTTGTGAGCGAAGAATTGAAACTCTAGAAACAGAAACAATTATGTTGTTCCTTCTGTTTCCTGGGTAGGACTAATTCTTTCTCCTTGCTGCCCTTCATCCTCCTTATCTGCCAGTTCCCCTATGCCATCTGCAGACAATCACCATAGTCTCCATCGTCATCCTCAGGGACTCTGAAGTCTCCTTCCAAGAGCCCTGTTCCTAATGGATCTAGATAAATTTTCTGGCTTGAATTAGCTTTATTTCTAAAGCTGAGATCAACAAAGGCAGGGAAGAGAGGCTACAAGTTCCTGTTTCCTACATTTGGCTGCTTCCTACCCTCTGAAGTCATAGAATTTCCTGTGGTCTATAGGCCAGTACTTCAGGGCCTGAGGTTCCCCCAAGCTGTTCCTAAAAATAAGTGATGAACCTTAGCAGCTCTTCTGCCACAGTGATGACTGAAATCCTTGGAGCCAGCCTCTCCAGCCGCCAACCCTCATCCTGATTTTGCGCCATCATTGATAATTGCCATCAATATGTTCCTAATGTCCTTGTCAATATGTTCTTCTCTGACTGAAAAATAAAATAAAATGAAATTGTAAAACTTTTGTTAGCGCTATGCCTATGAGAGAATGATAAATATCTCCCATTCACGTCATCTGGTTCTGATTCAAGAGAAATTCAAGTCTGCACAGGGAAAAAAAAATCAATACTATCAGACCCCCAAAAGAACTGCTCTGCGTGTTTATTTTTGCCCTGAATAATCCTCTTTGTGGTCTGAAATAGAATTTTAATGATGGACTCATCAGTGTGGCAGCTTGTGAAATTTACTGGGAAATGTGAGGGCAACTGCTCTCTCTTCTCTGGAAGCCTAAAAATGCCAGCTCGTGTTCTTGCAGTATTTTGGTTGTCTTTGAAGACTATGTATGTGTGTGTGTGTGTGTGTGTGTGTGTGTGTGTGTGTGTATATATATATATATATATATATTTTTTTTTTGCCACAGAATGTAGACTCACCTCAACTGTGGAGAGGGTGGGTTCATGTCTTTCAAGAGCGTCCATATCAAATGCCAGCTGCAGCTCCAATCTCTTGTTAGAGATTGCCTGAAGGAAACTCTGTCAACTACCTCACCTGTGGTCTCTGGCCTGCTCTGGTATACACCCAGTGTCAATAGAGATGGGGCATATCTCAGGAGCTCTCTTCTCTGCTACTGTCTGGGTTAGCTTTCTAAATGTCAGCTTCAGCACGACATCCTCATTCCCTGCTGACCAAAGCAGTCTGAGTCTTCCACAGAGCTTAAACCACTGCTGGACTGTCCTGCCTCTTCTTAGGAACCAAGCTCCTCTCTGCTCTCAGGTCTAGCTTTTGAGCTCAGTTGCCTAAAACTGGATTCTCCTTTCTTGATTTTGGAATCACTTTGGAGATTAAAGAGACAGATGGAGATGAAAACATTAGCTTCATCACTGCTAAGAAGCAGACTAAGGAGTATGACTTACCTGTGTTCTTCTGGCAAGTTTTTAAAACATGCCTTCAGAGTTGGGCTTACTCATCCAGACAGAGGAAGCACTAAAAGACTGCAGACACCTCCCACCCACTCTTCACGGGGGTGGCATTTTAGAAGAAGTTATAGCACAGCAGGTCAGAGGGGTGCCTGTGTGTCATGTGGGGCCACCTGCAGGGGAAAGCGATAGGATGAGGCCTGGCTGAAGCAACTGTGCAGAGCATCTCTCTGAAAACTCTCGGGAGATGGAGCAGGCCAGAATGTGAGTACGGTTCCAGGGGCTGCTGTGATGATTCCTCATTAATTTTGTACCTTAAACAACACGATTTCACTATCATATGGTTCAACAGTCTAAAATTATCTCACAGAGCTAACGGCAAGGTGTTGGCAGGGCTGCATTTCTGCTGATGCATCTAACGGGAACTTTCTTTCCTTTGTTCATTTTTTTCCTTCCTTCCTTCCTTCCTTCCTTCCTTCCTTCCTTCCTTCCTTCCTTCCTTCCTTCCTTCCTTCCTTCCTTCCTTCATCTCTCTTTCTCTCAGCTTATATTACCCACATTCACTGGCTTGTGGCTCTCATCCAGTGACAGCATGACTTCAACCTCTGCCATTGTCAGATCTTCTCTGAGCCTCCTGCTTCTCTCTAATCATCGTGATTAGAGTCGGCCCATGGGGGTAGTCTAAGAAGTTCTCTAAGGATCATAAATCAAAGCACAGTGGCCAGGTCCCCGCTGTTAGGAAATCATTGCCCAATCATGGATATCAGTGATTAGGACGTGGACATGTTTGTGGGGCACCGCTATCCTTACTGCAGTCTTCTCATGGAAGTTGGGAGGAAATGTCCCTGAGCTGTCCTGACAACTTCTGCATCTAACTGCTCGGCTCCTGGGTAGAGGATATCTGGATTCACTGACCTTCAACAATGCACTCTCTGCGGAGAAGTGAGACTGATCTGCCTGGTGGTCTTGGTGCCTGATAGGACAGCAGTCCGGCCAGCACTTTAGCAATTTCTATGTCTTATTTTACATTCCAAACAACTCTGAAAAGTAGGTATGAATATGAAAAAGGAGGTTTCTATTTTGTGACCAAGAAATGACCCTTACAGCTAGTTTCTTCATTTCAGCCCCCAGTGGTTTTCTGTTTTCCTCACAGCTTCTCTGCCTTGCATAACACTAAGTGTCTCAGGGCTTGCTTGTCTCACCCACCATTATGAAAGGACCTAACATTTCTTGTTTGCTCACACTGGTGGCTGCCTCTGTGTGGAGAGGACCTGCCATGTCTTGTTCCCAGTGACAGATAGTAAAAGTAAATCCGTGGGTGTCTTGGCTTCTGTTCCTTATGCCTTAGCCTTCCTTTCGCTTTCAGTTCAGCTACCAGAGAGCTCCTCCGGAGTAGCGGAGCATGTACTGTATGAAATAAAGGAACGCCTTTTAGAAAAGTCTGGGGCTGGAAACTCTGCTTATGTCCATGGGAAAATATGATGGCTATTTCTTCCCAGTCACGGAAGTGGCTCCAGTTCTCTTACAGAATAACATGGATGATTAACACAGGCAATGCAGTGTACAATTTAATGGGAAAATTTGAGACCATTTGCTATAAAGTTATGACAAATACATAGAAATAGCTCAACAATGTATCTAAACTAAATATACATGTGTCTATTATCCGGAAGCCCAAGACCTGAAGCAAAATAGATACTTGATGAATATTTGCTGAATGCCTCTTCTAAATACTGTGACAGAACTGAGAGTGACTATTATCACCACCAGATGCCTTGGGTGTTAAAATACTAAGTGCAGAATTCTCTGAGTTGGCATGTAAGTTTGGTAGAATTCCTTTCCTGTGTTTCACTATCATCAGCATAGTATTTGCTGCAAAGACAATAGTTGCCATGTACTGGAACCCAGGATTATACATAGATGTGATTCCATACTATGACTTAGGTGCCATGGAATAAAACATTGTTGTCTACATCCTTCAGATGCTGCATGGGAGACTGACACTGGGCTAATCATACATCTGTCTTTGCAACAGTAGTTTTAGGGTATGTAGTGATGGCAAGATTCCTTCTCCAAATAATCAGCTTAGAAAATCCTTCACCAAGCTTTTGGATTGTCAAACTTGCAATACCAGGCGAACATGCGTTGTTTCAGTAAACACTGGCCAGGGAAACTAGTTTTATCTTAGCTTTGTAAACTTCTCTGAGAAACAAACTATAGCTTTGTTTTCTGACAAGTGTGTGAAGTGGTATGAAATGCTCAAATGCTTAAGAGGATCCATTGCCGTGAGAAGTTTGGTTTCTTTAAAAACACAGTTATGTTATGTGAATGTTGTAGTTTTAATCCCAGATGTGGGATATGGGGCTGCTTCAGATGGTCCACAGCAGCTGCCTATGCTTTGTCTAGTGCTCTGGGAGGGGTATGATCTTTGCCAGATGAAGATAGTCTACATTTGGAAATCTGGGGATTCTTGAGAGGGCATAAAAATGCCAGATCCCAGAGAGAAGGGGTAGCTGCTGCTCCCTTTGCTGCTGGTGGTCCCTGCTGCTGCTTTTGCTGCTTACTGATTGATGTTGCAGGATTGCTGGTTTCCAATTGCCACTTACTGTTTTCTGGATTACTGGTTGTTGTTGCTGGTTGGAGATATCCTGATGATGAAGATCGGATTTGCCCCGAGGAACTCAATGCCCCCTAATCAGCAGGACGTAGTCTAAAGAGATCTATGATCCCTCTCCTCTCTATTCTTTTTCTTCTACCTGGTGTTGGGGATTTGGAAGGGATTCGGGTGGAGAAAGGTGATAGGTAAAAGAAGCCAATAAAGTAACCAAAAAGTATGGTTACAAACCACCAAGATGAGAAAGTTACACTGGCTTTCCCTTGACCTGATTCTTCATAGTTGATGCATTTTATTACTTTGCTTTTTAAAATTACGTTTAACATTTTAACCAAATGTATTAAAATCAAGTGTATACATGATCAAAGAGTCAGCTAAGCAGCCTTGATATTCTGGGATGAAAAATAGCATTATTACCTTTCTGTAGAGGCTCCTTTTAAAAATATACTTAGATCAGGCTTCACAATTAATTCTCATGTGCACAAATACCATGTTTCTATTATAACTTTAAAAATCTGCTTTACATATGATCTATTGAATTGTTATCATGGAAGTTGACAAATTAGCTATATTTTTTCTCTTGTCCTGCTCCACACACCCACCCTTGTTCCCCCTCGCTTGCCTGTCTCAACACTCACAATTTTGTTAGATCTGTTATTATTAAGACTATGCGAGGGACGGCAAGTTTGCGTTGCTGTTAGTGAGCTGTAATCACAGTTCCTTTTCTGCCTTGTCCTTCAGTTGTCTTCCATAATGGATCATGTTTTATAAATTGGCTTAGTTTTCCATTAAGACAGTAAACCTTCTCACAGTTATCTCAAGGTAATATTTGCACACACCTTCTCCCCAGGCCTACCTTTTAAAGGCTTTGTCCTTGGCACCTATGACCAACCTTTACCCAGGAAGTCTGGGCACTTTTTCTGTCCCTGTCCTAAGTTGGGTCTCCTGTTTTTCTGTGTCCCTTGCTTTTTGTTGTTGTTGGTTGTGTTTCTTTCTTTTGTGTGTAGTTTGTGGAGCACATTTTCTGGGAAGGGATGCAGGAAGAGACATTTCCTGACATCTTGTATTTCAGTGTTTCTATCTTTGCTCGTAATTATCCCCCAGGATTTTGAGGCCATTGTTCGATTTTCTTTTAGATTCAAGAATTGCTTTTGAGAACTTTTAAGTTTCTTTTTTTCCTGTTGCTTTAGGTGTGACCTATTTTTCCTCCTACATGAATGGTATTTTCCTCATCTCCATTTCAGAAATGCCTGTACCTGATGTGACCTGTGTGAGTCTTTTATTCCCTTCAGCATTTGGCAAAACTTTGGTCTGCAAGTCGTGCTATTATCTTTGCAAGGGTCTCAAGTCATTTCTGCAGCAGTATTGTCATCATTTCTATCTGTTACAAGGAGCCCAACAAAGAAAAAAAACAGCTGGGCTCCAGGGACACTGCAGAGACTGATGCATCAACCAAAGGCCACACATAGAAAGGGCCTAGACCCCTTGCTCAGATGTAGCCCATAGACAGATCAGTCTCCATGTGGGTCTCCTAGTAAGGGGAACAGGGGCTGCCTCTGTCATAAACTACATTGCCTGCTCCTTGATCACTTCTCCCTACTGGGGCGACCTAGCCAGCCCACAGAGGAAGAGGATCCAGGCAGTCCTGATGGGATCTGTTAGGCTAAGGTCACACAGTAGGGGAGGAGAACTCCTTTCTGTGGACTAGGGAAGAGGGATAGGAGAGAAAGAGGGAAGGAGGGTGAGACCAGGAGGAAGTGAGGGAGGGGACTACAACTGGGATACAAAGTGAATAAACTGTAAATAATAACAACAGCCACAACAATAATAATAATAGAAAAAAGAAAGAAAAGAGGAAAAACTTTTTGAAAATTCCTTGTTAGTTGAATGATATTGTCCTTTTAAAATGATTTTTACCCCTCTACTTGTTTGGTTTCTTTTTCAATTTTTTTTTTATAGTTTCTTATTCCTTTTGGTTGCTGAGAGTTGCTGGTTTTCAGAGAGTCAATGAGGCAGAAATTTACCACAGTTGTTCTGAGATGGTTGTTTTTTTTATAACTCTCCTTCTGTGCACAGGGTTTTCCAGAGGTGACCGCCTGTGTAACATTACAACAGATAGAATGCAGACGCAGAGATTCAGCTCATTTTGATTAAGGTAGGTGCTATAGAGACCTGAAAAAGTATGTGAAGCAAAGGTACAAGTCTCTCTCTCTCTCTCTCTCTCTCTCTCTCTCTCTCTCTCTCTCTATATATATATATATATATATATATATATATATATATATATATATATATATATATATATATATTGCTTTGGACCTATGATTTCTTCATAGAAATGCATTATTTGTGTTATGCACTAACTTTTTTTATATACTATACTGAACACTCTGCAAATACTTACTTAGCAGGTTCTCTTTTAAGTGCTCAAGTGAAGAACCCTTACAGAGATAACCACAGCAAACAAAATCTTTTTAGGATTCTCAATAGTTTTTTTTTTTTTTTAAATATTAAAGGTTCCCCTAACAGAAGGTATGAAATCTGCAACCATAAACATTCCTTATTTGACGATTATAGTTTTGTTTCTTAGGTGCCATACTTTAATTTCTCTTGGGATATTAATTCATGTTGTGTGCATGTGCTTTCTTTGTGTGTATTTGACATGTGTAGTATGCAGGTACAATTTGTGCAATTGTCCAAATGTTCAAGACTAAATCTGCCAGCAAGCTCCAGAAATCCTCCTGTACCTGTGTCTCCAGCAGTAAAATTACAGGGATTCCAAGCACCATTTCTGGCTTTTTTTCTCTTGGTTCTGAACCTGAACACTAGCCCTCAGGCTTGTGTGACAGTAATTTTACTGACTGGGCCATTTCTCCAACCCTAGGTTATTTCTTTTGAAACTTCCTGTTCCTCAGGTGGTCTTTCAGCTAAGTTCTCTGCTTTTCTCTGTCTCTCTCGCTCCTTACCCCCAGCCCCACCATGCCCTGAAGGCTTTCTGGAGATGACTAATAAGTAGTCTTTCCCTGCTCCTATAAGATTGGACCTGGAAACAAAGACTGGAAGTTCAGAGCATCAGCCTGCGCTTTCTCTTGTGACCTGTCTACTGAAGCACCAAGCGAGGAATCAGTGTCTTCAGATCTCTTCTGTTAGGTCGATCTCATTTCCTAGACACTTTTCAACTTCTTCTTGAAGAATAACTAGGGCAGAACTTGGGATCTGTTGTAGTTTGATTCTGTTGATGTGACAAATACTATGGCCAAAAAAGCAACTTGGGAAGGAAAGAGATTCATTGGCTTACACACCCAGGTCACAGTTCCTCCCTGAGGAAATTAAGAGTAGAAGCTCCATCAGGAACTGCAGCAGAAACCATGGAGAGCTGCTGCATGCTAGGTCCCTCCCAACTGCACTAGCTCATTCTCATGCCTTTCTTAGACAGCCACGACCCACTTACTAATGTATGTGTACCCCATAGAGGGAGAAGCCCCTTTAAACCAATTAGCAATCAAGGAAATGTTTTACAGCCATGCTCACAGGCCACTCTGATAAAGGCAACCTTCCAGTTGAGGGCCTTCTTCCCATTTGACTCTAGTTTGTGTCAAGTTGATAAAAATGTCCAGTAGAGGAGCCAATCATCAGACATATCAGGAGGTTCTCCCCGCTCGTCACTCTGAGCTTTGTCTTTGTGTTCTTCTCTAGGATGCTCTGCCTTATTCTCTATGGAGAATCAGCCTCCAGCATGATGTGAGTCTGCGATAAAAAAGGCAAGGTTCTTTGTGTGACTTTAAATAAAATTCCTCACCATCACCCCTCACCCCCACATGTTCTTTCCAGTGATGGTTTCTTGGCTTTGAACATCTGTGTCATTCAAGCTGTTCTCTATCTTACCCACGGTGAAGAGAAAGCTTGGTTCTTGTTGGCCTAGCTGTTCCCAGTTTCCAAAATGCTGTTAGGTTTGCCTTCACTCTCCTTTCTATAAGTTTATGGTTATAAAAAAAGTTAAATATAAATATCTCTTCTAAGATTTGCTAATCTATAGCAGAATTGCTTGAGCGGGTTGAACATTCTATCATTATACAGAACTGGGTCCAATCTTTATATGGTCCAGGCATGTGGCCAGTGTTTATTTTTGTGTTTCTTTCTAAGAGTCCGAGATGATGTCAATTTCTGTTGCCAAAGTTATCTCTAAGTTCTCTGCTTACTTCATTTTTAGCAAAGGACAGAAGATAGGCTGAAAAATCTAGTATTAAAAATTCCCAAGAGCTTTTTTTTTCTTTCTTTCTTTTTTCTTTTTCTTTCTTTCTTTCTTTCTTTCTTTCTTTCTTTCTTTCTTTCTTTCTTTCTTTCTTTCTTTCTTTCTTTCTCTCTCTCTCTCTCTTTCTCTTTCCCTCCCTCCCTCCCTCCCTCCCTCCCTCCCTTCCTTCCTTCCTTCCTTCCTTCCTTCCTTCCTTCCTTCCTTCCTTCCTTGTCTCAAGGTCATAAATGAGTATGTTTCATTTCACTGAAGTTCTAACAATAAAAATTGCTATTTTTATTTTTTAGGAGCCATTTCACAATAATAAATGTTTTAGTTTTTTCAATAATGGTATCAGATGGGCTCTGACTGTGTCTAGAATTTCATCTCCTGTAGAAAATGGCACAACATATAGAGGTGCTGAATGTTCTCTAGGAATACTTTTTTAGCACGAGAATTCATTAATATTTATTGACCTGTGTAAGCCTTGACCTCTAGTCATATCTCAGTCGTATTTAGAGAGACTGTGTCACTTTTGAAGGCCATTTAAAACACAGCTGGTACTGGAAATATTTTTAGAAAAATGACTAACTAAAATCTACCAACGGAGGAAAATGTCAGTGCTCCTTGGTTTGATCATTAAAAAGACACTTCAGTTTTCCATTTGTTCAAGTGGATCAAGGACTGACACTTCCCTCACTTGAAGGTCTTGTTTCCAGAACACCTTAATTCTAGGGATAAATTTATTGAACCATGTGACTCTCCCATTCGTATTTCCCTGGCTTCTTCAGTGAAGGCAGCAGAGTTCCTATACATGCCTCAGAGAATTCAAGCTGGAAGTAAGAATGAGGAAATTGGAATGTATGGTTCTTTCACTATTTATTGGGAATTCTAGGGAAGGAAGGGCTTTATCTGGATTACTTGTTATTTTTCTCATGATTTCATTTTTGATAAAATTTACAGGGATGTTTCTCTGCTGGATATGATCTGTGCTTGGAGTGCTGTAATGTTAATGGGAGTACTGACTGCTTAGGAGCAAGAGAGAGAGACAAATGTCAGCGTGCTAGATAAAGAATCGTGTTACAAGTTGGAAGTAAAACCAAAGTATCTGGGGGAAATCTGTTGACTGGAAGCTCTGAAATGTTACGACTTCCAGGTTGGTAGGGCTAATTCGGGCCCCAGTTCATCTGGCTGCATCCTTCATTGTTTAGTTAATTCCAGTGAAAATTTTATTTTGTAGTTTAGGGGCCACTTTTCAAACACTTATAGGCCCTTATTATAGATTGGTGCCTCTGCTTTTTGTTGAAAATGTAAATAATTGATATGAATACAAGTGGCAGTTTTCAAGATATTTATGATTTTGGCTTTCAGAGTCACCTAGTTCTAATATGTCACTAGACTTATGATCAGCTCTCATTTCTCTTTAGTCATTTGAACTTATTGAGATGTTTAATTAACCTACAGATTATTTTTAATCTTTAGTGATTAAGTGAATATTAAATTCAATAGTTAATAGAGCTTTCATCATGTTATGTTTTGATGATACCCAGTGAGCCTTCCTAATTTAACTTGTTTTAGAGTTAACAATTCACCGTTACATTTTCTTAACATGTAGGTCTAATGAAATGTGTTTAAATAACTGAGGGATAAAAGACATGAGATGTGGGTACAGTTTGATCTTGGAGCAAGGGCTGGAACATCATTGTCCAAGTCCAAGGGACAAAGATAGCTTTGATCAAAATAGTGTGAAAAACACTTGATTCATATTGAAAAGGAGATTGAATTAGACACGGCAATGACCTTCAGTTATGTGAAGAGCTATCTCACAGACAATTTGTAATATTTCATAATGTAAATGCCAGATTGGGATCAATAAATGTAACTGATGAGGAAGCAGATTTTGGTTCAATGTCAAGGATTTTCTCACCAGTGAGAGAGAGAGAGAGAAGTTGTGGGAGATAAGAAACCTCTTGACCTTTAGGGCTGCACCTCTATCTTTATTAGTAGTGTAAAATTCTGGTATGTAGATGACTTAGATGACCCAAATTTTACCAAACTAAGATTTTATAAGTAAAAGTTTCAAAATATAATTGTGATAAATATTTTACAAATGAATGCATTTGAGCATAATTCCTGAGAAGTTCACCTTAGCTACATACGCAATTAATAAAAAATCTCCTGGAGACTATAAGAGCACATTTAGGATTAAGTAAATTTATTTCCACAGGTGTTTGCCAATCATTTTATTTTTTTCTTATTTGAGGTTTGCTAAAAGAGGTTTTGATAAACGAAGATGTGAAGGCAAAGATACCCATACCATTTTTTTTTCATGAAAATTGAAGAAACAGAAAATAAACACACCAATGACTGTAGATGAAGCCAAAGATAACAATCCCATGGAAACACATTACTTCAGAAACAAGGAATCATGTTACCATCATTCCAACCTTTCTCACTGGGGCGGAGAACTTTGCAAGATAGTTATTACTCCTAAACATTTTAGCAGAGATGTTTCTATCTGCTGCTTTGCTCAGAGGTGGGGGCACACTCTTGTCTGAATGTCAGGGTGCCACTGACTGATTCAAATGCAACGGGAAAAGTTGGATGCTGCATCACATTACCTTGGTCTGAATGAACATGGACCCTAACACCTGTCATCCTATTATCCCATGAACAGCAAAAACAAAGCAATAGTCTATGTCAACATTTCTGGAACTTAACAGCAAAGATGAGTTTAAAGTCTTGATCTATAAAATCCTCCCAAGAATTTCAGAAGTTAGAAACAAAACGAACTTGCCCTCAAGCCCCAAAAGACAGTCTTCAGTTTGGAAGGGAAATTAGCAAGGCTGTGGTATAGCTTAGTATTCAGTGCATGACACAGGCTACAGTTTGGTCCAATTACCCCCCAACTGAAGTCTGAATAGTTAGGCTATGACGGTGGGACATTCAAGAACGTCAGATTCTTATAGTGGGGTCAATCAAACTCTGCTCTCACTTGGTGAGGACACAGTGTGTAGTGGCCAGGTAAAAACAGGGAATTGGACCTGCCTTGATCTTGGACTTTCTAGGCTCCAGAAATTGGGAACAAAATGGTTGTTTACCTGCATAACCTGTGCATTTCTCTTTTAACAGACCTTATACCTTCACATGTAGGACTCTTAATGAAGCAAGGGCTCACCAAAATGTCTCCATTGTACTCCATCTTGTACTACTTGCAGTAGCCATGTTGTAATGTGAGTTGGTCCTCAGGAATTTAAGAACCTGAAGCCTCTAACAAATTGTGGTGTGTGTGTGTGTGTGTGTGTGTGTGTGTGTGTGTGTGTGTGTTTGTATGTGTGTTTGTGTGTGTGTACATGTGATGTTAGTTTTTTGAATTAGGTAAAGACCATTTATTTATTTGTGGAACATCTTGTGAGGATTCTTGGCCCTCAGTGTCCAAAGTTGAGGGCAGACATCATTGTATATCATAAGAGCCCACTTTTAGGAGTTTCAGAGTTTTCATAATGTTTTATGTCATTTTTCTCTAGAGAAAAGTTAGATAAAGAAGGGAACAGAAGAATGTGGAAGGTAGGGACAGAAGGAGGGAGGGGGAGGGAGGGAATAGGAAAGGAGGAAAGAGGGGGAGAAGAAGGGAGAGGAAGAGGGAGTGATGAAGGAAAGAAGAGAGGAGTATTAGGAGAGGGATTGAGAGGGACACTGAACTTTTGTCCCATGGGATATAAACAAACCCTCCTTAAGTAGAAGAAACTAGGACCTTAGGTCTTTTACCTTTCTGATATAAACAGATGACTTTTTTAAATTAAATTTTTATTTTTTATATTAATTACAGTTTATTTACCTTGTAGCCCAGCTGTATCCATCTCCCTCATTCCCTCCCAATCCCACCCTCCTGTCTTCCTCTCCTCCCATGCCCCTCTCCAATTCCAGGACCTCCTCTGCTATCTGACTCTAGCTTATCAGGTCTCATCAGGACTGGCTGCATTGTTCTCCTCTGTAGCCTGACAAGGCTGCTTCCCCTCAGGGGGAAATGTTCAAAGAGCCAGCCACTGAGTTCATGTCAGAGACAGTTCATATTCCCCTTACTAGGGTACCCACTTGGAGACCAAGCTGCCATGGGCTATATCTGAGCAGAGGTTCTGGGTTATATTCATGAGTGGTCCTTGGTTGGAATATCAGTTTCAGAAAAGAACATTGTGCCCAGAATTTTTTGGTTCTGTTGCTCTCCTCGTGGAGCTCCTGTCCTCTCCAGGCCTTACTATTTCCCCCTTCTTTCATAAGATTCTCTGCACTCTGCCCAGTGTTTGGTTATGAGTCTAAGTATCTGCTTTGATACACTGCTGGGTAGAGTCTTTCAAAGACCCTTTGTGGTAGGCTCCTGTTATGTTTCTGGTTTTCTCTTTCTTCCAATGTCCATCCCGATTGTCTTTCTGAGTGAGGATTGATCATCTTACCTGGGGTCCTCCTTCTTGCTTAGCTTCTTTAGGTATACAGATTTTACTAAAGAAGTTAAAAAGCAAGCAGAAAGACACACACGGTATATACTCACTTATAGGTGGATATTAGACATATAATATAGGATAATCATACTAAAACCTGTATACCTAAGGAAGCTAATCAAGAAGGAGGACCCTGGTAAGAAGCCCAATATTCATACAGAAAGGCGAACAAGATGGACATCAGAAGAGGGAGAAAACAGGGAACAGGACAGGAGCCTATTACAGCGGGCCTCTGAAAGACTCTACCCAGCAGGATATCAAAACATATGCTGAGATTCATAGCCAAACTTTTTTCAGAGTGCAGGGAATCTTATGAAAGAGGGGAGAGATAGAAAAACCTGGAGGAAATAGGAGTACCACAAGGAGAGCAACAGAACCAAAAAATCTGGGCACAGGGGTCTTTTCTGAGACTGATATTCCAAACAAGGACCATGCATAGAGATAACTTAGAACCCCTGCACAGAAGTAGCCCATGGCAGCTCAGTGTCCAAGAGGGTTCCCTAATAAGGGGAACAGGGACCACCTCTGACATGAACTCATGGGCTGGCTCTTTGATCACCTCCACCTGAGGGGGGAGCAGCCTTATTAGTCCACAGAGGAAGACAAAGAAGCCATGACCTGATAGACTAGGGTCAGATGGAAGGGGAGGAGGACCTACCCTATCGTTGGACAGGGAGAGGGGCATAGGAGAAGAAGAGGGAGGGAGGGTAGGATTGGGAGGAGCTGGGGAAGGGGGCTACAGCTCGGATACAGAGTGAATAAACTGTAATTAATAAAAACAAAAAGAAGTTAAAAAGCAAGAAATCAGGTAATCCAATTAAAAATTGGGGTACAGAACTAAACAGAGAATTCTCTGTAGAGGAGTATCAAATGGCAGAGAAACACTTAAAGAAGTGCTCAACGTCCTTAGTCATTAGGGAAATGCAAATCAAAATGACCCTGAGATTTCACCTTATACCCATCAGAATGGCTAAGATCAAAAACTCAAGTGACAGCACATGCTGGAGAGGATGTGGAGAAAGGGGAATCCCCCTCCATTGCTGGTGGGAATGTAAACTTGTACAACCACTTTGGAAATCAATCTGGCACTTTCTCAGACAATTAGGAATAGCACTTCCTAAAGATCCAACTATACCACTCCTAGGCATATATCCAAAAGATGCTCAAGTATACAACAAGGACATTTGCTCAACATTTGTAGCAGCTTTATTTATAATAGCCAAAACCTGGAAACAACCCAAATGTCCATCAACGGAGGAATGGATACAGGAATTGTGGTATATCTACACAATGGAATATTACTCAGCAATAAAAAACAAGGAAATCATGAAATTTGCAGGTAAATGGTGGGATCTGGAAAAGATCATCCTGAGTGAGTTATCCCAGAAGCAGAAAGACACACATGGTATATACTCACTTATAAGTGGGTACTAGACCTATAAGATAGGATAAACATACTAAAATCTATATACCTAAAGAAGCTAAGCAAGAAAGAAGACCCGGGGTAAGATGATCAATCCTCACTTAGAAAGACAAATGGAAAGACATTAGAAGTAGGAGAAAACAAGAAACAGGACAGGAGCCTACCACAGAAGGCCTCTGAAAGACTCTACCTAGCAGTGTACCAAAGCAGATACTGAGACTCATAACCAAACCTTCGGCAGAGTACAGGGAATCATATGAAAGAAGGGGGAGTTAGTATGACTGGGAGAGGACAGGAACTCCAAAGGGACCAAATATATCTGGGCACAGGGGTTTTTTATGATACTGTTTCTCCAACCAAGAACCCCTGCTCAGATGTAGTTCATGGCAACTCAGTCTCCAAGTGGGTATCCTAGTAAGGGGAACATGGACTGTCTCTGACATGAACTCAGTGGCTAGCTCTTTGACCTCCTTACCCCTGAGGGAGGAGCAGCCTTGCTAGGCCACAGAGGAGGACATTGTAGCCAGTCCTGGTGAGACCTGATAAGCTAGGGTCAGATGGAAGGGAAGGAGGACCTCCCCTATCAGTGGACTTGGAGAGGGGCAGGGAGGAGATGAAGGAGGGAGGGTGGGATTGTGAGGGAATGAAGGAGGGGGCTACAGCTGGGATACAAAGTAAATAAACTGTAATTAATATAGAAAATAAAAATTTAATTAAAAAACAAGGAAATCATGAAATTTGCAGGAAAATGCTGGGATCTAGAAAAGATCATCCTGAGTGAGGTATCCCAGAAGCAGAAAGACACAAAGGGTATATACTCACTTATAAGTGGATATTAGACAGATGACTCTTCAGCAAAAGGAAAACAGTAAATCTTTTGGGAGTTGGTCTTAGCTTCTGAGATTTATCTTTGCCTTCCAAGTCTTGTTCTCTACCCAGAAGCCAAGCTTTGGGTGCTCTCTGCTCTAGAAGACTTGGCCATGTATATATTCCTCCACTGACAAGCTTAATCATAACCAGGATATCACAGGTGGCTCTAGATGGAGTATAATGGGGGCATTTAATCAAACCATTTGCTTCATAAAGAAGAAGAAGAATCATGCATGTGAAGATAATAGGCAGGACACCCCAAAGCTGTGTAGTTGCTGACGTGTAGTGATCCAATGATTGCAAGATAGTGTAGTTCCCTAGGAAGCCTCTTCTTTTATCTTCCATGATAACTTCACACCTTCGCTCTCTTCAAGGTTTCCATGTAGGTTCACGTGCTGTATGGGCTAGTGAGCACATGTCACTTATCACTGAAGGAAATTCAAATGGTCCTCAGACAAGTTCCTCATCCTCTACCTCCAAATGCTATGGGTGTGTGTTTCTTCTGTACTTTCAGCCTCTCCTCCTGTAGCCATTGATAGACCACTGACACCTAGACACCCCCATTTCCATCCCTCTAAGCACTTTTCTTCAGAAATCTCTACTTTTAGAATATTCTGCTTTCCCACTCTACTCTGACCTTTCAATTACACGAAACATTGACGCTACATTCCCTTAAGTGACTGGTTCTTTTTTTTTCTCTCTCTCTCTTCGTTTAGTTTTTCAAAAGCAGTGTTTACCCATTTATTTCTTCATCTACATCTTTTGTCCCACTCCAGATCTTTCTAGTCTTTTCCTCATACACAGGAATTGCTTCTACAGGGTCACTGGATACCTCCATTTCACAAATCCATGGAAGCTCTATTTTCCATGACATTCCAGTCCCTTTCATCAGAGTTGATATCTGTACTTCCCTACTGGGCGTCAATCAAGCCACAATTATTCAATTAGCATTTTGGTTAAGGAGTTCTATTATATGTCTGAAATGCAAATACCAATCAACTTGCTTTCATGATGATTCTCAAGCAGCAAACCATGGCTGTGGTTAAGTAGAAAATAAAAGGAAAAATCCTATTTCAATAACCATGGTCACTAATACCTCTCTTTAAAATCCATAGCTGCGTGTGTTAATATAACTTAACATCCCATCTTTACAGACTCTGGAGGATGTATATGCCTGTTTGGAGCATACACACACCCCTACTTCACGAAGAAGTCAATAAGCAAGCTGCTTGGCTCTTCTGATAGGATTCAGAGTATTGAGTGTTTCTGCTCTTCCTTCTTTATATCTGACTGTGGCATTCTAATGCCTGTGTAAAGAAATTCGATGGTAGAAGAAACCGAAGTCAAGATCTGTGTGTTTGTAATTTTATTTTTATAAAATCTTCAATTAAACTGTTAAGAAGAGGCACCGTTAAGCATGGAGGAAACCACCCCAGTGATTTACCTGCAGTTCAGGAACACTGGTCGTGGTTTGACTCTACAAACATGTAGCCTCTAGATTATTTTGACAACCTGACTATTTTACACAAAATTGAGGCATTTTAACAACACAGGAAATAGGCAGAAGTTTTGAAATGAGACTTTAAACTTGGTTCACCTTTTTTTATTCTTCTTATTTATTATTTATTACTTATTTATTATTATTTTAGACTGAATGAATATCACAGGTACATTTTGAGTTCTTTATTCTCTCAGTAGTGATGAAGTTTTATTAGCTTTCCTGTAATGTTTGGTGTGTTTGTGTAGGCGTGCGTGCGTGAGTGCGTGCCTGTGTATGTGTGTATGAGCCTGTAGCTGACTTGGATGTCTTCCTACATCACCCTCCACTTTATTCAACAGCGTCTCTTACTAAATTCAGAGCTCATTTAGTTATCCAGATTGCCCCAGGGAAGCCTGTCCCAGCCTGCTGAGTCCTGGGATTGCAGGCAGTTGCCACCGCTGCCAGGGTTTCAGATCCTACGGACCCTAACTCCAGGATTCATACCTGTGCTACAAGTTTCTAACTCACTGAGGCCCCAGCACTCACTTTGCCAGGACACTTGTTTGCATGATGGCTACATGGGGGGATATGGGTAGCTGGGGAAGGAAGGCAGTCATGGGTGCTGCAAATGCATGCTGGCTACTGCAGGGTCATAAGCATTGCTGAGGACTGTGGGGAACCTGCTTTGACAGTTTTCAAACCCCAATTCACAGGTCTTATAAACAATCCCCCTTGGATATTTTTTATTCCCCAAAGTGTATCAACAGCTATTAATAATATTCTTTCTACTGAGAATTACTATTTCAGTTGAAAAGTATTTTCACATGTACTACTCTTTACATCCTAGGAAGAAACTCCCATAAGAGATGATTTAATATTTATAACATGTTGACGCTCAGAGATACCACTCAGTTTCCTCTCTTAGGTCACATTAGGAAATTTTAAGAAAGTAACTCAATTTATACATACATACACGGTGTCTTTAGTGCTACAGACATTGGTGTCTTTAGTGCTACATTATCTGGCACACCTGTTGTATGAGTATCACGTAGTGATTATACTTCAGTTTTGTTCTTTTTTTTAATATCTGTCCACCACACAAATTGTGCTGGTGGTGACCAAACTTTGCAAGAGGAGTGATTACCTTGCTGGGTCTGATATGCGGCAGTTTAAGCTTTTCTTCCTCGGCACAGGAAAACGCAAGGTCTCTAAATAGAAGATGAAAAGGTTCCGTTCTGGAGAGCACCAGCCGCGTTTCCCCAATAGCGTCTAATAATACTGGGGAGGAAAGAACGGTGCACTGAGTCATAGCCTTGCACTCTTACATAACTGCTTGAGGTCAGTTATGTAAGGAGACGGACTACTAAGGAGGAAGCGCACTTGAGCTATGTTTGTGCAAGGGCCGACATGCAGAGGACGGAAATGGCAGCCAGCTGGGGGTGGTCACATTCATGGTCTGATTTTCCCCATCAGTGCCTCGGCTTGCTCTCTACAGTCAGTTCTTCTGGCTGACTTATGTCTTGCTGTCATGGGGGACGTGAAAGGGCAAGTTAATATTTTAGTAATTAAATATGGTCATGTTAATTTATTAAGGCACATTTCCATAAGAAACGGACTAGGGCTCAAGGAATCTGAGTACTTGACTTACCTTTGCTTTTAAATTTGTATTTAAATATATCCTTAAATTAAAATACTGTTATATAATTTCCCCCTTCTCTTCCCTACACTACAAGTTTCCCCATCTTGCAAATTGATGACTTTTTCTTTGATTGTTAAGATATTATAATATATTAATGTATGTTATATATGAACAAATGTATAAACACAACCTGCTGAATCTCCTTTTAGTTTCATGTGTATGACTTGTAGGCTGCTCACTCTGCATTGGACCGACTAATAAAGAGGTTATTTGTTTCTGTATGTGTATGGTGTATGGGTGTTTTGCCTACACATGTGTCTGTGTACTATCTGTGTGCCTGGTACCTGAAGGGTCCAGAAGAAGGTATTGGATCATCTGGAAATGGGGTACAAATTGATATGAGCCACCATGTGGGCTCTGGGTATCAAACTCAGATCCTCTGGAACAGTAGCCAGTGTTCTTAGCTTCTAAGTTGTGACCCAACCCCACATGTGACTTTTGTAGACAGGAAATAGAAATCCTATTTGTGCAAGGTCTGCCTTGGCTCCCCCTCCCCCTTCTCTGGCAGTATGTTAGGTAGGGCAGAGTAAGACCTTCTACTTTGGAGTTAGTATGGACTTGGGTCTTAGTCTAGCCTCAGTACCCTTTAAATTTTGGATCAGACACTTTACTTCCTCCAAGCCTCAGTTTCTTGATTATAAAATGTGGATCATCTCCACCTACATCAGATGGTGTTAAGAAGGCAAACGGGATGGGGAAATGGCTGTGGGACAAAGGTGCTATTATATAAGCCTGGGTACCAGGCATATGGGGCAGCTCACTAATGACCCAACACTATTTAAGTAGAAGAGGTGGAATTACTAAAGCAACCTGGCTGGCTTGGCTACTTTAAACAGAAACCTCTGGGTTCAAAGCAAAAACTGTGACTCAGTACATAGCAGGGAGGCCAATCAAGGAAGATATCCAAGACGACCTATGGCCTCTACATGTGGATACATATGTGACTGCACACATCCTCATATACATGCATTCCTACACACATTCATACACATACCAGAAAAAGGGCAATGTGTGATGGTATTTGCCTAGGTACTTTATAAGCTGAAGAGTGCTATACGAACATAAGATGATCTGCTCCCAGAGTTTCCTCCTGAGGAACATAAATGAAGCATGCCTCCCATGGGAACAGGGTTAGGATGGTCAAGTATTACTATTATTTTATTTTTACACAGGTTTTGTTAACTCTTGCTCTTGAATGTGATCCAGAGGAATTAAGTTAGACATAAACACACAGACTCTTTCTCTTTCTCTCTCTCTCTCTCTCTCTCTCTCTCTCTCTCTCTCTCTCACACACACACACATTTTCAACTACATGTACACATTACAAGCCTTATACCCACTTTAGGACTCTTCTAACTCTACAAGAACTTAAAAGAAAAGAAAGTATAACTTTTGTCCCTTAAATACCAAAGCAGACTCATAATAGTTACACTTCATACTTCATCAGCTACTCAAGATTATGTGCTCGCACACAGAATTCACATAACATCTTGGGAGATAACTAGTGAACCATCTGAGTTGGAATTTGGCCTTTCTAACTATTTTAAAGGACTTCATTTTGTTTAGAATTCAAAGGGACTTTAGAGTGATAAGAAGTGGGAACCCCACGGGTTCTATCCTAGCAATTCCTTATGATCTCTTTCTAGGGAAGTGTTCAGGAAGGAGACACAAACACAGTGGCCTCCTAGAGGGGGGCTTTTGTGGTAATTAGTTTTATTGCAAATGTGAGCTGAGCTCTAACTCTAAAGCTGTGTGTATCTTAAATGGTGACCTGAGGTTATTGGGATCCTTGTATTAGCGCACTCAGAAATGGCAAGGAAAATACTCACGTGGAAAACTCTGGCCAGAATGGCACTTAGGCTTGCATTTGACCTCAGTTTGACTTCGCATATCCAAACAAACACTTCTTGCTCTAAGTTGAACATTAGAACTGCCTTGCCAAATATGCAGCTACTTGTATTTCGTAAGGCACTGGACTAAACAGCTCATTCATCTTTTGGGCTCACAGGATGGAACAGCTTTCATCCTTAACTTTCTATATTGAGCACTACAAGAAAGAGCACAGGTCACTGACTCTCCCTTTCATTCTGTGCTCTAATTGTAGCTGGAAATTCATGTTGGGGGTTTCAAAGGATTGAGTTAATCATTTTGCCTTTTACCAGGTCAAAATATTAATTCTGGAGCTTCCTGGGGTGACATAAAAGTGACTTAATGAATGCAAATTAACATAGACATGGGGCTCAGTGCCATGTCTCTGAGTCCACCGAAAGATGAGTTTCCTAATAAAGAGCTCTTGATTCAACCATGACTAATGAATGAGCTTTGTCAGAGTACGAAAATGGAGGCGGCACCCGGCTATAGTTGTGGACACTGGGAGGCCATCACAGCCTTTAGAACCAGGGAGAGAGGAAAGTAGACAGCCTGCTATGCATTGTGGGGGTTCTGTGAGAGCTAGTCTGCAGTTGTCGTGTCCCTAGCATAAGGCATCTTGGCAAGGGAGCATGCCACGGGATTTGGCCACAGGCGAGCATTTGAAGTGGCTGCAGTCACCAGGCAGATCCTTGTTCTGTTGTTTACTTCAAATGCTATGAATATCCTGGGTCCATTTTACTATGCAAAGTGGGAGCATGATAATTTCATGCAGATTAAGTGAGTAAAGTACTTAGAATCATACCTTGCCAAGAAAGAGCACTCAGTTTACACAGCTTGCCTGCCTAGTAGTGCAAGGTAGGGACACGGGAAAATAGGGCTGTCTTGTGAGGCCTCGTCTACCCAGTTAAGCATCATAAAGATCTCTATCTCTGGCAGGAGTAGACTCTGACATTTGAATTTGTGTACTCTAACTACGTCACTCTAGAGCTCTTCCTCCACTCTCCATTCCAGTGTATACCCAAGCATCAGGCAACACTGAGGACTGTCAGAATAATTGCCGGTGTCTCTATAGGTACCTCAAGGACATTGCTTACACCCTTTGCCTTGTGGAGTAGGGGCTGGAATTATCTACGTCCAAAGGGGATTGTAGTGTAGAAGGTAGAAAGACTGCAAGCACTGATGGCAGCAGTATGGGGTAGTGCTCTGCTTCTTCTTGGCAGCCACAGTGTTATCTTCCAGTGTCAAACAGTTGGAGAAAAACTTCCTCGCTTCTCTGCCAGCTAAATGCATTTCTTATTATTACAATTTATTCACTTTGTATCCCTGTAGCCACCTCCCTCGTCCCCTCCCAACCCCATTCTTCCTCCCTCTTCTCCGCCCATGCTCTCCCCTCAGTCCACTGAGAGGGGAAGTCCTTCTCCCCTTCTATCTGACCCTAGCCTATCAGGTCTCATCAGGACTGGTTGCATTGTCTTTCTCTGTGGCATGGTACACCTGCACTCCCCCCCAGGGGGAGGTGATCAAAGAGCCAGCCTCTTGACTTCATGTCAGAGACAGCCCCTGTTCCCCTTACTAGGGTACTCACTTGGAAGCTGAGCTGCCATGGGCTACATCTGAGCAAGGGGTCTAGGTTATCTCCATGCATGGCTCTTGGTTGGAGTATTGGTCTTTGCAAAGACCCTTGGGCCCAGAGTCTTTTGGTTCTGTTAATCTCCTTGTAGAGCTCCTGTCCCCTCCAGGTCTCTCTATTTTTCCCGTTTTTTCATAAGATTCCCTGCACTCTGCCCATAGTTTGGCTATGAGTCTCAGCATCTGCTTCAATACCCTGCTGGTTTGAATCTTTCAGAGGCCCTTTGTGGTAGGCTCCTGTCCTGTTCCCTGTTTTCTCCTTCCGACGTCTATCCCATTTGCTTTCTGAGTGAGGTTTGAGGAACTTCCCTTCGGTCCTCTTTGTTTAGCTTCTTTAGGAGTATAGATTTTAGTATGTTTATGTTTACTATATTATATGACTAGTATCCACTTATAAGTGAGTATATGCTATGTGTGTCTTTCTCTTTCTGGGTCACCTCACTCAGAATGATCTTTTCTAGTTACCATCAGGTAGAATTTTAATAGGAAAGCAAACTAATCATTTTAAATCTCATTTCAACTTAGCCACAGTGCTGGGCTATAACAATAGGAATAAAATATATTCCTTGATCTCATGGAAGCTACCATTTAAGAATATGGGAGCTCCATGTCAAAAGAGCGAAGAAAGGGGAACATGCAGGGTACCATACCAGGAACTACTGAGTGTGTCCCTGTAAGAAATCATGGGGCAGGGACAGCTAACAGTAAGGGCCATTTGAGGGGTCATATAGAAACCCAGTACAGTGGAGCCAAATATGAGTGACCATGACCTAGGAATAGATTTAAATAACCTCAAATAACAGGTTCTAATATGAACTATTATCTATGTGAACTTTTATAGTCATAAATTAAGGCATTTACCCAATACATTGGTGGGGATGTCAAGTAGGTGGTTACAACAAAGGAGGGAGAACTTCTGTAGGTCAGGTGGTATGTGATGACCTTGCTAGCTCCAGTAGTTTATTCATATTACCTCAGTGGCCTTAGTTAAAAAGAAGTTGGGTCAGACACAGGAATGGGCAATGAATGATTCTTAAGGAGACTAAAGACAGCTCAAGATAACTTAGCTGTGAATCTACAATATTCTCATTCTCTATAATCATGAAATTCCAACCAATCAGCCTTGTATAATCTTTAACATAGGTGTGGCTATTTGTGTTTGTGCTTGTGTTGGGAGGGGATGGTGCTTCAATTCATACCTCTTTTATGGACAGTAAAATAAAAATGTATATTATTTATGTGCATGTGTGTGTGTTGTGTGTGTGTATGTTTTTCTGTGTGCATGCATGTGTGTGTGGGGGAGGTGCATATATGCCATATTGTGCATATTTATAGGTCAGAATTAGATTCTTTCCTTGTAACGTGTGTGTTCCAGGGCTCAAAATCAGGCCCTCGGGCTTGTTAGGGAATGCCTCTGGCTGATGAACAGTCTCACCAGCCCCATTCCACATTTCTAAGGAATTTTGAAAATGATGACAATGACCAAACTGGTTGCATGCTTCCGATGAAATAATATTTCTAAATCAATGAGTTACCCTCTCTTCACAAAGATCTGTACTGTGCATGTACAGTTGGCATAGAGACAGTTAATATGTTAGTTTTTGTTTCAGAAAATAAAAAAAATCGTTCTATGCTCCAGCTAGTAGGGTGTGATTAAAAGAGAGCAATGGCTCAGTGAAGTTGGAGTGCAGGGAGGGTGGTGTGGAAGAGAGTGATAGGCAAAGACTCATTTGGTCTCACACTGAAGATTCTTGAAGGCAATATTCAAACAGGCTGCTGTTCCCTTTTATACACTAAGGAGTCATCTAAATCCTTTCATTGTTTTAGACAAGACTGTTCCTCCAAGAAGCATTTGCATTACATTTGGCAATTCTCTAATTGCTGTAATTTCAGGGACCTCACGGTCAGTCCATCTTTATTAATTCCCAGGGTGTAGCGGATCTTGAACTGGCGATGTCTCTGAACACACATTGAGTGAATTTCCTAAGTTTCCGGGGAAGCTGGGAGGCATCTGTGAAGTATCACACACAAAAAAGGCCACAACTGGAAACAGCAATTACTGAATGCAAATTACATCAGATCCTCAACATAATTCACTTATTAATCTATTTAGTATTTTCTTGTTGGGTACTGTATAATGGATAAGAATTAAAATATTTAACAGAAATAATGAAATAGCAGCAAATTAGAAGATTGGATTTTTCAGGGATATACAAACCTAACAGATGCAGACACACACAGATACACAAATGTGCTCGCGTGCACCTACACACACAGGAGAAAGACAAAGAGAGAGAGAGAAATAGTTTTTTTCTAACATAATCCTTTTAGAATTTTATAGATTTTGATCATATTCACTCCTCTTCCCAAACTACTCCCAGATCCACCGCCATTTCCTATCAACTCAACTGTGTCTCATGTTAAAAAAAAAAAAAAAATCATGTCTCATTTGTGCTGTGTACGCTTATATTTGTGGTTGTCCATGAAAGCATGCTCTGCCTACCATGGGCCACACCCCTAAAGAAAACTGAGTATTCCTCTTTCAGAAGCAAGCAGTTGCCAATATCTTACCAACTAGGGATGGGATTTCATGCTGGGGTTTTGTCTGGCTTGTGATTGTGTAGGCCTTCTGCATGCTGTCAAAACAACTGTGAATTCATGTGTGAAACTGCCCTACAGTGTCCAGAAAGCCCCACTTCCTTCTAGTCATCCGTATATCCCGGCACTTACAGTTTTTCCTCTTCATCTTCTACAATAATTCCTAAGGTCTAGGAGGAAAGAGGTATGATGCAGGTGTCTTTGTTTAGGGCTGAGCATTCTCCTCTTCTCGGCACCTTGACCAGTTATGAGTGTCAGTGTTAACTGGCATTTGCTGCAAAGAGAAATTTCTTTGATGAGGGTAGAGAAGAGCATTAATCTATGTATTAATAATGTATTAATAATGATACATCATTAGGAGACAGTCTAATACTGTTTATTTACCAAAATAATAGTAGTAGGTTCTCCTTTAGGGACAATGACTTTCTAGCCACAGGTTCTTGTGCCTGATAATGGGTGCCAACTATGGGATTCACTGTGTGGAGCAGGACTTAAATCTCGTCAGAAGATGGTTGATTACTCCAATGATGCTCATGCTCATTATTGCACCAGTGGCTGTATCTTGGTATCTTGCCAAGCCAGTGGTTGCTGTAGCTTGTGTGGTTCACAGCTGGGTAAGACTGATTGTTACTTCCCTCTTCTGGCAGGGTACATTGCACCTTTCCATATAATGAAAACTAGTCGGTTGGGGATGAAGCTTCTAGGTGGCTATGAGGTTAATTTTTCCTTTTTCAATTACTCAGGTATGATCTGTCTTTAGCAGTAGTGTCTTACCACCAAGTTCTGGAGGGTAACCAAGAACATTGATAATAAGATGAGGGTCTCTAGGATCTTCCTGGCACTAGGCTTCTTGTTGTTAGCCTGTGCTGTCTATTAGGGTCACTGCTGCTCTGTTATAGGGTAACTGCATTTAAACTATTTTTATACCTACACACTTGTATACTTTAGGAATCCTTTCCCTTAATAAGTTTTGTATGGCTTCTTGGAAAGGTCTTTAGTGTTACTTATCACCCACATTTCTTCCTTTCCGTGTCCCCCTATCCTCCACACCATTTAACCCTTTCTGTCAATCCTTCAGCAGCCCCATGTCACCTCTTCTCCCTCAAAGGCATCCCCAGCTTCCTTTTTCCGACCTCTGCAGGAATTTCAAATGAAACACATATATCTGAATACTGCAAGCTAACAAACGCGAATGAGAGAAAATATCTGTATTTGTCTTTGTGGGTCTGGGTTACTCGTTCAGAGAGATTGTTTCTAGCTCTATCCATTTAACTTGGAATCTTATTTTTCTTAACAGGTAAATAATATTTCGTTGTGCAAATGTACCACATTTTTATTATCTGTCCACTAACTGATGGGCACCTATGCTGTTTACATTTTCCAGCTATTGTGAATAGAACAGCAGTGACATTCTAATCAGGTAACTCTGAGGTGGTAGATTAAAATCATCACAGGTAGATCTTTAAGGCAAACACCATTCATTAAACTTAGGTGAGCTTTATTATTGTTCTAGGTCTTTGACTTTTCCTTCTGTAGATCATTTACATTAGACCCTGCGATTTCACCTTACACCCATCAGAATGGCTAAGATGAATAACTCTAGTGACAACACATCTGGAGAGGTTGTGGAGAAAGGGGAACCCTCCTCCATTGCTGGTGGGAATGTAAACTTTTACAACCACTTTGGAAGTCAATCTGGTGCTTTCTCAGACAATTAGGAATAGTGCTTCCTCAAGACCCAGCTATACTACTCCTAGGCATATACCCAAAATTTGCTCAAATACACAACAAGGACATTTGCTCAAGCATGTTTGTAGCAGCTTTATTTGTAATAGCCAGAACCTGGAAACAACCCAGATGTCCATCAACGGAGGAATGGATACAGAAATTGTGGTATTTTTACACAATGGAATACTACTCAGCAATCAAAAAGGAGGAAATCATGAAATTTGCAGGCAAATGGTCTAGAAAAGATCATTCTGAGTGAAGTATCCCAGAAGGAGAAAGACACACATGGTATATACTCACTCATATAGTTCTATAAGATATGATAAACATAATGTAATCTATATAACTAAAGAAGATAAACAAGAAAGAGGACCCAGGGTAAGATGATCAATCCTCACTTAGAAAGACAAATTGGAGGTGCATTGGACATAGGAGAAAAGAAGTAACAGGACAGGAGCCTACCACAGAGGGCCCCTGAGAGACTCTACCTAGCAGTGTGTCAAAGCAGATACTAAGACTCATAACCAAACCTTCGGCAGACTGCAGGGAAACATATAAAAGAAGGGGGAGTTTGCATGATGTGGAAAGGATAGGAGCTCCAAAAGGACCAAATATACCTGGGCACAAGGGTCTTTTCTGAGACTGACACTCAACCAAGGACCATGTATGGATATAACCTAGAACTGCAGGGATGAAGCCCGTGGTAGCTCAGTAACCAACTGGTTTCCCATAATAAGGGGAACAGGGACTATTTCTAACAGGAACTCAGTGGCTGGCTCTTTGACCTCCCCACCCCCCAAGGGAGAAGCAGTCCTGCTAGGCCACAGAGAAGGACTTTGTAGCCAGTTCTGAAGATACCTGATAAAACAGGATCAGATGAAAGGGGAGGAGGTCCTCCTCAATCAGTGGACTTGGAAAGGGTCAGGGAGGAGATGAGGAAGGGAGGGTTTGGGAGGGAATGAGGGAACAGATACAGCTGGGATACAGAGTTAATAAAATGTAAATAATAATAATAATAATAATAATAATAATAATAATAAAGAAGCCACAAATCACAGGGCTTGTAAAATTTTATTAACACACAATAAAATAAAAAATAAAAAACAACAACAAAAAGAAAATCTAAGCTTTTTAATTCTTTCTTTGTTCCCTTGAAATATAAATCTTGTCTCCTTTTCTTGCCAGCTTTATAACCCAGGAATAAGTATCTTAAGGATTAGAGAGCCCTGTCTTTGAATGATAACCACTGAAGTAGATATCACCTCATCTTCAGTTTGTGGGAGGGTAGAGTTTTTGTTGTTGTTTTTCAATAATAAAGAAACATTCAGGTAAAGTACTGTTGCTTTCCAGCACCTTTGAATACTTTTCAGTTAACTCTCTTGAATGTTTAAAAGTGTTCTTGCTTTTTGCTGCAGTGGAGCAGAATTAAAGGACAGAATCTTCATTGTAGTTTAGGATGTCTTCCTTTACTCCCTAATCTGTCTCATGCAATATTTAACTCACATACACAAAGCCAGATAAGTACATACAAATCAGAACTTTTGGGTAAAACAATCATTGTTACTAAGAAACTGGGGTTCTCTTTTGTGGGTTCTTAGTCATATTGTTAAAAAAAAAAGTAAAGATAGACTTAGAAGGAAAATCAAGCACCATTTAATTAGAAACAGAAAGAAAGACAACAGTGCAGACAAACTGTAAATCTTGGGAGCTGCCTACGGAATATGGAAAAGAAGAGTAAATCACGACTTTTAAGTTAGGCGTGGAGGTCAGAGAAATAGTGAGCAAGTCTAGAGTATCTGGGGAAACATACTTAAGGCTTTGTACAGTGTCCAAAGAAAAGAAGAGAAGAAAAATTTACATTCTTTTTAAGGGTAGAATTATAATAGCAAGCAGGCTTGATCATGCTCCGAGTCTCATAAGTAACTGCTTCTGGGCGGGCTCCTTGAAGGTTTAAGTGCCTTATCTTAAGAGGATAATTATCTTTGTTCCTCCTTCCCTGCCTGCCTACCTGTCAATCACAATGGAAAGCGCTCAGCTCAGCTACTGTTCCAGCAAGATGTCTGTCTCCTTGCCTCAGTGATAATCATGAACTGACCTTCTAAAACTGGAAGCAAGCCCCCAATTAATGGCTTTCTTTTATAAGAATTGCCTTGGTCCTGGTGTCTCCTCACAGCAATATAAAGTACTCTTCACAGCTAAGGCAGCCACAAAATGCAAGATTAGACTCTTGTTAGAGAAGGAATATAAGATTACTTTCTATAGTCTGAAGTTGACACTGAACCTTGAAACTATGAGGAAATCTCAAAAACAGTATAGCTTGTCTCTGAAGTAAACTTACTTAGTATAGATGTGATACCTATTACTTTTTGTGCATTGTTGAAAATTGAGCTCATTGGGTTTTTTTCGTCTAACAGATAAGCATGCTATTTCTGAAACACATCTCTAGCTATGTATTGATTTTTCAGTTTTGCAGTTGCTTGTAGGTATGAAATATTTTATGGCTGAAGAACAGCATATTCATGTTTTTGACCGTGGTAATGTACAACAAAGAGATGGAAAAAGCAAGAAGACAATATGAGGCAGTGGCTGAAATAAAGAGAGAGTTGTTTTGTTAAGAGGGTGTGGAGATAAGGGAAAGTGTGGTTCAAATGTAGATCACTTGCCTTGCATGTGCAAAGTTCTGAGTTTGATTCCTAGTATTCTGTAAATTTGAATGGAAGAATCTGTAGAGCAAACTAAAAAGTGATCTAATGGCATCATGATGTACTAGAGTAGAGAAATAAGAAGTTAGTATTGACAAATAATATAGAAACCTGGTATTTAAAATATAAGTATAGTATATGAAAAGAAGGCCAAAAAAATAAATCTAGAAAACATTAAAAGTTGTTGTTTCTGAAGCTAGATTGCTATTGCCATCTTGCCCTGGATGGGCCCATAGGTTCTTATGATCTCTGCTCACAGAATAGAGAAGAGACTCGGGGTACAGTGGAGAAGACAGGCAGAATTCATTCAGGGAAAAGGGAGGGACCGTTAAGGGATGAGAGTGGGCTTTAACCCAAGAGATCATGTGGAAGAATACACTCTCAAGAAGCTGAGAGTGGACATTGGTGAAAGGCCATTGTTCTAGTCAACATTTTAAGGTAAGCGTTGCACTATTTCTGAAGTTTCTAGACAGTACAGTTTTTCTCAGGGGTATTTCCTGTCCAGGTGATTGACAGGCCCATTTAGATTAATTCTTAAAGGACAAAATGATTTGTCCTTGCTCTCTGTTAGAAAGTCCTGGTTGGATAGCAATCTTAGCTCAGAATGTCATGTGTCCATCCATGGAAAGAAACAATAGAGATGCCGCTCATTGGACCAGGTTTTATAAGCTTCTGCTTCTGAGGGAGTGTCTGTCATCAGTGACCTTCAAACCTGCTGAACGCTGAGTGGCTGCTCAGGAGAACTAAGAGCACTCACTAGGATGCTGCTTATGAGTACTTTGTACTATTTATGTGAAAATATTATTCTTGTTATAAATAATCATATTTGCATATTTTTTGGCACCTGCACTAGGTGCCAAAATCCTTGGTCCAGATAGGACTGGCCAGCAGCCCCAGCCCCTAATCCTGCTTTCTCATGAACATGATGATCCAGCCCTGCTCTTCCCCAGATCCACTCCTCCTCTGTTTCCCTTCATAAAAGAGCAGGCTTCCCAGGGGCATCAACCAAACACAGAATAATAAGATATAATAAGACTAGGCACAAACCCTTACATCAAAGCTGGTGAGAAAACCCAGTTGGAGAAAAAGGGGCCCAAGAGTAGGCAAAAGAGTCACCCCACTCCCATTGATAGGGGTCCCACAAAAACACCAAACTAACAACCATAACATATTTGCAGAGGACCTACCACAGACCCATCCAGGCTCTGCGACTGTCTATTCAGTCTCTGTGAGCCCCTATGAGCCTTGCTTAGTTGATTCTGTGGGCTGTGGTGTTTCTAGATTTTTTAGTTCTTCTGTATTCCTATTTTATCTCCCTCTGATATTGCAGAAGCTTCTCTGGCCTATTTGTTCTTGTCAGCAGCTTCTTGGTTTTCTGTCTTAGATCATGATTTTAGTGGTTCCCCGGGAAGCTCTTAGGGTTGTCTGTCACATAAGGCTAGATGGGATAAAACAGACCAACCCTCTTCTTGGATTCAGATGTTATTTGCTTCTTATTTCTTTTTAGTATTTGCAAAAATACGTTTTAAATTAAATTTATATTTAGCTAACACATAAACATATAAAAGTGTACATGCTAATAGAATACCATTCAGTGTTTCACACACACACACCACATATGATACTTAAATCAGATTAAGCAGGTACTTCTTCAATTATTCTTCAATTATTCACCCTTTCTTTAAGGCAAAAACTTTTTTCTTTTAGCTTTTTCAAAAAATAAACGGTATATTATCATGATCTGTTATAAGCACCAAAGTATGCAAATTCACATAAGGAATTCCTGCACTCTTCTCATTGTAACTTTGTTGGATAGTTTCTGTGTGTCCATGTGTGTGTATTTGTGTATGCGTCCATGTGTGTATGTATGCATGTGTGAATACACTTGTGTATGTGATCGTGTGTGTGTATAGGCCTGAGGTTGAAGTCAGGTGTCTTCCTCTATTCCTTTCCACCTTATTGCTTGAGAAGAGCATGGTTGTTTGATGAGAAATGTCCCCCATAGACTCATGTATTTGACTACTTGGTCCTCTTCTGTGGACCCATTTGAAGAGGTTATTGAACTTGTAGGATGTGAAGCCTTGCTAGACAAAGTATATCGCTGGACTATAAGTGACATGTGTCGCTTTAAGGATGTTATTGGGTTTTAAATGTTAGAGCCCCACCCACTTCTAGCTCTCTTTGCTCCTTGTGTGTGAGGTTGATGATGAGATCTATCAGATTCCTGCTTCAGCTGCCATGCCTCTCCCAACATGCTGGACTCTGCCTTACAAGTTTCTTTTCGTTATGGAATTTTATCATAGCAATGAAAAGTCTCTCACTGAAACTGTACATATCATTTTGGCATTTACTAGCTGGTTAGGAAGCTCCAGGGATTTTCTCGCTCCTGTGGTCCCAGTACTGGATTTATAGACCTGTGCTAATACAACTGGCTTTTGTGCTGGTGATGGAGATTTGAAGTCATCTCCTTATGCTTGCTTAATAATCGTTTTACACACAGAACCATCTCCCCAGTCCCCATAATACCCATTTTCATGTACATAAAATGGCAAGACTATACTAATTCTAATTTTCTTGTGAACATTTATTAGAATGGTAAGTTCTGTGTATTTATCACTTCTTAATACCTACTAAATATTAGGAAAAAGTATATTTGCTGCTGAAAGAAAAATATACTTAGTAGGAGAGCCAGTGGGAAATATAACTGCATACAATGTCACTTTTCAGGTTTTATTGTATTACATTTTGGCCAATAATATTTATAATTTTATTAACCTGCATTCCTTTCTTTGATGCTGTCTATTTGAGGATTTAGTTTTGGCTGTCGATGGGAAGTCAGAATACTGACAGGAGAAATGATAGCATGTACTTTCAAGGAGAAAGAAATTGACTGCGAGCTACAATGTACAACCGGAAAACGATTCTTGATGATTGAGGTCTCATTAGTAAATCTGTTTTATTTAAAAGAATGGCAGAAGCATGTCAAAGGTGAGTGGTCTAAAATCTGAATGATTTGCTCAGAATGAAGAAAATCTAACATTGCAATGTGCTGCTCACATTCATGGTGAGTTTTCCTACTTCAGTGAACACAATTAAGAAAGTCCCCAATAACCATGTCCACAGGCAAACATAACCTCGACAGTTCTTCATTCACACTCTTCTGGAGTAATTCTAGTTGTGTTAAGTCAAAACCAACCACCGCAGGCCACCATTTTGTTTGCCCGGGATTGGAAATTCCATTTTACATAACAAGTATCTCTTCCTTGCTGACCACAGTGATTAGTTAGACAGAGATCCAAGAATGAAGTGGACGTCTGAAAAAAAATATGAAAAATATCCTTATTAAAAACCAGGGAAGTAGAATATATACTATGGACCCAATAGGTGTATTTACTATAAAAATGTTACTCATTGTACATAATACTAGTATTATTTCATGACCAAATGGATTAATGAATCAGCACGTTGAAGGGCTTTTAATTACAAGTCCTCGATGATCATTTTTTTTCAAGTTGAATATTTCATGGAGATAAACTGTCTCGGCCCTTAACTTTGTTCTTCCTGCTTTGGAGTCTTCTACTAATTCACGTGATACTTTCCCACCTAGTTATACAAATGGCATTTGTCACAAAGAGGTTGCTTGCAAATAGCAAGTAACGCCAAAGACAATTCCTCAATTACTGCTTATTTCTTTTCCACAAATCTTAACTACTAACCATTTCAATCTTGTTTCTTCATGTTTCCACATCTACTGTTCTGTCTTGGGGCAATGACTGTCCCTTTGTACCTTTGGTTTCTCTTAACTTGTCTTTCCACATGTCTCAGCTTTGCTTTGCTGGTCCTGCTTTGGAGGTTTTCCAAAGGATTCCACCCTTATGAGGAGGAGAGGGTCCTGTTTCTTCAATATTCATGTTCTTTGTCACAGTCTGTCTCCCTTTCTGTGTTGAAGAGATTTTTCCACTCTTGATGTTTTCATTTCCCTTTTGCCCATAGACTTCTGCCCCCATTTTGTCTTTTTTCTTATATATCATGTATTATGACAAGATGACCAATGACAGCCCCATTGTTGGTATCTGCAGCTTGTGTGCCTGTATCCTTAACTTACAGAACTGAGTACAGAATTGAACACAATCTACTACACAGACTGGCCTTCTGTTTTTTGACTGTCCTTTATGTATTCCTTTTCTAGCTCTACAAAATATACCTAGACCATGAGCGCTGAATATGGTCACCCATCAGCCCAAACCCTTCTTTGAGTTCTAGATCTGAACATCCTAATGAATTTTTGTGAGCAGCTCATACTGCTGCGTTATGTCATGATAGATACTGTGAGACAGACCCTGTATTTTTTTAACAACAACAATAACAGAGAACAAAACAAAAGTCACTAAATCATTATTTTTCAAAAAATATAGTATGTATAAATAAATACATTACATGTATAAAATTCTAGAAATTGTATACAGTTTTGATCAACACAAAAATTTTACTTTTAAGTTAAATTTTAAGTTTTAATTTTAGAATTATAAAGTTACTGGTCCAACTATTAAAATAATAATATTAGCTAACAGATTGTTATGCATTTACCATGGTCAGGAAACTGAATTAAAATTTCTGTCATATAAAATGATTGAATCAGTAGAGCAACTCTATTTAATAGCACCTTGATCATTTGCATTCTAGAAGTGAAGAATCAGAAGCACAGAGAATTACAGCACCCTTTCCAATACCATACAGAGAGAGCGCCTTAGAACTTGCATCTATGCCCACAATTAGAGCTGGAGTTCTTGTCCATCCTGTTCTACTGCCTCTTAGAAGAACTCAGAGTCTACAGGAAATTGCTAATGAAACATTTAGAAGATATTAGAATATAGATCAAATAGATGATTAGATGAAATGACTCTCTTTGAAGATGAGACAGAAAAGGACTCTGAAAATAGAATAAGACCAAAAATACTAGGAAGCTACAATACAAAGTGGAATGCGTCAGTGATGTGACCAATGAGGAATAAAACCTCACATGGAAATTTGGGGCCACTCAAAATCTCTTTCCAGCATGGCCACAGACAACCTAATCCATACAATTTCTCATTGAGATTCTCATCCCATGTGACTGTAGATTGTATCAAACTGAAAATTAAAACTAACCCGCAACTAGCAGTTTGGTTTGCCCATGATTAGAAGTCTGTGTCTAAGAAAAGTATTTGACTCAAGCAAAACAGAGTATAGTTGGTTATATGTAGATCCAAGCCCATAAATTATACTTCATGCTATACAACTTCGGGCATATTTTTTTGCTTTCCCAGTTTGGCTTTGCTAGCCTATGAAGTGAGGCACAACGGGACCCAGGGACTGGAGGAGGGGTGGGTTGCTATGTTTCTCTTCTATGCGTAGAGAATTTATGTTTCTTCACGCTGAAGATGAAGGGTAACTCCTCTGACTCAAACTGTTTTCTTTCCTCTAAAACCAGAGTTGGTGCTTGGTAGATTGTGATTACTAAGGATGTGTTACCCATGAGTCCAGGAATAGAAAAGTGATTGTGTACCTGCCTGTCTCTGCTCTCTGTCTCTCCGCTAAGTTATTTTTCTTTGTAATTCTCCACCTGATAGGAATATTTTCTTAGTTGACCATGTCCACTGTCAGTAGGATCCAGACAAAGACTCTTGGAGATGGCAGTGTAAGGAGTGGGATTACTCGTGTGACAGAACACAATAGGCCTGGTGTGCTGTGTCTTTCTCATTCCCTGCTGCTTCTTTTGGGGATGAAATATTACAACAGCACATTTTTTTTAAAGAGATTTAAAAATGATTGGGTGCAATTACTTTGCAAGATGAGAGTCTCATTGTAAATATTTACCCTTTTCATGCCCACTTTCCACTAGTCTTCAAAACCATCTGAGTATTCTTTGTCAGTATGAGAAGGGGTGGAGGAGGAAACTGATTGATTTCAGAAAGAAAGAAGCAGTTTATTTTAAGTGACCATTAATGGCAGGATTTGAATTATACGTTGTAAAAATTACAGGGTTGGAGCTATGCAGTAGCACATAGGAGAGCAATAGGAGTCATTTTCACAGATGCTGCATGAATGAGCTAAAGAAATCAATGTAGCACAAAATCCAGTGACCCGAATATATTTATATTTGAAACCTGGGTACCATATAAATGCCTGTATTAAAGGAGAGTGACTAAGCATTAATTTAACTTAAATGTCAGAAATTATCTGAAACTTTAAAGGCCCACGTTATCTGCCGCAATTTTGAGCAAAGAAATACTGCCTACATACTATGCTCTAGCGTTGGCTTTCTGGCTTACTGCTCTTTTCCTTGATAATAGAAGCCACCTGTATGGTTAGTATGTCACTATCTACTCTTGGCAACAATGGTGAAAGGTTGTTTTAAAAGGCTTTTTCTTGTCAAGGAGAAAAGCTTTGATGTCATGTATCAGAAAGTTACATCAAGGCAATAATACAAGCCAGGCAGCTGTGACTCTGGAAACCATGTCAAACTGACATATGTTGGTGGACACAGAGTTAGCATGAGTGCAGTAAAGGATGTGCTGTAACGATCCTGATCTTTAGAATGGGTGCCTCTGAAATGTGCACAGTCATCTCAGAAACAGCCGTTGCTGGTCACAGCCGAGTAGGCAAGGGTGTTGATGTCTGTCCGGGAAGCATCTACCAGAAGTGGCTGGGAAATATGAATGCTGATGAAACTACCAACTTGAAATGTTAGACCCCTTCCTGGCTTTAATGCGTTCTGAATCTGCCCACATGAAGAACTTTTATAAAGTCACTTTTCATTTTCCCAAGCAGATTTCTTTCTATTTTTTCTTTCTTTCTTTCCCTCTCTCTCTCTTGTTTTTTTCACTGGAGAACATTTTGCTTAAAATAAAACATATTACATGCACACAGCTTCCTACAGCAAGGGATGTCAAACCTTGAAGTGCAATTAGTTGTTTTTTTTTTTTTTAATAGCATTGTAGCCTCTTGGAGGAGGAGCGTGTTCACACATTTTAATGAAAACTCCTTACCCTTGAAGCTTCTTTCATGGCCCCCCAAAAGTGAAGAATGATAGCTAAGTGGGGATTCTGATCACCTATGGAGCCAAAATGGTTAAATCAAATTTTAAATGGAAACAGAGCTGCCACTTTTCAGCCTAAACTTCTTCATTAATTGCCTTGCCTCGGGTAATGAATGGGTCTTATCTCTTACAGTTGTATTTGGGACCAGGGCTGCTTCTCCAAGTTCTGTCGATCACACATCCCAAGTGTGGCTGCATTGTTAGGAACTCCTCTTTGGATTTCTCCTTTCTTAAGTCTAGTGTTTAAGAAGTCTACTCAGAAAGATCTCTGGTCAATACGTGATTTTTTTTTTTCATGAACCTTAGGATGCAATAAACACAAACTCAGCTCTCACCTCATGGAGAATAAGTAATTTTGTCCTGGAGCCAAGTATGAGTGAGCCTGGCCCAGGAGCACATATTGAGGTCATCCTAGGTACCATGTTCCATCATGGTAACAATCACATGGTTTTTATAGTGCAAGAACAGAGGGAAATTATGATTCAGGACACTTCAAACAAATTGGGAGAAAGCAAGAGGGGGCGTGCTTGTCATAGTCCCCCAGCCTCTCACAATCACTGAAGTTCTGATCAGCTGTTCAGCCTTAGAGAAAGCTTAATGTAGGTGTGGCTTTTCTCTGTTAATGTAGCTGAAGAGCATGGGTTCATATATCCTGTATTTACCAATGAATATGTGTTGACCCCTAACTTGATTCCATGTGAAAGTTTGGACGATCCAGTGAATAAGACAAAGATACCCAGCCCAGTGGAGCTTGCATCTAGCAAGAGAAGACAGATATAAATATAAGTTAGATGTCATATTAACAGAAGGCAGGTAGGAAACAACAGCAGCCTGTAACTCTCTGGTGCTATGCGGGAGAACTTAGCTTTTAGTTTAAAACTGGGTGGTTTGTGTAGAGTTCATGGAGCAGGCAGAATTTGTAGCAAAGACATGGAAAGGTTAAGGATCCTGAAGGGAGATGGTTCCCAGAGCCAAGGAACACTTAGTAAAAAAAATCCCAATGCAAGAACTCTGTGGCTGGGCCAGTATGAAGGCAGTAGTACAAGGTCCAAAGTATGAGATGACCTGAAGTCACTTCTGTAGGCAATACCAATCTCAATTGTCATTATATCCAGAAGTCCAGGTAACCAGCAAGCCGGTAAGCCAGAAAGCACAGCAACCAGTCCTCCTTTACCTCCTAAAGCTGCCATGCCTTCTTCCTCTGGGCTATCCCATGCATACCCCTCAAAGTCCTCAGAATTCAACCAATTCCAGATGGCAAAAACCACACCCCTGCACTAAGCAATAATCAACTGGGGACAAACTAAAACGCCACCCTTCGGTTATAACAGAAACATGTTGACCTAACATAACTGAGTTTTCCAGGAGACCAAAACTTTCATTACCCGCTTCCTCTACAGTGACTGTAGAGGTGATAAGATGAATTCATGCTTCCTCTACAGTGACTGTAGAGGTGATGAGATGAATTCATGCTTCCTCTACAGTGACTGTAGAGGTGATGAGATGAATTCATGCTTCCTCTACAGTGACTGTAGAGGTGATGAGATGAATTCATGCTTCCTCTACAGTGACTGTAGAGGTGATGAGATGAATTCATGCTGGGCTCAGAGTCAGAAGTGACTTAGTGACTTTAGGGACGTGTAGAGAATGGATGCCGGTGATTACCTAGAAGCCACAGGTGACAGCAGAAAGGCATGGGGACACATCTTCCATCACAGCTAGCAGAAGAGACCCTGAAAATGCCTTGATCCTGGACTTTGGCTTCTAGAACAGCAGTATAGTAAGTTTCCATTGTTTCAAAGGAAGCTAGTTTGTAAGTTCTTTCGTCATTTCCCCTCTCCCTCAAGAATGAGCACATAGGATATTGTAAGGTCTCTGGCTTTTACTCTAGGTGAGATGGAATCTGATTTACCCTTTGAGACAGTGGTTCTCAACCTGTGGGTTGTGATCAAATGTGGGGTCAAATGACTTTTTTATAGGGAGGTACCTAAGACTATCTGCATAGCAGATATTTACATTATGATGCATAACAGTATCAAAATTGCAGTTACAAAGTAGCAATGAAAATAATTTTATGGTTGGAGGTCACCACAACATGAGGAGCTGTATTAAAGGGTTGCAGCAAGAGGGAGGTTGAGAACCACTGCTTTAAAAGCATATTTCAGGAGGCTGTCTGGGCAACGCATGTTTGTGGAACAAGCGTGCAATACTCAAGTAGTATGGTCAAGCCAGGGATGATGTTGCTTAGGGTATTAGTAACTGACGGGGGACCAGTGGTTGCTTTTCGGCTGTTTTGGGGTAGAGTGGCCAGAATTTTCTGATGGACTGCTTGCCAAGCAGGAGGCACAAGAGAGAGGATAAGATCCTAGGTTAGAAGTACCAGAAAAGTAAGTTGACACCCACTGAGGAGGGAAAGGCGGTGCTGGGCCTGTGATTACATTTGGCCTTAATGGGTGGACATCAGAGTCTCTCCCTTGCACGTGTGAAGTGTAAGATTCCTAATGACAGCCCAGAGGAGGTATCAGCCGACAGAAGCTCTTCAATGCTCCCGATATGACATAGGTCATAAAATCCCATCCGGTTCAGGAAAAGCATAGGGCATAGGGCTAATGCTCTGGCAACAGGAATTGGTGGCATTTTGGCACATGAGGCACACACTAACCCTGAGAATTCTGCAATGCTGCAAGATAGGCTCGATTTAGAGATTTCTGTTTCTGAGGCTGATTTGCATTTTTTATGCTGTCTGTGAAAGAACTGCCTGGAAGACCACAGTAAAAGCAGTTGGTCATCTACATGCCTGGGGCCTTCTTCTTATCCATGGTGAATGCTTGTTCCTGGTGAATGGACTTGTTTCTTTCACACACACTCTCCCACTGGCATACACGTCTATTCACCTGTAGCTAACGGTGCAAAATATTTTTATTTGGTACTCCCATTGTTCTGGGGTGTGGGGCAGTCTATCTTCATGACTATTTGTCCCTGGATGATTCTCTTGAAACAATTTAAAGTCTACTGGAATGCAAGTAAAAAGTGATTCTGAACTTGATGGTTTAAGAATTAAGGAGATTTAAAGTTATTTTGATTTTGTACAGACAGTGTCTCCTAGTGCCAAGCGCACTTTTGCTGGATATTTTGAGCATTGCTCTCTTGTGGGTGACAGCAGAGGCAGCAGATAAAAGGGAACTCGGGAGCCAGTGGCACACAGGAGTTGTGAGTGGCAGGCGGCCAGCTGGGGTGGAGGCTGAAGGGTGTAGGTGCGTGGGGAAGCTGTGAGGAACAAGATGAGGCACTGGAAAATGTTCTAGAACATATAGCAGAACAAGTGTCAGGGTAAGGGTGAGTGAGAACAAGAGGAAAGGTGAGGTTGAAGAAAAGAGTTTTGCGTAATGGTGGTACAGCTATCCACTATGATGGATACCTCATTTGGCTAATTGGTTTGAAAATGATAGGAGAGTTCATTTATCATGAAGATGAATGCAACAAATACTGCTGGAGCTGTTTGGGTGATGTGTGACATTTTGTTTTAACAGAAGATTCCCTTGCCGGGGGAGTTGACAGGTATCTCATGATACTGCTTTTGTGAACTTTGGATATCCTAGACTCCATCCATTTTCCACCCAGCTTTGTCCAGAACACCTGAAAACTGTTGAAGGGTAACGTGACACACTTAGTACAGTTATCTGTCACACACACTTACCTGTAGCAAGCATGTGCTAGACTTAGCTGCCTCGCAGATTTTTAAGAAGGAAACCAAAGATTCCTAAGTCACAGGAGTCAGTTTTTTACCTCTTTTACCTTATGCACAGTTCATAAGAGCAGTAGAACATGCATTCTCTGTTCACTCATCTCAAGGCCACAGTTTTAAAATCCATCCCCATGCTTTATGAGCAATAAGTGACCTCTGTATGTGCTGCCTGGACCCTGAGACACTCTAAAGCCATTCTAATGGAAGAATCATTGAGAATTTGCAGTCAAGGGTAAGTGGGCACTGGCCTTTTTTTTTTTCCTTGGGGAAGTACCCAACTTACTCCTCTAGCAACTGTTGGGTCCTGTTGAGGTTAGCCTTCTTAAGCAGAAGCACTTGGGCTCCCTCACTGTCAAAGCTTGAATTCCTCATTTCTTTGTGGTAAATTCCTCTGACTCCTCAATGGCCACAACAAAAGCACCCCAAGAAGTCCCAGAATTATAGTTCATAGATAGGATAAATGTGCCCAGTTATGGATCTGGACCAGGGGGACAGAGTAAGAAGGTGATTAACTGTCACTTGGAGCCAGAACAATTCAAATCACAATCTGTCCATCTTCCATTTCTTCACTGCATTGTAAGATCTGGCTGAGCAAACAAGGATGGAATAGAGCACTTAAAGCAATGGGAACTCATGTTGGATATGACTTGATCCAGTGGTTCCACTAAGTCGAGAGATGTAAAAAGCAACAGGAGTTCTTGACTTAAGAGATTTGCTTCTAATTGTCAAGGAAAAACACACTGACAGCTGTGTGCAGGGCTCTGATAGGAGACTCACTGACTGGCATGAAAATAGTTATTGCATGACCAGGAGGCTTTGAGAATATTTCCTTGTTGAACAACAAGGAACAGAACAGAAATGTTCTTCCTAGTTAGGTGAGATGACTCATGCCTATAACGCAGAATTTGGGAGGCTGAGGCATGAGGGTTGCCGTGAATTTGAAGCTAACTCAGGCTACATTGTAAATTCTAGGTCTGACTGAGATACAGAATGAGAGCCTGTCTTAAAGACAGACAAACAAACAGACACTAATTTTTTTCTTGCTGGTGGAGGCAGGTCTAAGGCAAAAGAATTCTAAGAAGAGAGGGAAGGAGATATGCCTTTGAAGAATTAACTCAGTTTGGCTGGAGGATAGACACTGGGTACCAACAGCTAGAATGGAAGAGCATTGAGTGATGAAAAGAGTACAGAGAGACTCAGGTAGGACATGTGAATGGTGCTTATGTGCACTTGCAAGCACGTGTGTGTGTGTGTGTGTGTGTGTGTGTGTATGTGTGTGTTGTTTGTAATGTGTCAAGGATTTTCATTTTAACCTGGGTGAAGAGGAGGATGATTCATGAGCTTTAAAATGGAGTTGACAAAGACTTGTGAGGAAGGATCTAAGAGGCAAAGAGGAAAATGATAATAGAAGTGTTCAAAAACTATTATGGAAATGGGATATATATTATAAATTATAATATATTATATATAAGTATTATGTATTATAAATATAAGTGAATAAGCATAAACTCTTGACCCAGTCATAGTTTAACATAGTGTGTCATAATATTTCATATATTTACATGCACACATTCCAGGTGTGGATTTTCTCAGGTTTGAGCTAGATTCTGTCACTGTGTGACTGGAATTATTTCACTCCGTGACCTCCTAGGCTTCCCTACCTTATTGCATATCACTGGCAACACAAGTGTTCTTCATTCTCCATTTCTGTAAGAAGCAGCTGTCTTTCAGGACCAATGATTGGTTAGAGCATAAAAATCAATTGACTGGAAATAGAGTGCAAATAGAATGACAAGAAGTGAGCAAGACAGCAAAAAAGTAAATCTAAGGGCCTGACCATAAAAATAAGGGGTCCTAAGATCAAATACATTTTAGAACCTAAAATAAGAATCTGAATGACACCTTATTCAAGACTGTTATGCTTGATGCTCCACCTTGATAAGTCTAATAATGGCTGACATTGAGTCTCACCACCAGGAAGTTTTCTGAGCATCTGTAAAAGTTTTTATTTGAGCATCACAAAATCTTATGAACTATATAATTATCATCATCATCACCACCATCATCATCATTCACCTAGGGAGAAACTGAAGCACAAATGAGTTAGGCAAGTTACAAGGCCACTCGACCATACGTGGTGGGCTTGTGACATGAGCTAAAAGAGCACTTGTTTTTGTTCACACTCTCTCACTCTTTCTTTTCTACTTAGTGGCTGCAGCTCTTCATAGTTCTCAGGAGTATGACCTATGTGCTAGCAACCAGAGCAACGCCTTGTGTATAATGATGGATGTTCACTCTGTGTTTTTTGTGTCACTGGGTGACACCCCTGTAGTTTGTCACAAAACTGCTGAGAAGGAGTGGCCTGAGTTTTACCAAAGAGGCACCAGAGATAATTAAGAAAAGTGGTGCAGAACCTGCCAGAGAGAGCCTTTATGGTATATTTAGTTAGCTTCTGAGACATGACCTGTGTTGATGTAGAAGCAACTCTTAGCTCATCTGGAATAAGAAATAGTTTGTTCTGTATGAGTTGACTGTAGCCCAGGAACACTGGGTCAGATCACACCCAATACCACATTGCAATTTTGTTACCATTTTAGGAAGGTTTTGTAGTTACAGGACAAAAGAAAACCTTACATCCAGGCACTGCTCAAATGCATTGGTGGAACTATTGGGTAGGCAGGGTATAGAAAAACACTGAAATCCCTGCTGTAGATCTCAGAAGCTGTATGATGGCATTCATAGACTTTGGCTTGATGGGAGCTAGGGGTCTGATAATAGATTTTTAAACTACTTATCTAATAGTCCTAAGACTGTTAGGTCAACATGCAGGTGGGCCATGAATGGTTATAAAAGGCCCTAAAGAGAGCCCAAGGCCATTTGGCTCTTCACATGTAACATTCCAAGGCTTAACAATTGTGGATATTCTACTCAGTCAACCTGCCTTGTAGAGTCTTTAACGTAGGTGGGGTTTTTCCTAAAGTCCAATTCATATCCTTCAGGGGTGAGAAAGAGGCATTTTCAAGGAAGGCATACCTGTCTAGGCCATATTTCACACCTGACTTCTAAAACATGAAAGGACACCGATGATCATAGCTTAACATGAAGAGAGTTAATACTTTCATTTGAATTGAAGTGTTTTTGGTAATAGATTTTTCAAAGAGTTTAGTACCTAGAAGCAATTTTTTTTCTAGAAGTGCTTCTGGATAAGGAGGTTTGAAAGAGGTGACAAGGAAATGTTGAAAGCTGTCATGAGTGGGGCGTTTGGGAAAATAGAGTTTTATTTCATTTCCCTGAAGACATGGTGAAGCAGCCATATTGAGGTGGTTCAGAAGGATACAGAACTATGGAATGGATGTCAAACAGTTCCCACCCATATGACCTTTGCTCCAAAGTTGAAATTGCAGGAAGATGTGAGCCAATGTTTGGCAATATCATTTAAGAATTGAAAACAAACAAGTAAACACACAAAATCCTCTGATTCTGATAACCTCAATTTTCCTCATACCTACAGGAATTGCCTGTCAACTCCTATAGAAAAATTAAATGTTATCTTAGAGACAATGGGAAAAAGAATAGCACCATTTTTAACAGAGGTAAAATAGAATCCCAGGGTTGACATTGTGTTCCATCCACCATGCTGACCAAGGAAAACTGTTGAAACGGGCAGTAAGGCTCTGGATGGCATCCCAGACCCTCAGTGCTCGGAAGACATGGTGAGTGGCGGTTGCTCTTGGTAGGAGGCCCTGTCCTCTTGGAGGGCTGTTCGTGTAACTAACAAATAAAGGTCATGTCTACAGAACCATATATCACTCACCTGGTAGAATTCATCCCCCTCTTCACAAAAAACATGGACAGAAGTAATACTCTTTTTATGGAGGACTGGCAGCAGGAAATTTGCATACGCATGTGCACAGGAGCAATCACACTGATCAGCCCTTTTACCCAACAAACAGTGAGATCTTAGATCTGCTTCCCACTCCCCCGCCTCTGAAATTGTGACAGTATAAGTGATGTCCAGGAGCCAAGATGGAGGAAATTCATCTCTTTGAAAAGTCCTTCTGGAAAATGAAATGGTCTACAACATGGATAATCAGGGTGCAGAATGCCAGGTATGGCCAGCTACCCCAGCCTGTCAGGCGTCTATATTCTGTCTTCAGTGGAGTAGTGTTCTTTGTCCTCACTCAAAAGGTTAAGCTCCTCAAGGTTACATAGGTCTCAGGAAACCAGTAGTGGAACAATCTAACCCTATTTTTACAACTTTGCCTTTTAAAAATGGTTTAAGTATAATGAACACGGTCAAGTGCGTGTATTAAAGGTATACAAGGTAAATGTTTGGATGAATGGTTACCCCAGAATGAGAATAATCATCACCAGCCCTTTAAACTTGATATTTTTTTCTGTCTTTTCAGTGTTCCTCCTGACCATTGTACTTCCCTTCCCCCATGCCCTAAGGTCCCTGATGACCACTCTTATACTATTGATTATCTTGAAATTCCAAGAATTGTGTTGATAGAATCATGAACTGTGTGTCATCTGGGAAATTGGTGGAAGCTTCAGTTCTCCACTGAATTTCCCTCAGTCCTGAGGGAGATGGCTAAACATACTGAGCACAGGCTTTTTATTGCTGATAAGTTTTCTTGTGTAATGTGTGTATGCAAATTATTTTATTTTATGTTTTTTACTCTGTTGGTTTTCCAAAAATATTTATATGTTTTGGATATAATTCATTCTACAGACATGTGCTTTTCAAGTATTTTCTCCTAGTATACGGCTTATTTCTTAGTCCTTGAATATTCATGCAAAGAACAGAAGTTAACATTTTTGATGAAGTCTGATTTCTCTCTTTCTTTTCAATTATGTAATGGAACTTGGGTTGTATCTAAAACATCATTGCTAAGCCAAAGTAAAAATCTCTCTTCTGTGTAGCTTAATAATTTTAGAATGGAATCTGGGACCCCTTTGAACATTAATTTTAGTATATGATACAAGAATTTGGTTGCTTTCTTCTTATTTTCCCCTCATCTAGTAGTAACTAGATTTGAGTTACATTAGTGAACAGTTCTCTCCTCCATCTCTCTGTGTGTGGTATTTCTTTGTGCATGTGTGCATGTGTGCATGTGTGCATGTGGGTGTGCATGGAGGCCAGAGGTCAATGTCAGTGGTCTTCTTCACTCTTCAGTAGGACTACAGACGTCCATATCCACTCCAGTCTTCTAATGTGGTTGTTAAGGATTCTAATCCAGTTTCTCATGCTTGGACAGGAAGTGTCTGTACCTGCTCAAACACGGCTTTTCTCTCTCCCTCTTAAACATAGGGAATTCAGGGCAGGAAATACAGGAACAAGGTGGCAGCCATCTACTTCGTAAAGCGATGGGTTTCTGGTTGGGTAGAGAAGGTGGTCCTAGGCGGGTTTCAAGGCTTTTTATCTTTCAAGTTCTTCCATCTTAGTTTTACTTACAAGTCTTTCCAGTTTTCACTCAAAGTTAGTTTTAATATTTAGGCTTTATAACTCTAAAATACCAGTTTTAATAAAAAGATTAAGAAGACAGAGAGAATAGATCTTAAAAATGCACTTACTCTACCCTTCAGGCAGACTGTAAATTTTAACTAGCTTCCCCCCCCGCAAAAAAACACACAATGAAGTGTCATTGTTATAGGTATCATGAGTCTTATTGAAGACGACACATCTCAAGACTCCTAGACCATGACATTTATATACTAAGAATGTCTGTATAGCTTCAGCTATGTGCCAAACACTAAACACTAAATGAAGATGTGATTAAAATACATTAAAAAGTAAATTATTCTCATATCATAATATCACATGCCTGTGTAAGTTGTGACACTAAGCTTCTAGAGGGTGTTAAAGACATCCTATGAACTTCTTGAAACATATGATTCTTATTTTTCATGTGGAAAATATTCAGCCAAATTTAGTAACTTTGGCTTCACCTTGAAGTTACAGCACACATACAGCCCCTCCCAAGGACTGTCCTCAGGTGGTAAGAGATTCTAATAGAGTTTAACTTAAAATGGAAGGGATGAGCTACTTAACATTCAAAAAAAGTCTTGCTTGAATTGACTTCAAGCAGTAGAGACAAATTCTGAGGCTTACTACAGATAAAATGACTAAAACATCTCCTGTGCACACTTCCCTAGTTTGTGTTTGGATCCACAAAAATGGGAGTCCAGGGTCATAATCGTTCGTATCCAAATAAATGCTACAGTGGACTACATTTTCCTGGGAGTCCCTATATAGAAAGTCAGGGTGGAAGTACCACAGCAGAAGCCAAGACTAGGGCTCCTTGCCCTCTTACCACTCCAGGTGTCTGAGGCAAGTAGAGCCTTTGCACCCAGGCAGCCATGAAGCCTGGCCTGCAGTCTGCTTTCCAGAGCCTCACCCAGCCTTTAGCATCATCAGTTGCATTGCCTTTCTTTAATCCTTTCTTTGCCACTTAAAATTTGTTCTGCTTTCCCAGGTTAAGCTTTGTTCAGATATTTCTTACCCTTTCTTATAGCCTTCTTTGGAAGAAATACAGCTTAAAGTGTAGTTGTAGGTAGAGAGTTTTAAACCCTTCAATCTCTCTAACAACAGTGAAGGAATTAATCTTAACACCAAGAACTTGTCTCCCAGTTCTTAGGAGACAGACAAGTTGATCAAATGTTTCCACTATTATTTCCCAATGCTTCTGAGGCAAACTTAGCCTGGACGAGCTCTCTGCTTATCCCGTTGTCTCAAAGTGCTTAGACATTTTTTAACTATTTAAAATAAAAAGGCATGTGAAAAAGAGGAGAAATTACTGAGAGAACCTAATTAGAAGAAAGAGATTTAAGCTCAAGAGAAGTGGGAGAGGACAGCTCAGAGGAAGGAGATTCAGAGAGTGGTTGTCCTAGATCCTCGGTCAAGGCCCTGAGACTTCAGGTGACCACTTTGAGAATCCTGACTCCTTCCGATATTTTCTGTTGGCTGTTCTACTAACTAAATGGCTTTTGACTAAAGTTGAGTTTGTACTGTTTGAGATCAGGATATCCAGATTAGCCATGCCTCATAACCACATGCAGTTTGTTGGTATTTTAGGGAGGATGGCCAGCATCTGTCAGAAGAATTTCCATAAGAATAGAATAAAGTTAGAGAATGCTGATTCCCCAGTGACACGGGATCAACTGGTCTGTTGTAGTGCAAGGCCTCATCTTTGTGTTTATGATAATGCTGGTGCAAGCAAATCTGTGTTGCCGTTGTAGAACATTACAGCAATATAATTATGCACAGAGCACAATATTTGGCAATGGTCATGAATGTCTGTGCTCCTGGTTTATGTACTATGTCATGCTTTTTATTGTTACTTTAGTGTGATGGAGAACTGCTTGCTAGAAGGCACCATGCTGTGTCACAGCAGTGCGGAAATCCACATAGTACATGTTAAGTGCTTCTCTTGATCACTTCAAGAAACATGTTGACAATTGACCTAAATGACATCACATTCACACATTGACATAAATCATCTAGTGATGCCTTTCTCACAACACAACCCTATCATTCAGTAACGAATGGCTATGTTTTAAAAGATAGACCATTCAATGAATAAGCCATCTCAGCGCATGTAAGTAAACTTAATCAAATTCATGGGTATTTACTAATTTTAATAAATACTTAGAAAGTTAAGAATTAGGAGCATGGAAATTCTCAGATCTGGCTGAGTTTACCAAAAAGTACTGCGTCGGGCATATTATACCATAGTTTCCTTTGCTCCCCAAATTCTGGCTTCACATCAGTTCCTTTCTAGTCCCTAATCCTGGTGGTCAGTTGGTCACTCTGGCCTCCCCTGCCCCAGAGAGGGCAGCATAAACACTACAGGATCCAGCAGGTCCCCAGGAGGGCCACTATCGGATGTGGCAAGTCCTTGCTCCTTCTGTGTTCCTACTAGCGTCTCTGGCAATCATGGATATAGCTTTCACTTGTTTTATCCTAGCCAAAGATCACTGAAAACTGGAGTAAATGGTGGCTAAAACACCATCTTTGAGGACTTTGAAATAAGACAGAAAGAACTACCCTAAATCAAGTGTGTGGGTTTTTTTTTTTTTTTAATAAAATGTTAAGATTCAAGCCATAGGTAAGACTTTGGCAAGTCTATGAAACATGGTCTGAACTTCTCCATTTCTTACCTGAACATAGGCTTATCCTCTCTCTCCATGTATTGCTTTAGTTGGCATGGCACATCTGCTCTTTTCCCAAGCTATGGATTTGTGAATTGTAGTCGTCTAGATTTCTGGAACTGAAGAGGAATAGCCTTGATGTTATTGTCAGCCCATGGGATGCAGTTGGGGATTTCCGTGGCTGCTTTAACAGATGGCTGGAACCGACTAGCAGTTTAAATCCCCTTAAGGGCTTCAGCTCCCACCTCTTGGGTGAGTGTCAAAACTAACTTTGGTGTTTTATGTTTTCAAACTGGCAGCTATCAAAGCTCTGTGATTTGCCTCATAGGAGCAAGCAAGCGGCAGCTTACTGTACATATGTGGCAGGGAGGTGGACTTTTTCTGTAGCTTTTATTGCTACATAAGCAATTACTAGAGGTTAGATCATTTGTGGAACCAAGAGACATAGTGGCCACAAATATACGTGCTAATCAAGGAACGAGGAGAGAAGAAAAATGCCATCCAGAAGCACCCTCTCCAGAATCCTGGCAATGCTGGAGAAGTTTTCTTTTGTTTTATGGATGTTTCTCTATTAAGGGATCTTGTAGCACGAGGCATTCACTATAGACTCTATTAGCACGTCCTTTCCTTAGGAGCACATAATGAAAGGAAGAGACATACCTGTTAGCACGCTTTGCCAATTTCCTGGTCCTTTGCACAGTTACGCACAACAAGAGAGGTAATTTTTTTCAGGGCTTTGTTTTATGGACAGAAAGGCAGAATTTAAAGATTTAGTCCAAACATAGTGAATAAACCTAGAGACCTTTATTCTACTTTGCATGATTCAAAATTTGTATATATGGAGCCCCTGGGGTAGTGGGACACAGTGGACAGGAAATACCCAGGCCAATAGGAGTCAGTGATGTCACAAACATTCATTTATTTACCAAGCGGCAGAGGAGGCTGCAAATGACTGAAGTAGCTCTTGTGCTCGGCCATGGTGATCTAGATGCCCGAGAAGCCCCTCTAAGAAAGTGCTGTAAGTGGGAAAAGAGGTAGCATGGGAGGTAGGAAGGGTATGGATAAGGACAGGGGTTCAGAAATGACAACGAGGCAGTTATTCAATGCAGTAAGCAGGGCTTCAGTCAAAAGTTAGTTAGAAGATGGGTGAGAATGCAACTCTTCTTTTAATTGTGCCTATGCAAGAGCTCCTAATATGTTTGCTTTGCTTATCAACTGAAGGTATGTTTTCAGGTCTGATAAGATGGCTCGGTGGGTAAAGGTATGTGGTTCACAAGCCAGGACACCAAGGTTCAACTTTGGAAGCCACATAAAGAATCAACTTGACAAATGTGTGCGTCTCCCAATACTAAATAGAATACAGCCACAAATGCCTTCACAAAGCAGCCCCAGCATCACCAAAAATGCTGGAGGGGGTAACGAAAGCAAATAAACTCAGAAATGACCGTGCGGTGAACAATAGCTTCCATTCATGCATACCTGTATATTGTATCAGACTCAACACTCACATAATTTTTAATCCTTGAAGCATCTTGTTAAAGGAAGGGTCCACCATCAAAGAAAATGGTTGTCTGTGCTTGAGAGAGCTTTTCTATCCATGTGTGTGTATATGTGTGTGTGTGTGGGGACATCTGAGAAGAGCAACTGAAGATGAAGAAGGACTAACTGGCTCAGTCTTTGACAATTTTTCATCCTTAGAGACTTGGTTTTGTGACTCTTTGGGCCCTGGTGGGACAGCAGAACATCATGGTAAAGAGCATGTGATAGAGAGCAGTGGCTTACCTCATGGTGGACAGAAAGAAGAGGGAGGGGAGAGGGAAGGCAGATGTGGGGAGAGGGGCATAGTTTCCCAGGGACATAGCCCCATGGCCTATTGTTTCCAGTCAGTCTCCATTTTCCAACAAGACCATCATGTTATGAGGCCATCAAAGATTTGGTCTGTTATCTAGGTTGGAGGTTTTATGACCCAGTCAGTAGGTAGAGCTACCCTTTGGTGCCCAAGCTTTCAATATAGAACCATAACACTAACTTAAATGTACATAGACAGTGTAGGAGATGGATTCTAAGCTATGTGTAACTGGCTCACAATTCACCATTTCCCCATGGCAGATGCCTTTCCTACATCTGTATTACTCACAGAGGTTGGCCTGTATTTATTTAGCTCTATTTTGAGTAGTCACCTTGCTCAGCTCAGGTGCACGGAAAACAGACACCACAGGGAGGGAAGCAAAGACAGTTCTCTATCCATTGTTAGAAGCTCTGTCATAGAGAAATGAAAATCTGCATCAAACACAAGGGTGTTCTGTATGTTTGTGCTTATATCAAGCTTAAGGTCAAAGTTTTGTGCAAAAAGATGAAAATTGTTGTTAATTAAATATGAAAAAATTGGAAGAAAGTTTTCTTAGAATTATTAAGTTTACTTGAGAAAATAAAAGACATATTACACAGAAATATTATTCTTCAAGGTGACAAATCTTCAGGAAACTCCCAATTCCCACCCAGAGTCAATGTTTGTTCACATTGATTTTCCTCACACTGTTACCTTGAATCATGTCTGGTCACCTTCATCTCTACTAAGGTTGGAAATATTTATTGCCTGTCTACTATCAAGGTCAATAGAGTTCTTATTTGTTTGGAAGCAATCTCTGGATTCCTTAGACAGAATTCTCAAAAGTTAAGATGTATTTCTTTCTGCTCACTCTATTATCAAAAAATAATTGGAATATTGAAAGGATATTGTCATTAGACATGCCAAAGTGGCCAGGAGAAAGACTACAAGGCCTCAACCCTACAAAAAGAACTGTAGGCAACTAAGGAGTGCTGAGAACAGGAGAGTTCAAGAGTTTTACCCAGGGAAGACCACAGCAACTGACTATCCAATGTAAAAGAGTCAGCCCTGAAAACATAATCCAAGCAACATGATACAGATTAAGCAGGCTGTATGCATATACATATAAGGATATCATAGAAATTAATGAAAAATAGAGCCCATGAATTTGAAAGAGCAAGAAGAGGTATATGGAAAAGTTTTGAGGGAGAAAAGGGAAGTAGGAAATGATATAATTGCATTATAATATTAAAAAAAACAGCTTAGAAAAACAGTAGGGACTGATCACCTGCAACATAGGTATTCTAGCAAAGAGAAAGGGTAGCATTTTTATACTTCTGCCAAAATAAATATTTTAGGTTTCTTTCACAAGGGGCTCCTCGTGGCACCAGTGCTGGTATGTCTTTAATGTTAGAGAGGTCAGAGTGAGGAACATTGAAAATATGAAAGGGAATGAGAAGAATTCTTACAAAAAAAGATAGAGAAAATATATCATTTCAGAGACAAAGGGATCCATTTTATCATAAGACAACTTCAGTCTCTCTATCTCTCTCTTTACTTAAAAGTCATTTTGGTCTTAAAGGATTAATAAGGTGAATATATTTATACAATGAT
>REGO01000001.1:3482269-3500810 GCA_010120015.1 Rhombomys opimus
TTCCCACCCAGAGTCAATGTTTGTTCACATTGATTTTCCTCACACTGTTACCTTGAATCATGTCTGGTCACCTTCATCTCTACTAAGGTTGGAAATATTTATTGCCTGTCTACTATCAAGGTCAATAGAGTTTTTATTTGTTTGGAAGCAATCTCTGAATTCCTTAGACAGAATTCTCAAAAGTTAAGACGTGTTTCTTTTTTCTCGCTCTATTATCAAAAAATAGTTGGAATATTGAAAGGATATTGTCATTAGACATGCCAAAGTGGCCAGGGGAAAGACTACAAGGCCTCAACCCTACAAAAAGAACTGGAGGCAACTAAGGAGTGCTGAGAACAGGAGAGTTCAAGAGTTTTACCCACGGAAGACCACACCAACTGACTATCCAATGTAAAAGGGTCAGCCCTGAAAACATAATCCAAGCAACATGATACAGACTAAGCAGGCTGTATGCATATACATATAAGGATATCATAGCAATTAATGAAAAATAGAGCCCATGAATTTGAAAGAGAGCAAGAAGAGGTATATGGAAAAATTTTGAGGGAGAAAAGGGAAGTAGGAAATGATATAATTGCATTATAATATTAAAAAAAAAAACAGTTTAGAAAAACAGTAGGGACCGATCACCTGCAATATAGGTATTCTGGCAAAGAGAAAGGGTAGCATTTTTATATTTCTGCCAAAATAAATATTTTAGGTTTCTTTCACAAGGGGCTCCTCATGGCACCAGTGCTGGTATGTCTTTAATGGTAGAGAGGTCAGAGTGAGCAACATTGAAAATATGAAAGGGAATGAGAAGAAGTCTTACAAAAAAAAAAAAGATAGGGAAAATATATCATTTCAGAGACAAAGGGATCCATTTTTATCATAAGACAACTTCAGTCTCTCTATCTCTCTCTTTACTTAAAAGTCATTTTGGTCTTAAAGGATTAATAAGGTGAATATATTTATACAATGATCTAAACTTAAAATTATAATGATTGACCTGGAAGAAATCTTGATGATCATTCATCCCATCTTATAGATGGAGAAACTGAGGTTCAGGGCCTCACCAAGACTCAATTCAAATGGCAGGGAGATGCTTGCAGAGTGGGAGCTAGACAGAGGTTCTAACTACAGCCTTCACCTTGTCTGGAACTTGCTTCCATCGAATGAGAAAAGTGGCTGACACTTAACTGGGCCTTAGATTTCTGGAAATGGATGCTACAAGCTCTCATTTACTATATGCAGTCCATCTTGTTCTGCTTCTTTGACCTCCGAAGAATAAAAAAGAGCCCAGATAGGTCCTGTGCCGATTTCTTCCATGGCCTCGGAGGATAGTAAGATCCCTGGGCTAAGAAAACTAGTCCCAGGTGATGAGCCATGTCTACATGACCCAGGAACAAACTGAATTAACCCTCCCTAACCCCAGGTGACTCCTCACTGTGGCTCAGACAAAGCTCTAGTGGAAACAGGGAGAGCCAGAGGCAGCCAGCTCATATTCTTTGGCATATCACAGGCACACTGGCAGCCCTTCGGCCATACATCACTGACAATTTTTTCCCCCTTGGCTGACTGTACAAGGTGAATGTTCTCTCAAGACAGGGCTACTGTGAGTGGTTTAGTACTAAAGAAAAATCTTGGGCATGGTGACAGGAACTTTCTAATTTGGCTTTGTGGCCACTGCTCTCTTAACAATATTACAGTGTACTGTATAAATCATAATATGCAGTTTACTCCAACTTTAATCAAAAGTCCTTCTGTTTACACAGGAGCTATAAAACATCTCTCAGTCTTGCATTCACGTGTTCTCTCTGAGAAACTATAATTCATTCCATCATCCCTGCCCTGGACAGTGTGAACATTTCAGCATCAAGCTGAAGAAAGCAGCAGCAAACTAGCAATGTCTCTAAATTCAGCAAGATGCCCTGGAGCTGTTTACAGAAATTCAAAAGATCTCTGTCTATCTTCTATTGGCAGGAGGGTCTAAGTTCTTGGGTTCCTCCCTCACTGGGATGCCCTCCGTTTGGATGCTTAGTGCTGGCATGTCCCTCTGAGACTCTTTCTGCCCTGGGCCACAGACACTCTCTGCAGCAGCTGTTATCCCCACCATGCGTGGGCTTCAGGGATGTGGCAGTGTGGGTACCTGCTGGTGGACCACAGAGCTATGGTTTTTAGGTTTTCCAGAGCACAATAGGTCCTCCATCCTCAGAGGACCCTCAATGGTCTCTTTCCCAAAGAGCCTCTCCTTCCAGCCTTGCTTCTTTTCAAAAGCATAGCCCCTCTCTGTCCCTCTCTGGGAGCCACACTTTCTGAGGCAAGAAAGTGAAAGGAGGGAGGAGGGAAATTTACAGAATATGCAAGGAAAGCATAATTTTATAGTCCAGTAAATCATTTGCCATAATAACACCGTATCTGGAGCTTGGAATTTTTCCTTTTTTCTTAGAGAATCTCTGAAAGTCCCATATAAGAAAGCCAGGGCAAAACTATCTGTCCACAGTATGACAAACTCAAATACATGTGAACATATAAGTGTATATGCAAGATATATGCACCCATGTGTGTAACAGATATTTAAGTATGTTTAAACATACTCATAGAGCCATACAGTACACTTGTGCATGGGAGACTCCTAAGTCTCTACCAGGTTATGAGAATTTATTGTTTGCATCTCTTTCCCTTTACTTTCTTTTTCTTTTTCTATACACGGTTTCTCTGTGTAGCCCTGGATGTCTTGGAACTTGATCTTTAGATCAGACTGGCCTTGAACTCACAGAGATTTGCATGCCTCTGCTTCCAGTGTGCTGAGATTAAAGGCATGCACCATCACTGCCCAGCTCTTTTAATTAATTCTTTAACTTATTTCTTTACTTTTAATATATAAAAGTCATATACATTTATCAGCTATAACATGTTTTGAAATATGCTTATACCATATGACAGTTAACTTGAACTATTTAACTGACATATTTTCTCCCATAACTATTTTTATTGTGAGAACATCTGACATATTCTTTCTTAGAAAATTCAAATACAGAGTGCATTATTAGTAAATACATATATAACAGAAATTGAATTTATTTGTCCCATCCATCATGTCTACAGCTCTCTCTACCCAGCTTGGCCCCCTCAACTACGTGCTCTACTTTTGCATATAAATGAAATCATATTGCATTAGTCTTTTATGCCTGACTTATTTCACTTAACATGCTGTCATTTTGGTTCATCCACATTGTTACAAATGCCTTTGTCTTTTCACTATCATTTGAGTTATACCCTTTGTAAAATAAAGGCTTACTAAATCAAGGAGCATCATTCATTTGTTACTCATTGTTCCTATGTTCATTCCATTTTCATTTAAATTTTGCCCTGTTAAAATTTTTTCTTACATATGCATGCATGTGTTTATTTTATGATGCTTGTCTATGTAGAAGTTATTATTGACTTCAGGCTGTCTTTCCGGTATGGTACTTCACTGGGAAGAATGAATACATACATATATATATATATATATATGTATGTATTTATTCATTGCTAGAGACTTGGAACATGAGGGGTTGTATCTGCTAAGTGAATTAGATAAAGTGACTCTTGAGAATTCAAATGGGAAAATAAGCACAACTAGTGGCTAGAGAGAAGTTGATATCCAGATAGACATTAAAGGAATTAGAAATGGTTTCAAAGACAAACTGTGTCAGGACGAGCCAACTAGATGAAGAAGCTGGTAAGCAGAGTTTAGGAGTCTAGGGATATATTATTAGAAACCCTGGGGTTTGTTTTGACATCCAGACAATCTAACAATTGAGAACATTTTTACTAAAACCAGCCCTTCCCAGAGAAGATAAAGAAAGTTAGTTCAACTGCTATCCCCTCTGGCAATCGGAATACAACTTCCCTGAGGAATGGACAAGAATCACTGATGGAAGGAACCATCAGTTTCACATCCAGGGATCCTTTGTAAGTCGAGGGTTTGGAAAGAAGAGGCCAGAAGTGTTTAAAGAAAATATGCAGAGTCCCTATTGTCCTAGCTGGAACAAAACCCTCTGGCCATCTGTCTTTAAGGAACAGGAAGTTGAGACAGCAAAAGAGAAAATACTATATTCTGGGCATTAATGGTCAGTAAGAGAACTAAAATAAGAACATGGGTGAAAACTTCTGACCCAAAGGGACATTATTATTATTATTATTATTATTATTATTATTATTATTGTTGTTGTTAAAAGAGAGGTCAGCTCTTGTCTTCAGGTTGATGAATTCATTTCTTGGATTGGTAAGAGGGGAGCTAACTACTTATTCAAGTTAGTCAAATGATGAAATTACAGAAACCTGGCTTCCTGGAGTTTCACCATTGTTGAAAAGTGGCAGCAAATAGGAGTAATCAGACATTGCCTGATTGTCTAAGTGACTCCCAGGAAAGAAAAGTTAAAAGAACAAGCAGAGTTGTGGCTAATTTATGCCAGCCATTCACAATGTTTCTCCATGTTTTCTGGAGTTTCTTGTTGTTTCAAGTCAAGGCTCTTTTTCTAAAGATTGATCTGCTGTCAGGGAAGGCCTCCTTGAAAACCATATGCTGAATTATATTAAGTCCTCTAAGGTCTGCCTTAAATGGCTTCCCATTGTAAAATCCAGTTCTAACCTTGTTATCTTCTCTCAACACCTCTTGAACTATGATATTCTTATTCAAGGCATAGGCTTAACTCTCAATGTCCAGACCCTGATAAGAACTATTATTTCCCACTACACATGTGAATATAAGCTAACTTACTGGAGACGTGTAAGTGAAGAATTAGGAAAAACAAAATAGCAGAATTTCAACAAGAAAACATGCATCTTTATAATATATGTTAAAAATTCCTCGACTACCATCTGTTGGTGTGGGAGCTTTTTACTGTTTACAAAAATTGTCTGCGCTTCCTACATTAATAGAATCCATTGTATTTTTCCATGATTAGAGCAGTTGCAATTTTCTACATATTAAGATACTGGTGTGGTTCTGCAGAAACAAGAAGGGATTAACCATTTTGTGTAGACTCTTCTTCTGAATTAGAAGAGGATACTTACAAGGCCCAGGGAACTGACAAAATGTACAAGGCCCAGGAAGCTCCTGAAACTTACAAGATTCATAAGGCCCTTCCCCAGGGTTGTAAATGTAGTAAACATTACTAGAGAGAAGAGAGTCTTCAAATGAAAGAGTCATATGTCTATGGTACAGGGAACTCAGGGGATGTCACCACACACAGTGGGTGGGCTTTTCAGTGATGCAGCTGCCTTTGAGTTATCCATATTCAGTGGTTCATAGAACTACACTTGAGCAGAATAATTTTTGTGCTCTGTCATCAATCCCCTATCTTGAAATGGGTAGACATTTGTTCACTTTCCCCTTATCCAAGTTCATCAGGTTCAACAACCTCAGAAAAGGAGTTCTTTGGTTGCATTTTCATTTAAATGAATAGAAACTGAATAGAAAGTATCAGAGGATCCTAGTCATGCTGCTTTTGTTACATATATGTGAGAGGATAGTGGATGGGAAGGAACAAGTAATTTCTTTACTGGACATGCTCAGAATTTGGAAGACACTGAATTATACAGTAGCATAGGTTTCAATATTCTGTTAAGTAGATGTAATAGAAGGAAAGAGACCCTAGAAATGGAGCCAGGAGACTTTGGGGCCTAATTCTTTTTGGCTGAAATAATTGCTATGGGGTCTAGTTCTCTCAAGTGTAATAACTCTGGGCCACCACAAGGAACAGAAGAGGAATGGATGCAAGCGGCGTTATTACTACTGCATGCAGACTTCATCCTGATTGATTTCTGGTTCTGAGCACAACCTCTTTTGCTTCATGAGTCCTGTTCCTGTTTAACCCATTGGTGAAAGCATTTCTTACCATGTTCCTTTAATTATCTCTCCCATATCATATTGAATAAGTATATTTAAATGTACTTATATGTCATTACCCACCATATGTTAAAATATAAATCAATTAGTGTGTCTGATCCCCTCCCACCAACTATCACACCCCTCAGTGTCCTCCGCACTACTTAACTTTCAAACTTCTCAGAGCATCTTCGTATGGCGAGATCCCCAAAGTATTTGCTCAGCCATTGTGCCTCTTTAACTTCATTTCCGTTTCCTTTTTTATATCTATCTATCTATCAAAATGTTTTTACTGCATCTTGCATTCACTTTTAACATATTCAGTTCAGCCATTTTTTTTGCTTCTCATCCTATTTCTGCCTTACACGTGACACAATAATAGCTAGCTAAGAAGTAACAATTACCTTCTTTATTTCAGCATCTGAAGTGGATTCAGGAGAGGATAGCTATTGTAGAAGAGATATGATGACTGGATGAGAAAGGTGAGATGTCGGGAGAAACTTGAGGCATAGAGGTAGTTAGCAGAATGGCTAGCCCGGTACGCTCTCTGGGCCTTTTCCTTGTACCCTCAGGATGGGACAGAGGTCCTAGGATTACCATGATGCCCCAATTGTGGTCCTCCTTGTGTGCGGCAGAAAGGTAGGTCCTGGCAGTCTGACTCTCAGTCATTACCTGAGACTTAAAGTTTCTGATTCCTCATACAGCACATAAATAATTCACAAAGCAATTTCCACAAGGCCATGGCAGTGTGACATAGAAATCAATGATGCCTGGGCACAGGGACAGATGGTTTTACAACTCATATACCCATCAGATGGTTACATCATTCTTCCGGCTGTTGATCGTTTTCCCTGACATCACTGCCAAGTGGCTGGGTTGATTCATCAGGAAACAGAGGTAATGGTCACCTTCTTGACAGTCTTAGCAGACTTCTGGGAGTGAATGGGCCATGCATCCCTCTGGCTTGTTTCCCTTGCATTCATCTGTCTATTCATGCATAGAGTTTTGTTCTGAAGGTAACTCAAGCATATAGTACTCAAATTTCTAATACATTGAAAATTGTTCCTGCTGAGATTTCAACAAATTGTTTTCCTTCTGGGGTTCACTCATGACTTCTCTGTCTTTGACAGAGTATTTAAAGTGGCTCCCACTGTCAGATAGGCTGTAAACAATCATCTTTGTCAAGCTTTAAGACAGGTGCAGTATGTTCTTAAAAGCTCCAGGCTACCCAATTTACTATTTAGTGTCTGTGATCAATAACAGTGCTTTTTGTCTGCCAACTTTTTCGAGAGTGGTAATAATAATAATAATAATGGTGTCATGTAGCACCTTTCCTGGCTTGTGAATCTTCACAAGTCCGCAGCTGGCAGAAGCTGAAAGCGGACTCCCTGCTGTCACTCAACAGAAGTTGCACCTGTACCTCTCGTGAATTAGTTTACAAAGCATTTGTGCATATCTTGTCTTTAACCACTGTAACAGCACGCACACACACTTGGGAGTTACTTTAGTTCATTTTCCATTGCAAATGATACAGTCCTTGCAGGCTGCCTGTTCTCTAGAGGGTTCTTTTGATTCATGGTTCTGATCCAAGGTTAGCTTGTATCAGGTGAATTGTCATGGTGCCAGAGTCCTTGAGCAGAAACAAAGAATGTGATTGGGTGTGCATTTATTCTGGTCCCTCTCTGTTTTTTATGTTTCTCAGTATTCAGTTGTGGAGACTGTGATGATCATATCAATTCTTAACCACCACCCCAAGGCCTCAGCTCTAAACCCTACAGTCACGTTAAATTTCTACCTTTCTTAATACCTTTCAGTGGGGACTAAGTCCAACATGAATTTCAGAGGAAAAGCACCATATTCAAGCTACAGTCTGAAGGTAATTTTGTCTCCGGTGTGATAACGAGCCCTGTGTTAAGGGTGAGCCACGTGAGCAACCATTGCTTGAGAAAGAGCTAGGGGAGTGCTCAGCTGCCTTCCCACTCCCTTGCTGCTAATGCCATGCCAGCGATTCCTCTAACACCCAGAGCCCACAGCTTGGATCGCAAGAGAACTCAGGCTTTGTTTCCCTTTCTATGTATCTGACTCCACGGGAGGGTTCATGCCTGACCTAAGCACTATGGACTGGTGATCATGCTCAGAGCAGATGTGGGAAGAAGCCACTTGTAAGCAGGATTTGGGGAGCACTATGGACTGGTGATCATGCTCAGAGCAGATGTGGGAAGAAGCCACTTGTAAGCAGGATTTGGGGAGCACTCTAGAGGGTAGAGTAAGGGAGAAGAATAAAAAACCCATTTTGCTGCATCTTGTGTTTTGTTTTGTTTTATTTGTTCCTTGAGGTTCTTGTGTGACTTTTGGAGCCATGGCTAGGCATTTTGACTAGGTGGGTAGAAGACAGAAAGAAGATATTTTTTTTTCTGAAAGATTGAAAAGCAGCTAGAGCCATGGTAGCACCAGAGACCTTCAGACAAATCATATCTATGTATTAATTTCTTGTAAAATATTTTAAAAATATCATTTCTTATATATTTGTGAGCATGTATATGTGGTGTGTGTGTGTGTGTGTGTGTGTGTGTGTGTGTGTGTGTGTAGAGGTGAGAAGACACACCCATGCCCGAGTCACTTCTCTCCTTCCATGCTGGGTTCTGGGAATAGAGCTGAGGTCATCAGCTCTGCATGAGAAGCATGGTGAGACATTGGACCAGCCTCACTGTACTTTGTGCTGAATGAAAACATGGGTTTACATCTTAAGAGTACCTGCTCCATTCTTCTGACAGTGATAGAGAGAGTGTCTGCCAGGCTCGGAGTTTGTCATGTTAAGGATGCTGACAGGGCTTTACTTTATCTTCAAGGCCACCACTGGACCTGATTACAATGGCTCAAAAAAAATGTCTAACTCTCTGTGGGAAGAGGTGTCTAATTTACCCTGGAGCATTGCCTGTCTGGCTCTGCCCTTCCCTCCATGTCAATTTCTATACACAGGTGTTTTTCTGACCTTAGATTTTTCACCCTGACCCTTTTCCCCACTAGAGCTTTCTTTCTTCTTGGCCTATGGTTATTTATATCTTAAATCTTGGTTCCTCTTTATTTCTTACACTTGTGTCTATTTGATGATGGGCATTGGCTAAGGACTTTGCTTTGGATGGTTGTATAAGAGGCTGAGGATTTGACATAGGCTAAATAACAATTAGGGGGTTTACTGCATTTAATTGTTAAATGACCTATGAGTCAAGTGTTATCTCAATTTTCTATCAGAAGAAAAATAATCTTGTAATGTGGGAAGAATCCAAGATTGGCCCTGTAGAAGCCATACAGTCTAAAGACTAACTCAGTGGCTTGGACACCGAATTCCACATTTCCCAGCTCTACCAGTATGCATTATAAATCCTGTCTTTATTTTGTTTCTTCTAATCTTTTATGACTGTTTCTCTTAACCTTTTTCTTTATGACTACACAATTTCCATCTGAATCTAGACCTTCATGAATCACTTCATGTGAGGGATACATTCTGGGGCAATTTAATCACTGTGTGGATATCTCAGATTATACTTAAACTCAGACGGAACAGCTTTCTTCCTACTTAGATCATTCTTAGGCTAAAAACTCACAAAGCCTCCTCTATAAATGAAGCTGATGCAAATAATACCATAACGAAAATAGTAGCTGTTTAATCATAGGAAAGGAAGGACATGGGTGCAGTATAAAAGGCAAAACACACTGGCACATCTGCCATGAGTGGCGCTTCCATACCAGGCACCTGTTCCAGGTGAGTCACTGAGTTGGTAATAAATGAGAAGGCAGGATATGACTGTTCCCAGCTGTACACTTTAGAACACTCTTCACTGGATTTATTAAAACACTTTTTTCTTCAGTAAAGAAATAATTTACTGTCATATTCTTTCAGACTAATTTGTTGTTTTCCCTTAACAGCTTGAAACAAACACAATGTACAGCTATAGGATACAATTTTCTTTCTTTTTGTAAGGTTTTGCTGCTTGTATTTGTTCAGAGACAGTCTGACTCTGTGGTCCTGGCTGGCCTGGTACTCACTATGCAGTATCTTCCTGCAGCAGGCACTCAAATGTTGGGACTGTAAGCATGCAGCACCATGCCAGGCTTTCTACTCATGGTTTTAGCTTTCTATTATTTTATTTTTAAAATATTTTGGTTAAGAACTAAGATACACCTAATGGACAGAACATCTGGAAACAACCCAGATGTCCCTCATCAGAGGAATGGATACAGAAATTGTGGTCCATTTACACAGTGGAATACTACACAGCAATTAAAAACAAGGCAATCATGAAATTGGCAGGCAAATGGTAGGAACTAGAAAAGATCATCCTGAGTGAGCTACCCAGAAGCAGAAAGACTCACATGGTATATACTCACTTATAAGTGGGTATTAGACATATAATATAGGATAAACATACTAAAATCTGTACACCTAAAGATGCTAAGCAAGAAGGAGGACCCTGGGTAAGATTATCATTCCCCACTCAGAAAGGCACATGGGATGGACATTGGAAGAGGGAGAACACAGGAAACAGGACAGGAGCCTACCACAGAGGGCCTCTGAAAGACTACCCAGCAGTGTATCAAAGCAGATGCTGAGGCTCATAATCAAACTTTGGGTAGAGTGAAGGTAATTTTATGAAAGAAGGGGGAGATAGAAAGACCTGGAGGGGACAGGAGCTCCACAAGGAGAGCAACAAAACCAAAATATCTGGGCACAGGAGTCTTTTCTGAGACTGATACTCAAACCAACGACCATTCATGGAAATAACATAGAACCCCTATGCAGATGTAGCCATGGCAGCTCAGTATCCAAGTGGGTTCCCTAGTAAGAGGAACAGGGACTGTCTCTGAAATGAACTCTTGGGCTGGCTCTTTCATCACCTCCCCCTGAGGGAAGATCAGCCTTGCCAGGCCACAGAGGAAGACAGTGCAGCAGCCAATCCTAATGAGACCTGATAGGCTAGGGTCAGATGGAAGGGGAGGAGAACCTCCCCTATCAGTGGACTTGGAGAGGGGCATGGGAGGAGATGAGAGAGGGAGGGTGGGAGTGGGAGGGAATGGGAGAGGAGGCTACAGCTGGGATACAAAGTGAATGAATACACTGTAATCAATATAAAAAATAAAAATTTAAAAAAGAACTAAGATACAAGCACCTCACCATAGCCCAGTTTCACACAAGATGACAACTATTCATACCAGTCTTCTAACTCCTTGTCTTAATTCTTGGAAGGTGTAAAGGGGTGGGAACATGGGTTTGGTGAGGGAGATTGTCCTCTTCTGTAATAACATAGATTTTTTTTCCCAAATAGTTCCTGTAGCATCTTTAAAGTTACCTTTGCTTCTCCCAGTCTAAAAGAACAGTGAATGGTATAGGGCAGCCAACACATAAACCAGTGGTGTGGTCTGTTATTAACTAGTGTCCTGGTTAGTGTTTTATAAATTTCATACAGGCTAGAGTTAGCTAGGAAAAGGAACCGCAAATGAAAAAATGCCTCCATCAGATGGCCCGAGGGCAAGTCTGCAGAGCATTTTCTTGATTAATGATTGATGTGTGAGGGCCCAGCCTACTAAGAATTGTGCCATGCCTGGGCAGGTGGTTCTGGGTAGTACAAGAAAGCAGGCTGAGCAAGCCAGGGAGAAGAAGCCAGGAAGCAGGGTTACTCCATGGTCTCTGCTTAAGTTCCTGCCTCCAGGTTCCTGCCTTGGGTTGCTGTTCTGACCTCTCTTCATGATGGCCCATAACTGTAAGCAGAAATAAATTCTTTACTCAATAGCTTGCTTTTGGTTATGGTGTTTGTCCCAGAAATAAAAAGCAAATTATGGAAGAGATCTTAGAGTATTGCTGTGACAGACCTGACCATGTTTGGGGGAAGATTGTTTGGGCTAGGAGAGCCATTAAGTGCTCAGAGCTCAATGAACTGTTGTGGGAACTTGAAAGACAATGCTGAAAGCAGTTCAGATTAAGGGGTCTGGCTTGTACAATTTCAGAAGGAAGCTTAAAAGTCACTCAAAGAGTCCTTTGAAGCCATTTGTGCAGTGTTTTGTATTAAGAATCCGTGGTCTCTGGTCAGATGGCTCTGAATGGTCAGCTGTGATTAACAAGGGATCAGGACCAATACTGTCAAATCTTTATTTTATTGGAAAACTTGATGCTGGTCAGCTGGAGCTGAGACCAGAATCACCTGGTAAAATCTGGGAGCAGTTTCTCGCAGGCTGTGGTCCACCTGGGTAGCCAGCACCTCCCATGCAGGTTATTTGTAAGAATCTCCATGTAGTCCTGCATTTGAAGGCATGAATAGGTCCTGGGGCTTTGGCTCTCTGAGAGGTTAGGAGGTCCGTTGATGAAGGTTCAGGCTGTGGAGACATTAGCATGTTTAAAATACCAGAATGGTGAGATGAGCCAGCCTGAGCCTGTTAGACTAGGTATGTGATCTGTGAATGGCAGATCCTGAGAGGTGAAGATGCCCTACTCTGTATGAGCCCAGAAGATTGAGTGAATTCCAGATGTGAACGTTTAGCTACAGGGTTTAATTTCCGTAGTTAGACTCCAGATTTTACTTCGTTTAGATCGTGTCACTATCCTGATTCCTCATGGAATAAGAACTATTTTATTTATTATTATTATTTTTAATTTTACAGGAGCCCACAGTTAAGACTTTGGATTTTTAGAGAGACTTTGAACTTTTAGAAAAACTTTATATTTTAATGGCACTGAACTGTTTATTTTTTTTAAGACTGAGTTTTTTGAGTTTTTAAATGTCTGAATTTTAACTTTCAAATTTGAGTTTTAAGGGCTATAGGGCTTTAAAAAGTTGGAATGTGTTTTATATTGTGCCACTGATATTAACACGAAATTGGCGATAAATAATAAAGGAGAGTTATTGCTTTAAGAGTAATACATTTGTGTGTCAAATTGTCAAAAGGTCAACGATCCTACATGCCTTTTTTAAATTTTATTTTTGGTAAATTTGACACAAGACAAAATTATCTGGGAGGGGAACTTTAATCCAGAAAATGCTTCCAGCATATTCTTAGAGGCAGGTGTAGAGGGCATTTTCTTAATTAATGCCTGATATTGGAGAGCTCAGCCCAATAGAGCTTTTGCCACCCCGTGGCAGATGGACTTCAGTGTGTTAGAACCTAGGCTAGGTAAGACCTGCAGAACAAGCCAGTGAGCAGTGTTCTTTCTTGGCCTGTGCTTCAGTTCTTACCTCCAGGTTCCTGCCTCCAGTTTCTACTCTTCATTTGTCCTTTTGAACGAGGTTTGAGCATCTTACCCAGGGTCCTCCTTCTTGCTTAGCTTCTTTAGGAGTATAAATTTCAGTATGTTTATCCTATGTTATATGTCTAATATCAGCTTATAAGTGAGTATATACCATGTGTGTCTTTCTGCTTCTGGGATATCTCACTCAGGATGATCTTTTCTAGTTCCCACCATTTTCCTGCAAACTTCATGATTTCCTTGTTTTTAGTTGCTGAGTAGTATTCCATTGTGTAAATGTACCACAATTTCTGTATCCATTCCTCTTTTGAGGGACATCTAGGTTATTTCCAGCTTTTGGTTATTAAGAATAGAGCTGCTATGAACATGGTTGAGAAAATTTCTTGTTATATAGTTGAGAATAGTTTGGATATATATATATATATGCCTAGGAGTGGTATAGCTGGATCTCGAGGTAGCACTATTCCTGATTTTCTGAGAAAGCGCCAGATTGATTTCCAAAGTGGTTGTAGAAGTTTACCTTCCCACCAGCAATGGAGGATGTTCCTCTTTCTCTACATCCTCTCCAGCCTGTGTTGTCGCTTGAGTTTTTCTACTCTGACTTCTCTCAGGGGTGGACTGTGACCTGAGGAGGTGTAAGTCAAAGAACACCCCTTTTTTCCCTTTTAGTCATAATGGTTATCAATAGAAAGAAACTCTGGCAAGTAGTTTGTTCTAGGCAGAATTATTTGTATTACTTTATTGTATGATAGTCATCATGGTGGCCAGTGTATAACAGTATATTATGCATACGAGTAATGCATAGTTGTATGATACCATAACTGTGACGTCACTGGGTGGGATGTTTCAGCTTCATGATAACTATTAGTACTTGGTTGCTGTTGACCAACACACTGGTACACAGGGTATGAATGTGGTAGAGGAACATGGGAGATGTCTAATACGTAATGATTTGACTTCTGAAAGGTCTTGGGTCACTCCGGTCCCAGCGTTCAGGGCTAGGGCTAGCCTGTTTTCATAGCAAGTTCCAAGACAGATGGTACTGCATGAGATGGATTTAAAAACAATCTAGGAACTGAAGAAGGGTGATCACGAGTTCATGAGGCCAGTCTGGAATGCAACATACTATCAGGAGAAAATAATCCTAAAATGCATACACTATGCAATAAAAATATATTGCTTGTGTACATAGGGTGGAAGACTAGGTAAGGTATTGCTAGAATATTGTCTGTGAGAAGATACTGTGTCTTGTTCCCTTTCCATATACTTTTACATTTTCTAATAGTCTATAATGAGTAAGTCTTCTTAGTCATAAAATCTTTATTGAACAAAAGACTGATTTGTAAGTAGTCCATTTTATTTTTACACAGCAGAGATTAGTTAATGGAATCTAAAGACCCTGTGGTTTGTTTAAAAAAATAAATATTTACAAGCAATTTTTCAACCACGTATCTGTTGCCTAAAGCAAGTGCAACTTTTTTTTTCTTTTTTTAAAGTTTAATACCTAATCATATTACAGCTTTCTCTGGCTCATCCCAATTGTGCAATAGTGCTAGGGCTTCATCAAACCCTATGTAAATCAATAGAGCTGGACTGCAACACGATTAACCAGTGAATGAGTCTGCAGTATCATAGCACATGGCTGTCACCTAGGGAAAGAGAGCTTTGGTCTTTGGAGGGTGGGTCTAGAACATAGTAGAGCCCACTTCTCTGGGGAAGTGACCTGAGTCACTGACAGATGATTTACAAAAAAGGTTTCTTTCCAGGCAATGATATGGAGGCACAGGGTTATAGGAGAGAGGAACACAGGAGCAAGTGCCACCAGGCAGGGAAAGTTTGGGCATGACAACAGGCCACAAGCAGTCACTGAGCATGTGCTGAATTTGAGAGGGGGAAGAGGAGACCAGGGCAAGATGAGGGCAGCTCTTACATCATTTGGTGAAGGGCAGGTGATTTCAGTTCATCTACGGTGCTTAATTTTATGCACATAAAATCAAAGCCACACTTAAACAAGCATTCAAAAGGAACCAAGGACTGACAGGCTCAGAGTCCAAAAAGAAACTGAGCGATAACAAAAAGAAATCAGACTCTATAGAAGTGACAGTTTTAGTAAAATGTGAACGTATAAATGTGAAAGAAATTTTCACATTCTACGATTTGTGAGCAAGGCCGATATAAAGACAAAGAACAAAGAAAAAGTTCGTGAACACTTTACAGCTGGTAATATTGTTTGGAATTGGATGTCAAGCAAAATGCAACTGCTGTGTCTGGTAACCATGGCTGCGGTGATGATGATAATTCATGCAAAACTGCCCTTTTCCAGACTTATCATCACAAACAAAAGATGATTTACTCACATTATACTGGGTATTTTTAATCAACCTGAATGAATCTTGAATTTTCTTTAAAATTGTATTAGTTCTTTTAGAATTTCGTATAATTTGTCTTGATCATATTCACTTCATCCCCCAGCTCCTCCCAGATCCACCTTCTTCCCAGAACACTCACTTCCTTCCCACATCCATCTGTTTCCCAAACCACCCATATTTGTGTCCTTTAAAAAAAAATCTAATCCAATTTGTGCTGTGCATATTATCCAGGCTGGGGGTCATGTGCTGGAGCGTGGTCAACCTACCAGGGGCTATGCTTTCTGTTGTTGTTTGTTTGTTTGTTTTGTTTTCTCAAGACAGGGTTTCTCATTGTAGCCTTGCATGCCCTGGACTTGCTTTGTGGACCAGACTGGCCTTGAACTTACAGAGGTCTGCCTGCCTCTGCCCCCCAGAGCTCTGGGATTACAGGCGTGTGCCACCACATCTGGGTGGGACTACAATTTTTAAAACATATTTTATTGATTATTTGGAAATTCCACATAATGCACCTGGATCACATTCACTTCCCAGGCCCAGATCCACATTTCCCCCACTGACCCTTGCAGCCTCCCCAAAAGAAGAGGAAGAAGATAAAGAAGAGGAGGAGGAGGAAGAAGAAGAAAGTAAAAGAAAAAAAAGAGCCTGTTGACTCAGCAGACTATGAAGGACAAGGAAGCTTCTTTTGCAGTGATATGGAAGACTGTAGACTCACAGTTGAGAATGAGGAACAAGGAAGGCTTCTTGCATCCTATTATGCCAGTGTGCATGTCTTGCTACACCAGCTGTGACTGTAGCTTGCAGGGTTCACAGCTAGGTAAGACTAATGATTACTCTCTTTTATTTTTTTCTGGTAGAATGCAAAGCACCTTCCAATACTATGAAAACTAACAAGTTAGAATGAAGCTTCTAGACCAGTAACAGTTTTATATCCCCATGTACTATGGTTTAAATATGAGGAATCTTCAGAAGCAGTGTATTACAGTCAAGTTCTGAGGATAACCAAAAGCACTGGCAGTAGTCAGTAATGTTTGGGCGCTGAGATCTCACTGGTCAATAGCTCCAAATGATATAATTCATTCTTTTGTTTGCTTATTTGTTTGTTTGTTTTTGATTTTGATTTTTGAGACAGGGTTTCTCTGTGTAGCCTTGGCTGTCCTGGACTCATTTTGTGGACCAGGCTGACCTTGAACTCGTAGTGATCCGCCTGCTTTTGCCTCCCCAAGTGCTGAGACTAAAGGCATGCGCCGTCATGTCCAATGATAAAATCCATTCTGAACACTGGACTTTTTATATATAATAACCCTGTGATCTCTAGTAACATTGTCACATTGACATGGAATAACTGCATTTAAGTTATTAAATAGTAAAAGGACTCAATAGTAAAAGGACTCCATATCACTTTTTGAAAGGTTTATAGTTTTAGTTATCCCTCTCCATATTTCCTCCTCTACTGTGATCCTCTTCCACATCCTCTGCCCCAATTTCTGTTCCATTATTCCTATCTTTATAATTTATTTTTTTTATTTATTATAATTTGTTCACTTTGTATCCCAGCTGTAGCCCCATTCCTCATCTCCTCTCAATCCTGCCCTTCCTCCCTCTTCTCTTCCCATGCCCCTTCCCAAGTCCACTGATAGGGGAGATTCTCCTCCACTTCCATCAGACCTTAGCCTATCTCATCAGTACTGGATTCATTTTCTTCACCTTACCAGTAAACCTGCTTGGAGGCTGAGCTGACATGAGCTACATCTGTGCAGGGCTTCAAGGTTATCTCCATGAATGGTCCTTGGTTGGAAAAGATCTTCCTGATTAGCCCAGAAGCAGAAAGACACACATGGTATATACTCACTTATAAATTAATATTAGACATATAATATAGGATAATTACACTAAAATCTGCACACCTAAAGACGCCAAGGAAGAAGAAGGACCCTGGGTAAGATACTCAATCCTCCTTCAGAAAGGCATATGAGATAGACATTGGAAGAGGGAGAAAACAGGGAACAGGACCCAGCAGGGTATCCAAGCATATGCTGAAACTCATAGCCAAACTTTGGGAAGAGTGCAGGGAATCTTATGAAAGAAGGGGGAGATAGAAAGACCTGGAGGGAACAGGAGCGCCACAAGGAGACTAACAGAACCAAAAAATTTGGGCTCAGGGGTTTTTGCAAAGACCAACACTCCAACCAAAAACCTTGCATGGAGACTATATAGACCCCTTGCTCAGATGTAGTCCATGGCAGCTCAGTGTCCAAGTGGGTGTCCCTAGTAAGGAGAGAAGGGGCTGTCTCTGACATGAACTCAGTGGCTGCCTCTTTGATCACCTTTTTCTTGGAGTGCAGATGTACCAGGTCACAGAGGAAGGTAATGCAGCCAGTCCTAATGAGACCTGATAGGCTAAGGTCAGATGGAAGGGGAGGAGGACCTCTCCTATCAGTGGACCGAGGTGGGGGATATAGGAGGAGAAGGGGAGGGAGGGTGGGATTAGAAGGGGACCAAGGAGGGGGCTACAGCCGGGATACAAAGTAAATAAATTATAGTAATAATTTTTTAAAACCAACTTATTCACTTCGTATCCTGGCTGTAGCCCTCTCTCTCATCTCCCAATCTCACCCTTTTCCCCTCTTCCCCACCCCCTATGTCCTACTCCTAGTCCAGTGATATGGAAGGCACTTCTTCCCTTCCATCTGACCCTAGCCTATCAGGTCTCATCACGACTATCTGGATCCTCTTTCTCTGTGGCCTAGTAAGGCTACCTTACCAGGGGGAGCTGATAAAAGAGTAAGCAACCAAGATGCAATCTAAGTACTATAGACATCATAACTTGAAGTTTGTGGTCAGTATTTAGGCTTCTGTAATTTTTAAAAGTAGTTTTCAGTCTATTACAGAAATTTCTCTGTAATTATATCTATTACAAAGTTTAAGAACATCTTGGAAAAAATAGACATTTGCAAGCCATTGTTGGAAGAAAGTTTCTTAGTGGAAAAATATGAACAATAAACTTTCTGGTGTTATTTTAAATCAAATAGGCCTCAAAAGAAGGCTGGCAGATGGAAATTTGGGTATTATTAAGTTTTT
>REGO01000001.1:3505189-3551547 GCA_010120015.1 Rhombomys opimus
CCCTATACATGTCTCTGCCTGCCAGGATCCCCCTCTCCCCAGGCTTTCTCAACTTCTACGCTAATACTGTTGGTTCCCCAGGAAGAGCTGGTGACTCCCCCAATGTGGTTCCAAATTGCTTTTCTTTGTGACTGTTAGCACTGAAGGAATTATACTGCCGACAAGAATATGCCTTGGGTCATCTGTGAGCTTTCTGGGGGGAGAGACGGGACTTACAGTGTTTGTCTAGTGCCCATCAAGGCGCCAGATGCACAGAAGATGTTCAGTTTTATTTGTTGAATACATGTGTTAATCAGTACACATATATGTCATTTTAACTCATAGCAATTGATGGCATTTATGGTAAGAAAGGAGCCTGGGCAAATAAAAAAATATCAATCGCTTTATGAAATCAAGCTAAAGACACGGTGCAATAGACTCCCCCTAAAATTTCACGAACAACAAATCATATGTTCTATACTCTAATGCTACACGGTGGACTTTCTCAAAGTCTTTTACAATTGTCTGGGAAATCTGCCTTTGTAGATTCCCCCCAGTCATGGCAGGTATCTAGGGTGTGTGTGACATTTTTTATGTTTCTTATAATGCTTTAGCTGCCATTGAGGTTGTGGCTGTCAAACTCTTGAGAATGTTTCCCCCCAAACCTGGGAAAGATTAAGATGCTACTGCCCCATGAATGCAAAGCTTATGTTTTGCTTAGTATAGTACTCCCTTATCTAGAATAAGGCTTACTAGCTGCTAGATAAATGGATGATTATTCAGATAAAATGTTTACAGTCCTTAGAATACAGTTTGGAGTATGGTACTGAAGTAAGAGCCTCTACACCCAGTATTTCTCAGGCATTCCATGGCTAATAATCTCCCGTTCAAAAGAATTCTCTAAGGCTCACTCTCTGGAGACAGTCTTAGCAAGTATGAGGCCTAGGGGTGGAAGAGTCCATGTTTAGCAGGGTTTGAGGTGATTTGGCAAATATGAGCACTTTAGACCCTGAGAACTGTAATCCATCAAGCAGCGCTCCAACAAATGAATTAAGGATAGACACAGGCATGACGTGTGGCTTTGCTGTGAGATGTACAAGGTTAACACATAAAAGGGTTCCTGTGTAATAAACATTCCAGTTAATCAGAACGAGCAACAACGCTGGATTCTGTCCTAGCAGCTTTTCTTTTGCTGTGATGAAGAGTGATGTAATAGAAACCAGGTCAAGGGAGGGAGTTACAGTCTGTCATTGCAGAGAAGTCCAGGCAGAAACTCAAGGCAGCTGTTCACCTTGCATCCAAGAGCAGAGAGGATAATTGCATGTAGGCATGGGGCTCAGCTGACTTTCTGTCTTACAGTGTAGGAGAGGATGTAAGCCACTTTTAGGCTGAGTCTTCTCGTATGATAGAAGCAATCAAGACAGTCCCACACAGGCATACTAGTAGAACAACCTGATCAAGAAAACAGTCACCCTCTTCTTATGTGAGTCTAGGTTCTGTTGAGTTGATGATTCAAACTAACCATCCCAGACCCGGAACATGAACTGTGCAGTGCTACCTGAGCAAATGTGTGACTATTGCTTCTGTTCAGAACAAGGGGTCTAATTTAACTTCTGTTCTCAGTTTTAATTCTCTTCCTGATGAAGGAGGTACATAGGACAGTCAATGTGGTTCTTGTTTGCCTCTTATGTCACTCCTGTCAAACAAGGAGAAGAAGAATGAAAGGAAGCATTGTCCTCTCTCATGATGTCCATTCATAGCTTATGTGCTTATTGGGGGGACTTTAAGTTTCTTAAAGAGAAGTTTGACCTTCCTTATTTGTTTTCAGGTCCTTCTGCAAAACATGCTTCTAAGAGGCCTATTACTCTTGTTATTTAACATTTCTCACTTCATTTTAACAATGTGTTTGACCTCGTATCCTTTTGCGACTTGGCAGAAGTGGTTTACTCATTTTTTTTTTTTTACATCGTTTCTTAGAAGCCTGGCTCCCTTGCTTTCTTCCATCAAAGAGACTGCATAATAGGATTTTTAGCTTATAATCTAAAACTATAGAACTTTATATGAACTTCTAAATAGCTAAAGCTTTCTAGCCTAGTCTTTCACCACTTCCCAAAGAGGAAACCTGCTGAACATTTTTGGAGCCTCTGAAGGGCAGATTAGTGCCGTTGTGTTCTTATTAGAATTATGCTTCGTGTGTATATCTATTGTCCTTTCTCCTCCTTGTCGATCCACAGTGTCTCAGGATAACCTTCAGATGATAATGTGTATTTGACACACCCCAATCCCTTCTGCTGTTCTGCTGGCTACTTTCCAAGCATCTCAAGGAGGGAAGGTCCTGTGGGATACTGCTGAGTGGTGTATAGGGACTGTGGGGGAGAAAACAGAGAAGTCAGGCAGGTGGAGTTCCTGTGCATGGCTCTTTTGTGCAAGTTGAATGTTGGCACTCTTTTAAAGTCTCCCAGGAGTTCTTGGGCTTGATAGAAGACGATTACATTTCAGAATACTTCTATCAGGAAGATGGGATAAGCCATTCTATTTGGTTTTTACTGATTAACAGAGTTGTAAATTATAGCATTAGAATGGTGCTGCAAATAACAACAAAGATAATATTTGTAGGCTTTTGTCTTCTCCCTCTGAGCTTTCATGACACCACCTGAGAATCACATGATTTAGTGTGATGCCTCGAGCAGTGGCAAGGCAGTGGAAACAGCCTGCAAGCAGCCTTGCAAAGACTGGATTCCCTCTTTTGTTTCCTTATTAATCAGTGGGGTAAATATGACCAAGAGTGACAATTTCAGTTTTTTTTGGGGGGGTTGTTTTAAAATTTAATGTACATTGGTGTTCTGCTTGCTTTTATGTGTGTGTGAGGGTGTTAGATCCCCCCAAAACTAGTGTTACAGACAGTTGTGAGGAGCCATGTGGGTGCTGGGATTTGACTTTGGGTCCTTTGCAAGAACAACCAACGCTCTTAACTGCTGAACCATCCCTCCAGCCCATTGTTTTGTTTTTTCAAGATAGGGTTTCTCTGTGTAGCCTTGGCTGCTCTGGAACTCACTCTGTAGACTAGGCTGGCCTTGAACTCACAGAGATCTGCCTGCCTCTGCCTCTTGAGTGCTGGGATTAAAGGTGTGTACCACCGATGCCTGGCTACAGCAATTTTTTTTTTTTTTTTAAAGGAACATGCATGTTGACTGTTATTTTTCTTATCTCTATACTCCGGAGAACCAACATATAATGGCTTGCTTTAAACTGAAAAGTTATTAAGGACTTTGACTATAATCAGAACAAATACCATTGTTTCTGTTTTTCATCAAATCGGAAAATGGGTGTAGGAAGAACTGACAACAAAGCCATCAGGTGTTGGTAGAAAAGTCGGAGTGAGTTGATTAGTTGTCTAGTTTTCTTTCCTTTTGTGCCCTGTGGTTGTCCTTCCTGTTTGGATGGAAAGGTGTCCTGGGACTCAGAAACCCAGGAACCACACAGCTCTGAGGGAGAAGATATCCCCATGGAAGAGAATGCTGAGACTCAGGAGCCCAGGAACCATTTAGCTGTGAGAGGAGGCCTCCTCAGCAGAGGCATTGCAGCTCCCAGGGGAGGGTATCCCCAGCTGAGCTCAGGAGCTTCGGCCACGCACCTTCTTTGCTTCTCTTTTTGGCTTCTTCCAATGAAAGAGTCATACCAGGCAGCAAATCTCATAAAAGAGGGTTCAAGGCATGGAGGGACAAATCCAGGGTTGGCTGCCCCTGCTCCCTTGAGAGGCTAGCAGGAAATTGAACAAAGGACAGGTTTTATATAGAATTTCTTAGGAGGCAAAACTTTTCAGGGCAGAGATTTCCAGAGTGAGCATCCATTAGATTTCATGGCCTGAGTTTGGGGAAGCTCAGGGATTGGTGAGTTTTCCTGTTCAGGGATTGGTGGGTTTTGTGGAAAGCTCAGGGATTGGTAGGTTTCCCAGTTCAGGGATTGGTGGCTTTTTTTTTCACCTTTCTTTCCTTGCACAGGGCTCATGGTTTAGGATGGGAAGACCTTCCCAGACACAAGTGACTTTGGATGAGGCACCATCACTGCTTAGCTGCTCAAGGAGGCTAGAGAAAAGCTGCTGTTACCATGGGCAGCTCCTGTGAATGGCCACAGTCTGAGGTGAGAAGGGAGGTGTCACCACTGTGGACAGATCCGGTGGCCCCCATGAGGCCTGCAGGCTGAGGAGGTGTCCCTGTTTTGACAGATGCCACCATTTTAACAGCTCCCGGGGCGGTATGTTCAGGGATCCCTCTCTGATTTTTAGCTTATTAATTAGTGTAAGGCTGGATCTCATGAAGCCCAGCAACTCCTCCAGTTCGCAACGCAACTGACTCTCCTTATTTCTTCCAATTTTACCTCCTGAGTCGGGCATTGCAGGTTTATGCTGTTAGGTCCTGTCATAGTGTTTCATTGTTATAAAGAGACACCACGACCAAGACAACTCCCATAAAGAAAAGCATTTAATTGGGGGCGTGCTTGCAGTTTCAAAGGGTTAATCCATTGTCCTCACAGAGGGGAGAATGGGGGCAAGTTGTAAGCTAGAGAAGCAGCTGGGAGTTACACCCTGATCTCAAGCCAGGGAGAGACAGAGGTAGAGACAGAGACAGAGAGACAGAGTAGGCTTGGCGTGTTTTCCTCAAGTAACACACCGACTCCAACAAGGGCACCTCTCTTAATCCTTTCCACCAGTCCACCAACTGAAAACCAAACATGGAAGTACAGGAGTATATGAGGGCCACTCTCATTTAAACTGTCACAGGTTCCCAGCCCCAAATGACAGTCTGGGGTCAGCTCAGGCTGGACTCTGACCAGGCAAGCAGAAGGATTGCTGCTGCTTAAAGTCGGCATTTTTCAGAAACCTTGTGGGTTTTTGTTTGCCAGGAAAAGCCGTTAACTTCCTTTACCCACCCGTACCCTTCCACCCACTACCTCACGAAACAGCGTCTAGTTCCCTCTTAACTCAAACAAACCTGCAGCAGATCAAAGCCCCCACGCTAGTTCCTAGGCTATTGAGCCAAGCCACCACCTTCTGGCTGCATCGTAACCCTTTGTAACTAGCAAGACTCGGCAAGTCATTTTGCTCTCCTCTGATTCCTGACAGATGGAATTGACTTTTCTTATCTATCCAAAGAGTGGCCAATTTGTTGCTTTCACCATACCCTTCCTTACCTGTACCAACATACCTGGCATATAGCTCTTCCACATTAGCTTTAACTCTTATTCCATTTATTTATTTATTTATTTATTATTTATTTATCTATCTATGTACATATGCTTCTATGTGTGGCACACATGTATGTTATATAAGGACGCATAGGTGCTCATGAACGCATGGAAAAGTAACAGGAAGCCCCCAAGAGTGTACCACTTAGATACAGTCTATAGCTGATTGAAAGTCTTTATTCCAGCTGGCTAGGACCACACTAAGGTGTTTAGGACCCAAGCGCAGGCTAGAGCATTTAGAGCAAGGGGCTTTTAAAGACATAAACCACATCCTGTTATTTTGTTGGGGTTCTGCAGGGGGAGGTTTTGCACAAACAAACAGTTTAACAGAAACCAAGCTAGGTTAGCTGGGCCATCTTGACCTCAGATTCCTAGAATATAGTTGGGTAATTTTCCACAAGGTTCTTATCAAGGAGATCAAATTCTACTTAAACCGAAAATGACCTCAGCAAGAATACAAGATGGAGAACCCTCTACACTGTCTCTGTATCCTGTTTTATCACTCTCCACCTTATTCTTTGAGACAGGGTCACTTGTGGAAGATGGAACTAGGTTGTCTTATGCCATCCCAAGAACTCTGGGATTACGGGGGTGGGGAGTGGAGGAGAGACATGCACAACCATACCTAGTTTTGTGTGGAGGTAGGGTGAGTGGGGGGATTTGCAGTTAGGTCCTCATGCTTACATAGCAAGCATGCTCATATATTGTCATATCCCTAGCTGTCCTTTTAATCAATTATTTTAAACTAGTATAAAGTGATTGGTTTCATTATGACATCTCTATTCAGCTGTCAGTATTTTTTTTTTCTTCTTCAGTCACAGATTTTCTGGAAGCATTTAAATAACATTTTATAACAGACATACCAATCAATAGGTATCTGAAACTTTGACTCAAGGTCCAAGTATTACATTTTTTTCTTATACCTGAGAATGGACAGTGTTTTAAAAGGCCTTTTAGAAGGCCAAAGGAAGAACTTCACACTTTTTAAATGGAAGAGTTTGTTGACAAATGTAAACCATTGGCTCTTTTTTTCTTAGGCTTTCCTATTACAGTGAGACAGAAACTAATTAAGCTTTGTCTATGCTCTGGCCAGCACGCCGGCCTCCAGCTCATTAGTGAAAACTTGAAGTTGGCGGTGCCTGTTATTGCAGAAGCTGAATTATAAACATTTCTCCACACTGATATGAACATACTTTGAATGAAAAATGCGCTTTATTATGCTTAAGTTATTTGTGCAAACAATATGGTCTATGAGGAACACCTGCTTTCCTTTAAGCACTCTGGAACTTTGATACATGCCAGGCAGAAGGTCCCCAATTTAGAAAATCAACCAATGTAGATGTTGGGTCTCTAATGACTTTGCTGGTGGATGGCATTTCACGCTTGAGAGCACAACTCCTTGCTGCAGAGTTGACCTGCCATCTGCGACTTCAAGGGGAGAGAACTAGCTCCGGGAAGTCTATGAACTCTGGAACTTCACCCGACCGTACCTTCGCCTTTGCCTGTTATGCTTTGTGAGTTTTTTGTTTGTTTGTTTTCTGTGATAAATCACAGCAGTGAGTACAGTTCTATGACTTCAACTTCTGGCAGATCATCACAGCCCAGGGTGGCCTGGAGGATGCAGTGGGAAAGTGTTTCTCCTCAGATGGGGCTTGGCAGCTTCTCTGTCCTGTACCTTCAGGAGGTAGTAAGGAGTAGACCTTTGCCTCTACCTTCACACAAACATCTTTCCTTTGTCCTCAGCATTCTGGAATTATAAATAGGATCTTGGAGACAGTTTGTTTTTGTATCCTTTGCTGGGTACAGGAGGGTCAGCCATTGATTCATGGAAAAGACACAGAAATTTGTTTTCTATATTCTTTGTTCTTCACCTGGATTTTTTTGTGTGGGGGGGAATATTAGTCTACCAATATTCATGCCCTTTCCCCCTTTTTGCCATTTTCTTTCTTTGTCTAATTTCATATAAACTCTTTTGATTTCATCTTTTAAACACTGTCGTTTTTCATCTATTCTCTAATGACTTCATTTTTACAAGTAAGATCTCTTCTTTGTCTTTTGGATGTTCTTTTTAAGACTTCTTATAGTGTCCTCTCTTTTTCCCATGAGGTTTATGGTGATGGTTATTCTGAAACTATTCCCTCTCAGCATAGTCTCTTTGTATCAGATACATGGTAATTATTCAATTCCTCAGGCTCTTTACATGTTACTAACTTTGCTGGTGTTTACTAATCTTGAATACCTATTTATAACTAAGTAAAATTCCTCTTGAAAGTTGTCAACTGTGGATTTCACTTTAGACTCTGTCACTGGGAAGTCCCTGGCCAGGTATTACCTGGGAAAGCTAAACATGAAAGTCACTTTAGCCTCTTAGGATCCTTAAGGACCAGAGAGATGCTGAGTGGGAAAGAAAGTCCCTCTCTCTTCTTGATGTCAACATTAATCTCCCTTGGTTAGTATGTATTCTCACACTCACTTTTGTTTGGTGACCCATTGTAACTGATCTGTCAGAATGAAGATACTCTAAAGAGACAGCTGTGTCTCTCAATCTGAGTATGAGACTGTTGAACCATAAACTATAAAAACATAGAAGTTCCTCTAGAAAACTGTGTGGTCGAGAATGAATGGACACCAGCCAGAGTGGGAACTCATATATTGACCAGGATTTCTTAGCTATGCATAACTCTTGGACCTCTATTTAAACTTCCATTTTACTTCAGGACTTCAAAGGCAGACTTAAGTATTTGCTGGAGCTCTTTGTCCCTCTTTCCAGCATTTCCACAGTGAATAAATCTCCCCTTTCTACTTTCTACTATTAATTCTATTGGCTTATTGAAGCCTAGTGTTCAGACCTGACTTGGGACATGGCTTGTAATCCCCAAATTCAATCACATTGTCATCAAATATCCCGTGTTTCTACTTTCTAAAGATACTAGGTACGTCTAATATTGAGGAAGAAGGAATTGAAAAGAGAGAGAGAGTTAACATGTATTTAGGCACTCGTTTACTTGGGTGTGTGACTTCACTGTGTTTACTTGTAAACATAGGTGAGCATGTATTTATGCCAGAGGTAAGAGTCAGGTGTCTTCTGTCTCCATTTTATTTTTCTTGGCAGAAACACTCACTTGAACCCAGACCTTGCTGATTTGGCTGGTTTAGCAAGCCAGCTTGCTCCAAGCATCGTTGTCTCTATGTCTCTTGCTCTGGGAAAGAGGGTGTAGGGGCCACCATGCTTGACTGGTATTTACATAGGTGTTGGGGATCTAAACTGTGGTCCCCACACTTGAGGTAGAAAATGTGTGAACTCATTTTGAGATGTCTTATGTCAGGAGAAAAGCAGCTTACAAAGAATAATGGCATTTTCACATGACATGGATACCACTTCTGCATAACTGAGCATTCTTGGTTAGGGTGTGGCTTCACCTGTCATTACCAAATCACTGTCTGGGCTTTAGTCTCTCCTGCAAGGAAGGCTAACATGTTGTCAGACCTTTGTTAATCTCAGCCTGGGAAAAATTTCTTCTCCTGGCTGCCTGGCACCCGGGTTTAACTTTATTCTTCACTCGGTTTGAAGTGCTGAAGAAACTGCAATTCCTTGAGAGTATTGTCTTAATAGTCTGCTAACAAGAAGGATAGCTATAGTAATCTTTAGAGTGCTGTTACTCACCTCAGGATGGTCACAGTAATGTACACATCCTGGCCCCCAAAATCTCTATGTTGTAATCCTAAACCCTCAAAGTGGCTTCATTAGAAGGTTGAGACCTTGAATGCTTGTTGGTTGGAAGGCAGAAATTTGTGCATAGGATTAGTGCCCTTAAAGATGATAGGCCACCAAAGACCTGCCTTATTCCTTCTACCCTGAAAGTATGGAGGGAAGAACCAGAAAGTAATGCCTTCTCAGATACTGACTATGCTTTTACCTTAACCTTTGAATTTCTAACCTCCAGAACAACAACAAAAATACATTTCTGTCGTTTCTAAGCATGATTACTATGACAGACTTGTTTGTTTGTTTTGAGACAGGGTTTATAGACCAGGCTGGCCTTGAACTCAGAGAGATCCACCTGCCTCTGCCTCCCCTGAGTGTGGGGATTACAGGTGTGCACCACAGCGCCTGGCTTATGACAGACTTCTTACAGCAGTCCAGACTATGATAACCATCAAATTCAACAGGAAAGAAGTCAGAATGTGAGCATGGTGAATGTTGTTTCATGCTGGGCTGTCACACTGTATCGGACGAAAGCACTGCACTTTGAGGACCCTGATGCCCGTGAAGGAATACGTGTGATACAGGCTCAGACACACTGGCCAGCGCTTATTTGGTTACTGATGTGTTTGGTCTTTCAAGTATATCTCACATCCTCCTGGGTTTGGAAGCATCTAAAACAGGAATAAACCTGGTTAACACAATCCAAGCAATAAATATAAAAGGTAAATGTGTGTTGAAAATAGGAACCTGAAATGGACTGTTTTGAAACAAACAAGAACGTGTCCTACTCTAAGGACCACCGACCTACAGGACCCCACGTCACGTACTGTTAAGAGACAATTCTATAAACTGAAGAAAACGATAGATCTGAACACATTACGGCCTCCATCTCCCTTCCCTGGGATTGAAGCGCTTGCTGGGAACTGTGTCACTTAGATGCACCTGATCTTGGTACCTTGTAAAAGCTGCTGCTTTGTGAAAGGGAAGAAAAATTCTGATCAAACAACATGATCCAAATTTGTATTTTGGCCTGATGTAAAAAAAGCAACAAGCAGGATCAGGAGCTGTAGCCTCGTGTCTCATTACACCTTGTCCTAAAAGTGGCGTCTTCTATAACTTCTTCCTAAATCAAAGTTGAAAACCTTTCTGCCAAGCAAAGGTCATGTCTACTCCCAGGGCAAAGTTCATGACTTCCTGTAATAATGACTGGTTTTTTTTTTTAATTAAGGACTTCATGTTTTAAACTATGTGATGTATTTAATGGGTTTTATGTACTTACATTATATTGACTCTAACATTATCCAGGGTTATTTTAGTTTCATCATAGAAATCCATTATACTTATTAGACAAAATCCTGAATGCATTCATTTTATGAATGGTGGTTGCAGAAGCAATGACTGGTGTATAAGAGTGTGCTTTAGAGAAGGATTGTAGCTAATACATATAGAGGGCATGGTGGCATGAGGAAGCCTCTTCTTGGTATAGGGAAATAATACTCTCAGATAGTCAATAGTCTCACAAGAACCACTTGGTGAGAGGAGCTTTAAAATCATGTGGTCCACTGCTACTATTTGACATACTAACTAATTTTAGAATCAAGCAAGAGGTGTTATGTGCTTGCCAATGAGATATAAATGTGAAATGTTTATACTAAAAAAATAACAATAAATAACCTGGAATTAATCAAGCCTTCTTCTAGGGCTTGTGGACAGATACCACCACAAGAGTGGAAACATAAAAATCCCAAATTAACAACCTAATACTTCCAACAGATAAATGGCACGTAAGAATGAAAGGAAAAAGAGAGTAAATATTATATTTTCAAGTCTTAGTAAACATGAAAACACACTGTTAATTATTCCTGGGGTGCTGTGAATAAATCTCTTTTCCTCACAGAGGGCATGAGTGTTATGTCAAAGCAAACAGCTCCTCTAAAGTCCAGCTGAGTTACTTATTAATTTTATTTGGCTTATGTATACAGCGTGAATGAGAGGGTTGTGCAGGAGCACAGGAGATCCCCAGACAAATGAATCTCTGCAAAGACGATGACCTTGTGGAAGCTGCACCGTAGAATACTGCCTCAGCCTTCTCTCTCCCATATTCTCTGTTTTCCGAGAGCAGCCGGGAAAGACAGGAGGGCATGATGGCTGGCTGGTGACCCTTCTTCCCTGTTTGGGGAGGCTTTGGCACTTTTAGGAGGTGCAGCTTTGGTGGAGAAAGTATATGTCACGGAGTGGACAGGCTTTGATATTTCATAGCTACTCTCCACTTTCAGTTCATTTTTGTTTCATGTTCCCTGTGAAGATCTGATCCCTTAGCTTCCTGCCCTGGTCGCCTGCTGCTGTGCCTCTCCCACCATTATGGGATACTCCCTCTGAAGCTGTAAGTCAAACTAAACCTTCTTCCCTAAGTTACTTTCAGTTTCAGTTGATAAGAAAAGTAAATATCACACACACATACAAATATAAGATGTTGCTATTAGGAAAGACTGTGAAGCATGCAGGGGATGGAGCTTTCTGCCCTTTCTAAAATAATGTGTGTGTGTGTGTGTGAAATCACCATGAAGAATAAAGTCAACTTTTGTGAGAGGAAATCTAGGCTTGGGGAAAATGATTATTTGTAATAACTATATCTGATAAGAGACAATACATCTCAAATCTATAATTGAATCAATAATTAAAATACAACTGAAATAAAATGCTAAGATATTTGCTAATAACCAAAAATGTGTACTGGCTGGCCAGGACCTGCAAGGAGAAAACAAAAATAAAAACTATTACAATGAACAGCACTAAACCACTAGCAATGCTAACGTTTAAAAAGCCTGAGAAGGGGAGGTCTTCTTTTCCTTCCTTCTGATCCTAGTCAATTAGGTCTCATCAGGAGTGGCTGCATTGTCTTCTTCTGTGGCCTGGTACTGCTGCTTCCCCCTCAGGGGGAGGTAATTAAAGAGCAGGCTAATACCTCCCCTATCAGTGGACTTGGAAAGGGGCATGCATGCAGAGGGTGGAGGAAGGGAGGGATTGGGACAGGAGGAGGGAGGGAACCATAGGGGGGATACAAAGTGAATAAAGTGAATAATACAAAATTAATAAGGAATTTTTTTTATCAGTTACATTTTATTAATTCTGTATCCCAGCCGTGCCCCGAACCCTCATTTCCTCCCAGTCCCTCCCTCCCTCCCTCATCACCACTGTGCCCCTTTCCAAGTCCATTGCTAGAGGGGGACCTCCCCCCATTAAAAAAGCATGAGAAGAACAGGGATTTGAAAGGTGCTGGGAACTACCCTCATATATGATACTGGAGAGGTGTTGTCTTAAGTTGAAAATATCTGCTGTCTATCCCATTATAGAAAACACTTGGTGATACCTATGGCAACTGACCAAGATTAACAAAGTGTTGGCAGTTCTAGAGGCTGAGATATTAGTCAGTCTACTTCCTTGTGTTTGAAAGTTTCCATTGTAACATCTTAAAAACCAAGGAACATCATCACTGAGAATTCTAAGCTATTTTTCTAGTTGAGCTATTTATTCTGCTTTTAAAAAGTTTGAAGAAGGAATCTGGATAATATGATGAGAAAATAAAGGTGCTGGTGAGGCACCCCCATTTGGTATGGAACTCAGGAATAATGTTCAAATCTCAGACTGAAGTTATACATATTCATTTGCCAGAAATGTATTTGTCCTGGTTGTGGCTTTTTTGTGGAGTTGATACAAGCTAAAGCCATCTGGCTAGAGGGAACCACAATTGGAAAAATGCCTCCATGAGACTGGCCTGTATGCACACCTGTGGGGCATTTTCTTTATTAGTGATTGGCGTGGGAGGGCCCAGTTCATTGTGGGTGGTGACATCTCTGGGCTGGTAGCCTTGGAGTGTATAAGAAAGCAGGCTGAACAAGCCTTGGGGAGCAAGCCAGGCAGCACTCCTCCATGGCCTCTGCTTGAGTTCATGACTTGACTTCCTTTGAAGAGAGACTAAGTTGTGGAAGAGTAAGATGAAATAAACCCTATTCCATCACAGGCTGGTTTGGGTAATAGGGTTTTAGCACAGCAATAGAAACCCTAACTAAGACAATTTCTTTTACCAACCTTCTGAAGCTGTGGGAATAGTGAGTCCCTTGAAGATTCGGGTATCTAGGATCTTGTCCGCCTGTCCCTCTCCTTCTGAGCCCTAACTCATGCTTGGTGGCACGGATACTGTCAACCATGGGTGTAATCTATGGAACTAGAAAATGAAGGGTTGGTGGCACTCAGAGGAACTTACCTGACCAAGGACTGGCAGGGGAAGAGTGGGTGGAGCTTAGCCTCCATCGTTCCACCAATGGCTGCCCCCACCCCTTGTAGGGGCTTGTTAATTTTCAATGCAATGCCATAATCTGAGAATTAAGTGGGGGTGACTTTGGGTCAAGTTTCAAATTTTGCTGTGGCTATGCCTTAGTCAGAGCTTCAAAAAATTGACCCAGATATTTTGGTGTGTATTCAACTATATCACTTAATGACAGTTTTGAAATATTAGGTTCTCAGGAAGTCTTGGTAGTCTCGAACTAAATTTAAACATGATTTTTGAAGTGAATGATTTTGCTCATTTCCTCCCTTTATCATTTGCTCTTGCTATTTGCATGTAATTAACAGTTCACTGAAACTCCCATTTCCCGAGTCAGTTCTGAAGGACTCAGGCACCTAGCACTGAGCTGTTATTTCGGAAAAAAAGTATGATCTCGAAAGGGTTTGGACTCCAATGGCATTGTGAATCAAGTTTATGTATGGAAATAGTTTAGTAATTTAATTAATAGATTTTACTCTGATTGTAAAGACGGTAAAGTTTGGATTCATGAGACTTTCTAGAATCTGTTTCCAAACTACTGTCTGAAATACTCTTCTTAGTGAGCATATTATGGATTATTGCCATCCACCACCCTGGTTTAGGATGATGAGGAGGGAAAGGAATTTCACCTCTTCCAAGTCTTGTACCCTTGAAAAGAATCAAGGGTTCTTTTGTTTCACGCTTTCTAGCTTCGCTCCCCTTTCCAAATCTTTCCTCTTTGCAAGCATTTACAAGTGGAAAATGTTCAGCTAAGCAGTTGTGAGCTGTGGGCTGGAAGAAGGGCAGTAACAACCTGGGGGCAGCAGCTTGTGGCGGAGCAAGGAGGCAGAGAGGGAGTGAAGCCTGTGACCGCAGGGTTCCTACTCCCTCTTTATCCTCTGGGCCCCGAGTTGGATAGAAGAACCCACACTGAAGGATCTTAGTTGCTTTTCCACACGACAAATGAATGTCTCTTGACAAAGCCTCCCTGTCACGTGAAGCACACTTTAGAGATCTCCTCGGCAACTCTCTGTTTATAGTCAGTTTCTCCATCAAGATCAGGCATCGCTGTGGATAAGTGAACAAGTGAAAGCCACAGAATAAGTCGGGGCCAGGGTCTGTAGTTCATGCTAGCTCCATTGCCTTTTCTTGCTTCCACTTGAGTTAATGTTGCAGACACTTATATCATATACAGAGATACCCTCCCTTAAACAGTTTGGAAGTGCGGAAAGGAGTCATGAAACCAACAGAAAAGTTGAAGTGTTCCATGATTTTAAAGCCTTATTTTTCATCAAATCATTTAAACACCCCTTGGTGTCTGTTAAAGGTGTATAGAAAGACTGAAAAGGAAAAACTAGGCTAACGTGTATTTAGTGCAACATAATAAATCTCATTCGACACAGTAGGAGCATACATGTTCCTGGGCTGGGGTGGGAGAGCACATCCCCTGCCTGGAGCGCTGGCGTGCTCTCTGCGGCCTAGGAAATACTAGTCAAGAGGAGCCACAGCGATGCTTGCTGTTTGTCTTGTAGCTCACATTGGGAAGTCCGAAATACACTTGTAAGCACAGGCCGGGCTTCAAATAAGTCCTTGGGGAAAAACTAAATGTGCAAAATGTATAATTCTACCCGTAAGATGCTGGTCCGGCTGGAGGGTCTGCTGGGCGCCACGGGGAATAGGAGAAGGACAGACGTGTTCCCAACAGAATGAATAAGGGTGGCTCCCTGAGTGACACAGGAACGCAGACTTCAACAGGAGAGCTGTGGCCTGAGGAGACAGAGAGTAGAGTGGTCCGAGCATCCACACTTCTGAGGAGCAGAAGGATGGAAGAGTGGGCAGAAGTTACAGATGTGGACTCCTCCAGCACACCTTGGAGCTTATCTGTGGGCAGCACAGTGATATCAGGGCAGGATGCCTTATTTTTAATGATGGTTTTAAAAACTGGGTTTATTTTTAGTGTAGTTTTGTTTCTCATAGCAAAATGAAGCCAATGATACAGTTCCCACCTATGCCGTACCCCCACGCCCTCATTAGAAGTTTTTCTGAGGTGTGTGTTTACATGATATGCTTTTGCATAGCTGGTGAGAGTTCTGCACCGAGGTTTAAGTGATCAGAAAGATTAATTTTTGTCTATCATATAGCAGAAAGGGAAAAAAAAACAATTTTGTATTCATAAAAATCACAGCATCAGGTAGGTTTTGAGAAATCCTGCTAAACAGAATAGTGGACACATTCTGATCCCAGACATCAGAAACCTTTTTGAAAATAGGTTGTAATCAATAAAATCTATGAGAAAATAGTCTGTGATGAAGTCCCCAAAGCACAATTCCATGCCAGTCAGAGATGTTCTGGTCATTTTGAAAGGTTGTGGTTTTCTTTAATGGTCTCCATGTGTTGCAAGAGAACTTTCATTGATTGGTAAGAGCTATACTTATCCTTAGGCAGAAGGGTGCATACTTAGAGTCCAGTTAGGGCTCAGGCTGGTTTCAAAATCTTCACCCATGAAATCACAAGGGTAAGGCTGCCTAAACAAGATCTGAACAAGCACAACACCAATAAACATGCAAAAATGAAGGAGAAATCTCAGGGCTCTGCCCATAGACAAAGAACTACAGGAAACTGTTAGAGGCTGAGAGCCAGAGAAATAAGTCTTGCTCAGGGTTGAGACCCAAATTGGGCATCCCAGAGACTATATACTTTCAAAAGAACTGATGAAGTTTATTTATATATACAGATACACACATACACAACACACACACAAAACACACACACACACACACACACACACGGAGTCAAGAAGAGGCCATGATTTTGAGAAGTAGCTAGTGCAGGGAGGCATACAGGAAGAACTGGAGGAAGGAAAGGGGGGGGAGAGAATGATATTTGAGGAGTGATGGTATTCTATGAGCTGAGTATCTCGAGACAAATCCTCCATCCTTCTTTGTATAATTTCAGTAATGACATTATTCAAGAGATGTCTCAAAGCTCCTCTGAATCATTAATGACCTCTTCTGAAGGGGGATGGCTAGTCAGGGTTTTCACCAGGAGTACCAACTAGTTTAATTTTATTAGGCCAAACAGAGTGCTACAGTCTCTTTCTCTTCACTCAGATACTTTGGCGTATTGAAAGATCCCTCATATATCAAATGGAGGGTCCTCTAAACTGTCTTATTAGTACATGTTTGAAGTAGGCTTTAAAGCTGAGAGATTATTTTCTTCCATTTCTTTAGTTTTGCTTATTCTATGTGTGTATGCATTTTAGGATCAGCTTGCAAAAAGGTAGCCTGAAGTATTTTAAGAACGGTTTTAAATCTATAGATTAATTTGGAAACCTTTGCTATATTAATGACATTTTATTTCCAACCTAGACACATGGCATCCTTTCATTTATTGAGTTTTCTTTTCTTTCTTTCAATGATGTTTTATCTTTTTTCAGAGTGATAGTATGGAGGTTTTTTTGGTTAGACCAATTTATGTCTTATTATATTGAGCACAGAACAAAAGCATAATTTCATTTTTTAGACCATGAATCACAATCGTATAGAAATGTCACTGAGTTTTATATGTTGGGTTCTTAACTGAATTTTAGAATCCATTCAGTAGTTTTATTAATCTTAAAGATGCACTCCCTGATGACTTTCCGTGGATCATACTTAATAGTGTCATCATTTTCTTTCTGGGGTAGATGCTTTCTATTTTCATGTCCTGGTCTAAATTATGTAACCAGACTCTCTAGTATAATGTTGAATGGTAGTGCCAAATGTAGACATTCTTTCTTTTTGGTCTTGAGGAAAAAGAAACAAAAACAAAAACAAAACAAAACAAAACCATGAAATGGTTCACCAATGATAGTAAGTTTGGGCTTTGTATAGAGACCCTTATTATGTCAAGGAAATATTCCATTATTTCAGGTCACTGTGTATTATTTATTATAAAGGGGTATAAAATTTTGATAAATGTTTTTTCTGTGTACCTTTTGAGATCACTGTTTGATTTGCTCCTTTATTCTACATTAATTATCTTCAGACATTAAAATGCACTTGCCATTATTTGATTAACTCCTGCTTGATCATAATGCATAATCCTTTTGTTGATGTTCTTGTGTTCATTTTGCTGGTACATTGTTGTAGATTTTGAAGTTTTATTCATGAGAAGTGTTGGTCCTTTTCCTGACTTCTGCAAGGTTTTCCCAAGCAGTTGTCAGAGTTGAGGTGGGCAATGAGAACTCATGGGAATCTGCTGGTTTGTTAAATTCTAACCCTTATGCTCAGTAAATTACACATTCAGTTCTTTGTGTAGCCACTACCTGGACCTCTGTTATGATTAACACTTGGGTTAATGTGTTGGTCTCTGTAGGAGAGAGGGAGGGTGATCATGACCAGCAGATTAACAATTCATGGGAAAAGGGCAATTTGGTTCTGCACCAACTCAGTAGGCAGAGTTAGTTCAAATTTTGGAAGTCTGACCATGAGTAGTTTATTGTAGGCATATTTGAACTCAGCAGAATTTGATGAAATGTATCCTGGTAATAATTAACTCAATGCTGTGTGCACAACAAAGCTTAAGACATAACCATATCGAAACCCTTTGTAAACTTCCAGTGACATTGTTATAAAGATGGGTTCTATAGTTTAATGAAGAAAAGCAAGCTCAAGATAAAGATCTAAAGGAGAAGCTGGTATGGTCTCAGCCACACAGGTAACACAAAGGTTATGCAAAGCCTGTTAACCATGTCTTTTCCTAATATGTTTTCTCTGCCACAGAAATAAGCCAGTTCAAGCCAAATTCAAGTATGAAAGCAGATTTATTCTGGGTAGCTCTCAGGTAGATTCACTGGCCTCAGAGAATAAGACCAGGAAAATTGACAGGGAGACAGGCAGAGAGAAAGAGCGAGAGAGCTTGTTTGCACAGGAAGAGAGACAAGCAGGCAGAGAGAGAGAGAGAGAGAGAGGAGGAGGAGGAGGAGGGGGAGGAGGAGGAGGAAGAGGAGGAGGAGGGAGGGAAGGAGAAAGGGAGAAAGGGAGGCAGCCAGCTGGGGTGGCTGGTAGGTTCTCTCTTTATCCACAGCACACACCTGGTAAAGCAGGTGATGATGTGAGTAGTTGCTAGTCCCTGAGAACAGGTCAGTGGGGTTGCCTGTATATTTAACAGGGTTAGGTTTAGGGCTTCTGGATTTGAAACCCAACAGTTCCCAGTCTTCTAGGTGGAAAACAGCTTATACACCTCTTCTCTTTAAAGAGACAGCCCTGTGTGTGATCTGTGTGAATCTGTGAGCACTAGGGCTTCTATGCCTCCTACAGGTTCCGGTAAGGAAGATCCCTGGCTTGGGACTAATTCAAGGCTTTTGTGTCCAAGGATCGTACCAAACAAATAAACCTAAAATAAGTTACTCAAATAAGTATGTTATGACAAAGTTAATAATTGATTAGAAACAAAGAACATGGCAAGGAGAGAATCTTTAAAAGGGAGAGGTAGAATTTTTTGACTATCAAGTAAGTTTTATGATGACATAGAGACCTGACTAAAATGAAGCTGCAAGTCACATGGGAATTGAGAGGAAAGCTGCAGACAGTGGGATATTAACTGCAAACTCTGAGGCAGAAGCACGGTTGGTATATTTAAGGATTAAAAGAAGCCAGGGGGTTAGAGAATTGAAAATAAATTATTAATTAGAATTATGTCCAGCTGTGCGTAACGGAAAACACATTAACAATGCCTTAATAAATAGACTCTTAATTGCCACCATGAAAAAAAACCTGGCATGGCAGCTCCACGATGCCACCAGGAAACTTTTTCCTTCTGTTTTTTCTTTCTCTTCACTCTACCCTAAATCTTCAATACACATGTCTCATGTTCAAGATGAATGATCCATGTCCATTTTCCTTTCAACCTTTCAAGCTGGAAGAAGGATGAAGCTCAGAAAGTTATATGGCAACAAAATTGGTTCCTATGAAGGTGATTTTTTCCCTCCTGGGAAGCTATCAATCAAAGTTCTCTTACTGGCAACAACCAAGGCATATGAACATTCTTCCTCTATGCCAAGAAGGCAGTGTGTGACAGGTGACCAATTTTACTTCTGCAAGTTGTCTTTCCCTGGGATTCCTTCAGACAGAGGAAACTGGAAAATAGTTACTATGTTGGGAAATGAAAGTTTGTCTCTCATATGTATATGTTCTTTAAATATTAAAACAGGACTGATGTACATATGCACATGAGATCAATGTGTATATATATATATATATGTACATTGATATATATATGTGTGTGTGTGTGTGTGTGTGCGCGCACTCACATTTTTTGCACTGTTACAATAGCTAACTAAGATGGAAAATTAAACTGAGTGCTGCTATTAGTTACTCTGGTATTGCAGGGACCAAATTACCCAACACACACATCTCACAAGAGGCAAGATTTTCCATCTTACAGTTTCAGAGGGTTTTACATGATGAAGGCAAGGAAGGTATTACAGAGAAGCATAGGTCAGGGCAGTGAAAGTCTGCAGCAAAGGCTGTTTGTATCATGACAGAGTAGAAAGCAGTGAAAGCAGAGGGAACCAGGAGCTATAGGAATCTTTAGACACCTACTGACCTACTTCTGCCTGCTGGGGATTACCTCCTAAAGCCCCCAGAGCATCCAAATGTAGAACCATTACTTGAAGAACACATGCCACATGCATCAACGGATGAAGAACATGAGTCCCGCTCTCAATGGATGAATGGACAAAGAAGTGGTAAATAGCCACAGCGGAAGAAAATCTGCATTTGTGACTACACAGATGAGCTTGGAGAATATTGTATTATGTGAAATCTGCTAGGCACAGAAAGAGAAGTACAACATGATCTCACTTCACTGTGGAATCTGAAAATGTTAAACTCACAGACACAGAGAAGAACAGTGGTGACTCTTGGTGGGGAGTTAGGGAAACAAACATGGGCGCATACAATTTCAGTCAGACAGGAGGAGATGGAAAGAGTTCTACAGTACAACACAGTTAATAATACATTGTATAGCTGCAAAAGACTAAGAGAACAGATCTGAAGGTATCTCCACCAACGCTAAATTATAAGGGAGAATATTACATTAACTAGCTCCACTTAGAAATTTGTAGGTAGGTATACGTTTATAACAAATGTATAGCTATTTAAAACATTATATAGCATAAATATATATCTACTTTTTATTGATCAATTAAAATATTTTTAAATAAATAAAAATAAGATAACAGTGAATAAAATAAAAACCCAAATGACTAGGAAGAGAGAAAGAAAGAAAGGATTAGGACTAATTAATGTGGTTTTAAGGCAGGTCTAGGTCTTGGGTTGAGGTGAAGAGCTTTGGAGACTTTTATGCTTGTCTGTCACATAGCAAGACATGGATGAAGCACTAAGATCTAACCACGTTTATTAGTCAGGGTTCTCTAAAGTCACAGAACTTATGGAATGAACTCTATCTATCTATCTATCTATCTATCTATCTATCTATCTATCTATCTATCTATCTATCTGGGGAATTTATTGAAATGACTTACAGGTTGCAATTCAAATAATCTAACAGTGGCTAGCTGTAAAATCCAAAAATCTAGTAGTAGTTCAGTCCAACAAGGCTGTGTGTCTCAGCTGATCTTTTGTATATGCCAGAATCCCAAAGAAGTAGGCTACAATGCCATTGCAGGAATGGATGTGCTAACAAGGCTAGGGCAAGCAGGCAAAGAGAAAAACACCTTCTTTCTTTCATGTCCATATGCAGCCTTCCAGCACAAGGTGTCACTCAGATTAAAGGTGTGTCTTCCCACCTAAAGGCCTGGGACTAGAAGTGGATTCACGTACTTCAGACCAAGCAAAATATCTTTCACATGTTTGTCCTCCATATCTAGATTTTGGTTCATTCCAGATAATGGTTGAGTCGACAGTCTGGGGTGCCCTGGAAGCGGGGCTTTAACCAAAAGTTTGCATGTATAAGGAATATTTGCAAAGTAAGCGGAATTGAGTCCATAGAAAGTCAAAAAAGGAAGAATGTCTTCCCAGCATTATTGAAAGCAGCTGGGGCCATGAGATGTGAGTTTCTGCACCAGAGGTGCATCACACACACACACACACACACACACACACACACAAACACAAACACCATACACACACACACTCGCACAGGCACACACAAACACCATACCACACCACACCATTCAGATCTCATTTTCCATTATATGAAAACTTCACAGAGCTATCCAGGTCAAGGGAGTAGCCAACATCTACCAGCATCATATCAATGAGGCTATGAAAAACTATAACAAAACCAGCTCCAGTCTCTTCATATTCACAGCTGCTTATAAGGCAGAAATCAGTATTTGTCACCTCGCCGTTAACCCCTCTCCTCTGGATTCCCTCATTAATTTCTAGAGATTACCTGAATAGTCACCCCAAGGCACCTGTCTCTATTTAAACCTGAGTGTGTTATATTTGCTGCTTGCTATTATCTCTGACCATTAAAGTAGGAAGAAATATATCCCAAGATACTTGGGATTCCATATATTCCTTTCCTGCCCTAACTGTGTGGAAGCATGGTTTCATAATGAAGGCTTATTAACTTTCTAAGGCCCTCCTCTTCCTGCTGATTTCCTGGTATGGCCATAGCTTTCAGATTAGTGGAATAATTACTCATTACTCTCTCGCCTGGAGAAAGTCCTTCCCCCCTTGGGCTCTGGGTATGTTTGAGGACCATCAGGGTATGTTTGAGGACACAAAAAGCACATGTTACTCCATCAGGTCACTTGTTTGATGCCAAGTGGGGTTCAATACTACTTTTAGCCTTTTGTTCTTGGATTTATATATTGTAAACCCTGGGGACAGAGTTCCGGGTTGTTCTGTGAATGTAACGGCATCCTAGAAGACACCCTTCCCCCTCTCTATTTTTTTCTGGCTGGCAAATTTGGGGTAGATACTGTGGACAGGTACTCTGTCAATTGACTTTTTTTGTTATTGCTATGACAATAACTCAACAAGGAAGAAAAAGTTTATGTGTTCTGGCTCACCCTTTGAGGGCATGGTCCACCGTGGTTGGGAGGTGAGCTGTGAGAGTGGCTCTGACTGTAGAGGAAAGAACACCACAGTATTCTACAGTTGGAGAGCACAGAGAGACGGATGCTGCGGCTTGCTCAGCAGGCTTTCTTGTTCCCCTTTCCTCCTTTGTTAAGTCTGTGCACAGATTACACATTTAAGGACAATCTCCCAGTCTCTGCTAAACTTTGTCAGAAGTACTCTTACAGACATGCCCAGAAGTATGCTTCTTTATTTTAAAATGCTGTCGTATTGGCAATGAAGATTAAGTACTATGTAGTCCTTGCTATATCTCTATTAGTACAAAATAGGCTCTTTCAGCAAAGGAAATGTTCCATAAATTTACATGCAAATGAGGTGTCAAATGATTCTAACAGACATTGCAGGTGGGGAAGCCAGACTACCAAGCATCAAATTTGGTCAGTCAGGATAACACCTTCAGGGGACAGTGTTATACCAGTCGAACCAGCATACATACTTCACGTCAGGTAGCAGAGGAAGAAATGAGATCAGCCTTCAAGGCTTCATTCTTGTCATCAGGGCCACTGCAGTCATGGTTCCTTGTGTAAGCATAGGGCGGGCTGAGGAGACACTGGCTAACATCCCTAGGATGAGTCATATTATTCTAATGGGCAAAGATATGTTTGCCCACCTTGGATGCATATTAGTTGGTTTTCAGTTGCTGCCATAAAACACTGCATCCAAAAGAAACTTAAGGAAGAAGGGCTTTCTCTGGGTTATAATTTCAGAGGGGGAATTCATAATGGCAGGGTAAGCATGGAAGAGAAAGAAGCTGAGAGATAGTGCCTTCAACAACAAACATGAAACAGAGAGAGTGACCTGGAAGGGGAATGAGGCTACAAACTCTCAGAGCTCAACTCCAGCAATATACTTCCTCCAACAAGACTGTACCACCTAAACCTCCTGAAACAGCACCACCAGGTAGGGACCATGTGTCCAAACACCCAAGTATATGGGTGTTCATTTCTCACTGAAACCACCACAGGATGCTTTCTGTTAAGCAAAAACATTAAATTCAATAAGCCAAGTGTCATACATACTTCCATTGACATTGCTTCCTCAGACTAATGACTGAGATTTGCGTTGGAGCTTCAGTGGGGTCTTGCCAGACACTGCACAGCATTGCCACAGACAACTTTAGAACCACTTAATTTCTGAGCCAGGGGGCTTCCATTCCAGGGTCACTTGCAGCACAGTGCTGAAGATGTTTTAGATGAAATTGATGGCTTTTTGAGTAGCCTGCTAAATAGGCCAGAAATGAGTGACCAAATATGATATTTAAAATCTGAAAAGGCCCATAACACAGTTTGCTTGTCTAATGAATCAGAGACATCCAGTGTGATGATCTATGGAAATTTAAAGGTTCATGATCAGTGTTGAAAGAAAAGAAGAGAATTTACGCGACTGCGGGGTTAGCAGTGAATATGCATGATGTCCCTCTGCTTTCCTTTATGTGAAGTGTTCTCTTCTGACTTTCCTATTTAGGGGAACTGGAGACATACATTTATTATAGATACTTAACTTCATCTGTAGGCCAAAAGGTTACATTAATCTATTTCTAAAATGTCTGCACCTCAGACTTCTGTTTGGTTAAGTTTATGGCACTCCATTGCCTTTGCCATGGATAGCTCATCATTTGGATAGCAAATATTTACACTATATACTGGGATATAATGGGACTCACTATTCTTATGATTTTAATCATGACACTGTTTTCTTTGATTACTCCTTGTACATGGCATTATGTCTGAGCTAATGTCTTGCTTGGAATTGGGAAGACAGTTTTAGAGTCTTGCAACCGTTTGTCATGAAATGCTAGTTCTCATTTCATGGATGGGGAAACCAATATGATAGATCCATGCCAGTTGGTTAGTGAATGAATTTCCTGGAATTTATGTAAACTATATACAAGGTGATAGTGAGCCCGCTGTCTTAGTTACTGTTCTACTGAAGTAAAGAGACACAATGAGGAAAATATTTAAAGGGGGTTTGCCTACAGGTTCTAAGGATTTGTCCTTTATCATCGTGGAGAGGGGTTGGGTGGCAGGCAGGCATGGTGTTGGATCAGTAGCTGAGAGTCATACATCGTGATCTCCAGATAGAATACGCAGAGATTGGTCCTTGTGTAGACCTTTGAAACCTCAAAATTCAATCCCAGTGGCCCATCTCTTCCAACAAGGTCACTTTCTAATCCCAAATAATTCCACTAACTGGTGACTAAGCACCCAAACATGAGCCTATGTGAGCCATTTTCATTCAAGCCATCACATTACACTCCCTGGCCACCACAAGCTTATAGCCATATCACAGTTGTCTTACAGTCTCAAGAGTACTTAAATGTCCCTTTTGAGACTCAAGGCAGTTTATCAACTGTAACCCCCTGTAAAATCAAAGAGCAAATCACATACTTCCGACATACAATGGCACAGAATATACATTCCAAAAGGGAGAAAAGGGGGTATAGTGAGGAAATATTGGGCCAAGGCAAGAAGAAAACCCATCAGGGTAAACTCCAGATTCTGTAACTACATGTCTAATGTTAAAGGGCTTAGTAGATGGCTCTTTTTAATTAGAGGCCTCTTTTCCACCTTTGTTGACTGCATCATAATTTTCTCTCTTGGGACATTTCCATACCCTGTTAGTAGCTTTTGTTGGCGAGAATCCTATGGCTCTGGCATCTCCAACATCTTGGGGTTTCCAGTGCAATCCAGACTTTCCCTTCACAGCTCTACCCAGTGCCCTGTGCTTTCAAGCAGAAATTTCCCTGCCACACATCCGGCCTGGGTGGCTTTCCTTATCTGTGGAGGAAGATTTCATAATCCCCCTTCTGTTTCCTTATTGACTCTAGATCTAGAAGCAAGCGCTGAAGTTACTCAGTTCAACTTGTTGAGGCTAGTACTAGCATCCCTTATTGATTAACATTGGCAGAAGCCTACACCTGCCAATGGTTTTCTCTGCTGCTTAAGCTTTCCTTTCATTTCTTTTCACAAGTTTGAAGCTCAGCTGGGTAGGGTCTTATGCTAAGGGTACCACTCCCTTTATTCCATCCTGAATCAGGCATTTCTTTAAATTTTTTATCTGCTTGAGCACAGGCCTTGGTTCCAACATTACATTTCCTAATGCTCTATTTTCTCTTCAAATGATATCTTTTGTATTTTTATTTGCTCTGCTCATGCCTTCTCATCGTAGATCTGCCTAGGGGTGATCGCTTGTAATCACATGACTTAGTAAATATTAGGCTATTGGGCTGTCTTGAAGTCTCCCTTGCCAATTGACATTAATCCAAAAGTCTTTAATTTATCCTCTGACAGATTTTTTTTTTTTGGTCAAGGTCAGAAAGCAGCTAAATTCTTTGCCAAAATTTCACAAGAATGTTCTCTGTTATGCTGTACAGGCAATTCAACTGGCTTGCCCTCTGGGGCCTTTAGGATCCTGACAATGACCTATGTCACCACCTGTGTCGTATCATCAGCTGAGCCAGGTGCTCCAGACATAATACCTGCTCTCTCTCTGCTCCAGTTTCTTTCCCCTTCCTTCCTCTCTGACTTTTCTCTCTCAGAGGCTCTTCACCATGCTCCTCTTTCTCCTCTCCCCTTTCCCTCCCCCAAATAAATGTCCTTCATATCAAACCTGTTGGTATGGGTCATTTTAAAATATATCCTAACAGTCTCTAGCCACTTACTGATAGTCTTTCCCTCTGAAACCTCTTCAGCTGGGCCTGCATGGTCCAACTTAAAGCATTCAATTACTTTTCTAACCCAAAATCCCAAAGTCTTCCACGATTCTCCAACAAACAGCATGGTCAGGCCTATCACAGAAGTGTTCTCATCCCTGGTACCAAACTCTGTCTTAGTTACTGTTCTAATGCTATGAAGAGATGCCATAACCAAAACAACTTAGAGAAGAATAAATTTAACTGGTGCCTTCCTTATAGCTTCATTATCATCATGGCAGGGAGTCTGGCAGCAGGCGGGCATGCAGACATGGTGCTGGAGAAGTAATTCCTATCTGAAATGCCATGGTGCATTAGAAACTATCATCTCTATTGGTCTAGGCTGCCTGACTGCCACTCTAGATTATTAGTTGTGAAGGTCAGTACCTTTCTGTGATGGCTATGTGAACCACATGTGCTATACTGTCTTAGTTAAAGTTTCCATCACTGTGAACAGACAACATGATCATGGCAATTCTTTTTGATGGCTATAATAATAATAATGATAATAATAATAATAATTATCATTATTATTATTATTTTGGTTTTTCGAGACAGAGTTTCTCTGTGTAGCCTTGGTTGTCCTGGACTTGGTTTGTAGACCATGCTGGCCTTGAACTCACAGAGATCCACCTGCTTCTGCCTCCCTGAGTGCACTACACCCAGCTGATCATGGCAATTCATAGAAACCATTTAATTGGGACGGACTTACAGTTTCAGAGGATCATTCCATTATCATCACGGTGGGAAGCATGGCAGCATGCAAACAGACATGGTGCTAGAGAAGGAGCTGTGAATTCTACATCTTGATCTACAGGGAGCAGAAGAAGACTGTGTGCCACACTGTGGATAGCTTGAGCATAGGAGACCTCAAAGCCCCACAGTGATGCATGTCCTCTAACAAGGTCACATGTCCTAATAGTGCCACTTTCCATGGGCCAAATATTCAAACACATGAGTCTATGGAGGCCATAACTATTCAAAGGACTACATATACTATCCCAGATTCTAGAAATTCTCATTTAAAACAGGGAGCCAAGTTCTAATGTAAACTCTCTGGTCAGCCTGCATCTGCATCATTCTAAGCTCCTGAGGCATGTCAATGATGTTGTTAATAGTCAATTCTTTATTGCCATAGTGAAGAGAGTATGTTATGGGGAGTCCTAGGATAAATTCTTTGGTTTCACAAAATAAATCTTTATTACTCAAAAGCTTGTTATGAACCCACTTCAATAGAGCTTCCAGAAAGCTATCCCACTTCACCCATTTGAGGGATCCTTAGTCTTCTTGATAAAATATTAAAATCTTAGTCATGGGGAAGGCCTTCTCAGTGACCATTCTATTATTCAGGGTATACTTGATCACTATGTTCAAAACACTCAAAACTTCCCTGTCTTTGAAAGATTGAATACTCCCTAAAGATGGAGGAGAAAACTCTTGCTGTTTAAACCTCTTTGCCCTATAGGAGAGCCAGACAGTTGTTTTCTGGCTTCTGATGAGAACTGATGTAATGACTGGTGTGAAAGTAATGAAGGGGAAAGTAATTCAATACCAACGTGGACAGCCACCATGCAAGTTGCCTGCCTCCATGTGGGTTATCATGTTCTTCACAGAAGGAAAGTGAACTACTTCTGCTCTCTGGAGGGTCAGCAATTTCACTGGTCCCCCAGGTAGGTGTCCCCTTGTTAATTTCACATAGGAGATGTGTTAAGGTTATAGATTTTGTCCTTTGCCATATGACCACACTTACAAATGAAAATGGGTCTTTGCTGACCTTGTAAGACATTGGGAATCTTTTTAAATCCTGCCATGGAAAGGTTTTGGCTTTCGCAGAGTGTCTTCACTTTCTGGTTGGCTGACTGAGGCTTCTCATTATTTCTTTCCAAAGCTTCAAAGGCATTTTCACAAAGTCATCAAGAGTACCATGCTTAAATATTCTACTGTCCTCACATCACCCAAGTCATGGATGGCACAGATCAAGTGCCCTCTCCCCTTTAGACCTCTTTGCAGTCCAATTCAGGCCAGAATCTTATTTAGTGTGATGCCACTGAATATCAGAGGCTTTCACCAACTCACCACCAGCAGTGGAGCCAGGATTACTGTCTAGCAGCTGGGTGATGCCATCTTTAGAATATCAGCATGGATGTCTGAGCTGTCGATAATGGGATGAGGGTAGTTTATTAAGATGTGGAATCAATACACAAGGGAGAATGAAAAGGAATAGGCCAATACTCAAATATATTATATAGTTGTTTATTTGAGAGCAGAAGAATTAGTATCCAAATACATCTGAGGCCATCTACAGGGAAGTAAGGATTACATCTCAGTACTGTGTATATGAGGCATTAACAGGCGAAGCCCACACTCACTGATTCTCAACTCTTTGGTTGAAGGTTGGTTGTGGTGTTTTACCACCCATGAGTTGTTTATAGCTGGTGATCAAGGAAGACTCTGCATCCTTCCTAAGCTGAAGTAGCTGAGATATCTTCAGAACAGAAGCAAAAATGAAGTAAATGTACTGAAACTTAGAAATATGAGAGAAGACCCATATATAGACAAGTCTCCAAGCAGAAAGTGAGACTAGTTCATGTATGTTGTCTTCAGTCCCTTGCTTTGGTAAAATTTCAACAAAATAGTGAATTTCCCTAATGGCCTTCTATTGTTTTGATTTTTTTTCTCTTGTGAACCAGAGATCCAGATCTGTAATTTTTCTGTAATATAACCAACCAGGGAAGGACTTCCAAGAGACAGCTAAACTGTATGTAGTCCTTTCCCTCACAGTATTTTCAATAATATAACTAAGCATAAGTGAAAGTATTTCAGTTTATTTAGAGCAGACCTGTAGTGGTGTGGGAATGACAGCTCCTTCCATTCTTTCAATGAGGGCCAAGATGGGAGAGTACTTAATTTGCCACTAGCTCTTGTCACAGTAGCACCAAAGGTAATGAACTATGGTTTGGACCAAAAAATGCTGACAAAGGCTTGTGTGGTGCAGCATTTCGTGCCCAGATGGTGGCTTTGTTTCAGGGGATCATAGAGCTTGATGACATAGGGGCTAGCTGGCATATGTAGGCCTTTAGGAGTGGGCCTCTGAAGGCTACACCTAACCCTATTTCTGGTATGCTTCTCTGTTCCTGATTTGCCACCAAGATCTGATGAAATCCGCATGCCTGCTTCTACCAGCATAAACCAAGAGCTAAAGTAAACCAACCCTCTTCCCTCAAGTTACTCTCTCAGACAGTCTGCAACAGTGATGGAAAAAGCAAATAGGTGTGGAAACTCAACTCAAAATTCTGGGTTCATCAATGTTATGAAAACCAAATCCTTACTGGTTTCTGGTTGCATAAGCTACATAAGCAAGGCAAAGAATCATGCAGGGGCAAAAGAGTCAAAAGTTAAGATTACCAGTAAGCTAAGGGAACGAGAGTTCTCAAGTGAGTAATAGGTTCCTGTGTTAGCTCGTGGAATAAATTTTCCTTTCTCTTCGGTACTAGGTCTAAAGATCATTTATTTGGGGGAAACTCTTATTCACCTAATGAAAAGGCTAGTGTGTTTAGATGATGAAAAGGAAGGAAAGCCAAAATCTTAGTTTTGTTCATCATGGTATTTATTGTTATATAATATTAACACTAAGTTCCTGTTCTCAAGACCTGGCTGTGGGCAGAAAAACAAAACAAAACAAAACAAAACAAAACAAAACAAAACAAAAACCTCTTCCTCCATATCACAATGGCTTACACTATGTTGGTAATTATGAAAAGGGTAACTTATTTTCTACTGCCAGGTATAGTGTAATTGTGAGGCTACTTAATGATTAATGGGGGCTTCAGAAATGGCTCAGTAAGTGCAGTACTTGTGCAAGCATAAGGACATAGGCTTGGCCTCCATCATCCATGTAAAGGAGGTGAGCCTGGTGGCAGATTTCTGAAGTCCCAAAGCTGGGCAGAGAGAGAGACAATAAGGTCCTTATGATCAGTCATCTCCAGCTTCATCAGGATACCCTGTCTTAGAAAATAAGATGAAAATGATGGCTTTTGGTCTACACACACACACACACACACACACACACACACACACACACAATGAGAGTCAAAAGTACAGATGAGATGATGGAGGAAATAGGGTTTGAATTGCTTCAAAAACAGCAACTCTCCACAGACTTATAAGAGAAGAGTTGCTGTTTTTTGAGGGCAGATAAAGGGGATTTGAATGGAGGTGGCCTCCAGGAGTTGGAAAAGATGACAGTGAAGACTCCTTTAGAAGTAGAAATAATGTATCCCGTTATTACATTGATTTTCACCCTATGAGACTGATTTGGGCTGTTTAATCTTCAGGACTAGAATATAAAGATATTTGTGTTGTATTGAGCAAGCAAGTGTACTAACTTGCGGTATCACTAGGAAATCAACAGCCAGTGTCTGAGTAATGCAGCGACACTCAGTCACCGAGAGACCCAGAAGTAGGCACACTTCAGGTAAATATTTCCAGTTAGATGTCACCCTTTCCAGCCAAGGACCACTCATGGAGATGGCCTGGAACCCCTGCACAGAGGTAGCCCATGGCAGTTCAGTGTCCAAGTGGGTTCCACAGAAATGGGGACAGGGACCGTCTCTGACAGGAACTGATTGGCCTGTTCTTTGATCACCTCCCCCTGAGGGGGAAGCAGCCTTACACAGAGGAAGACAATGTAACCACTCCTGCCTGATGAGACCTGATAGACTAGGATCAGAGGGAAGGAGAGGAAGACCTCCCTTATCAGTGGACTGGGGAGGAGCACAGGTGGGGAAGAGGGAGGGAGAGTGAGATTGGGAGGGGAGGAGGGAGGGAGTTACAGGGGGGATACAAAGTGAATAAAGTGTAATTAATAACAATAAATAAATAAATAATCTAAAATAAAAAGGAGATGTCACCCTTTAGTAGGAGACCATTCTCTTTCCCACTGATAATTGGACAAGCAATGAAAAATAGAAATAGTTCCTTTACTGTTTACTTTTAAATTCCCACCCTTTTGTGCAATAAAACCTTTTCTGGGGAGATGAAGCACACATGCCTACTTACCCCAGATAGGGATCTTATAACACACCAAAGTACAGAAACAACCAAAATCCAACTTGGTGGACCACTAAGTTTTAAAGTCCTTGTTTGGGGAATGAGTCTCTGCAGGGCCCCCAGGGCCCATTTTCTTTTCCTTCTGTTGGTCTCCTCTTGGAGCTCCTGTTCCTACCAGGGCTTTCTATCTTCCCCTTCTTTCATAAAGTTCAATGCATTCTGCCTAAAATTTGGCTCTGAGTTTCAGCCTCTTCCTCAATCAGTAGATATCAAAATAACACCTTATTATTTCATGGGGTTTCCCCTTTTACCTTTATAAACTTCCATTTGCCTATGAACTACATTTCTCTCTCCTCTCTCTCTCCAGAGGCAGTCCACTATACAACAAAGGCATTTGCTCAACCATGTTTGTAGCAGCTTTATTCATAATAACCAGAAGCAGGAAACAACCTAGATGTCCCTCAACAGAGGAATGGGTACAGAAATTGTGGTACATTTATACAATGGAATACTACTCAGCTATTACAAACAAGGAAATCATGAAATTTGCAGGCAAATGGTGGGAACTAGAAAAGATCATCTTGAGTGAGCTATCCCAGAAGCAGAAAGACACACATGGTATATACTCACCTATAAGTGGATATTAGACATATAATATAGGATAAACAGGCTAAAATCTATACTCCTAAAGAAGCTAAATAACAAGGAAGACCCTAAGGAAGATGCTCAATCCTCATTCAGAAGGGCAAAGCAATAGACATTGGAAGCAGGGGAAGACAGGGAACAGGACAGGAGCCTAACACAGAGGGCCTCTGAAAGCAACCAACACTCTCCACTTGATAAGAATTCATTTTCTCAGAAGTCAGTGGTGAGAATACAGGCTCTGTATTCTGAATACAGCCCCCAAATCAATGTGTTGGGAAACACAATGCTCATGGCACAGCATTGGCAGAGGCCCAATGGCTTGGTTAGAGATGCCAGGAATCAGGTAATGACACTAGAAAAAGGGGCTTCTGGGAGCAGCTTTTCCTTTTTTTCCTGTCTCTAAAAGATGAAACATTCCTTCTCTTTAGAGAATGCAAAAAAAATGAGGTTCTATCTGGCAACCAGAGGTTGAAATAGCTGCTTCATGATCTTAGACTTTCCAGGCTTTACAACCGCAGAATAATTTTCCTTTCAAAGTGCCCAGTCTGTTGCAAGACACCATCAATGTTAATTGCCTCTGCATAAATAAAAAAGGGTATGAAGGGACTCTAGCCAGCTCCGGCATGGCGAATTTGGCTCTGGAAGGTCTTATCCTTCTTTCCTAGTCCCTCTGCCTTGCTAAAAAAAAAACACTAGATTACATTCCTAAGCTAGCCCCCTAGGTCTATTCCCTTATTTGACAACTCTATCCTCCTGAGGCTGACTACCAAAGTCTAGCAACCAAAAGCTCCCTTTTACTCACCTAATGAACCTGTCTAATAAAATTTTAACACCTTATTATTTCATGGGTTTCCCCTTTTACCTTTATAAACTTCCATTTGCCTATGAACTACATCTCTCTCCTCTCTCTCTCTCCAGAGGCAGTCCATTTTACTCCCACTGGGAGAAATATCCCTGGCCCCGTGCCTTTGGAACTTGGTCCTGGGGGACCTGAGCTACTCTCGAGCCTTTCAGGGGAATCAATATTTTGTTGTGCCAAGGGTTTCCAGCACTCCCAAATCCCATGTTGTCTATAAGGTAAAGACAGAATTCAACTTCAGATTAGAGGTCTTCTGAGGGGAAACATTTCCCTGCCCTTTCCCTTGCTTAACTTTTCTCAAGAGGAAGAAAGAGCCTTCCATTCCTGCTGAAAAAAAAAAAAAAAGTATTCTCTAGCTGTGTTGTCCTTTAAGAAATGGGAAAGAGGGCCTTCCAGCTTCATTGAAGATAGGTACTATAGTATTTATTTTGTGTTTTTAGTGCTGGCAAAGAAGATACACTTAGTACATATGGATTGAAAGAGTGCCAAAATTCCACTTTTGTAAATGTATTCCTTGGTGCCTTGAAGTTTTGTAAATCTGCAGAGCCTCATGTCAGGCTGCAAGCATTCATTGGGGCGATGAGTCTGTAGCTCTTATCATGCAGGAGTCTCATACCCTTGAAGGGATCTTCTTAGTTAAGTTCATTGGCATTTCAGAAGGCTCTCCCCCATCTGACTTATATCATTTAAACCTCACCACACCCCTCCATGTAATAATTCTCTCCATTTTACGAATAAAGAAATGCAGCTGACCACCTATGGTTTGCATGTGAAATGCCTCCATAAGCACTTATATACCCAAGGGAGCTCAACTGGCTTGGGGGAGTGACTGGATCATGATGACTCTGAGCTCATGAGTGGGTTAATCCAGCAATGGGTTTGTGACTTTTGGGTGTTTCTAGGAGGTAACGGAAGGTTAGAAATTGTGGCCTAGTTGGAGGGGGGTTGGTCACGAGAGGGATGCCTTTAGGCATGTCATGTCATTGTCTTCTTCATTCCTCTCTGTTACTCCTATCTGCTTCTCAGCTACCGTGGTGTGAGCAATTTTGCTCCATCACACACTCTTAGCATTGTTCTTACTCCAGCCTCATGACATTGGAGCAAGCCAACCATAGACTGAAACCATTGGCCACAACAAAAGCCTTTTTCCTTTTGTTTATATTGATTTGATTATTTTCACAACACCACGAATTCCTGACTCCTACACAGTCAATAATGCTAACAGAAAAGGCAGCTGTGTTCTGCTACACTGAAGATGAGGAGGGAGAGATAAAGAGGAAAGGGTTATGACATATATCTATCATGTTGGCAGTTAAGAGCAGGTCAACTAAGAAAAACCCAGTGTCCCAGGAACTTAGCATCATCACAAAGCAGACATTTCACCAGGATTAAGAGTAAGAGCTAAACTGGGTGTAATGAGAATGATACTTTCAGATCAGAGATTCAGCCATAAGCTTTTAATTTTTATTTTTTATATTAATAACACTTTATTCACTTTGTATCCCCCATAAGCCCCTTCCTTCTCCCCTCCCAATCTCACCCTCCCTCCCCCTTCTTCACACATGCCCCTCCCCAAGTCCACTAATAGGGGAGGTCCTCCTCTCCTTTCTTCTGATCTTAGCCTATCAGATCTCATCAGGAGTGGCTGCATTGTCATCTTCTGTGGCCGTCCTGGTAAGGCTGCTCCCCCCTCAGAGGGAGGTGATCAAAGAGCAGGCCAATCAGATTATGTCAGAAGCAGTCCCTCTTCCCATTACTATGTAACCCACTTGGACACTAAACTGCCATGGGTTACATCTGTGCAGGGGTTCTAGGTTATCTCCATGCCTGGTACTTGGTTGGAGTATGAGTCTCTGGGAAGACCCCTGTGTTCAAATTTTCTTGTTCTGTTGCTCTCCTTGTGGGGTTCCTGTCCTCTCCAGATCTTACTATTTCCCACTTCTTACATAAGATTCCATGCACACTGCCCAATAGTTGGCCATAAGTCTCAGTGTCTGCTTTGATAGTCTGCAGGGCAGAGCCTTTCAGAGGCCCTCTGTCAGCCATGAGCTTTTTACTCCAGCTCCTTCTTGGGCAATGCCCTGCTCACAGCCATTTCAAATGTTCTGGCTTGCTATTTCAGAGAGGAAAAGTTCAATGCATTCTTATTTCACAGTATTTTCCTCAACAGAGCCACACAATCTTTGTGACCAAGGAACTATAGTCAAGTATGTGAGTACAGTTAGTACAGAGTGATCTCTTTATTTTTTTCCCCTTCAGTTTTATTTTAGTAACATTAATGTTTGAAGGAGTTCTACAATCTTCTTGATATTAAGACCACAGATAGCAGTTCACCTCACTCTTCTATTACTCACCTATAGACTGTGGTAGCTTTGTGTTTTATGAGGTCTGTATTTTGAACCTACAAGGGTTTAAGCCAGCCCTGTTGGACTTCGGGCAGGAGTGTGATTCCATTTTTAACAGTTATTGGAGGCAAAGACTTAGTGTTAAACTTGCTTCCTGTCAGAAGCACAGAGCTGGTTTCTGACCTACAGCCGCTGCTAGCTGATGACCTCAAGCACTCAGAGGGTACTGTACTAGCATGATAGGTATGCAGAACAAACTGGGACTTGAGATTGGATCTTTTCTGTGCTTAGTGGTACATGCTTTGGTGCTATTTCGTGAGGTTGGGCAGCCGTAGTGAGCCGCAGCATCTGCTCAGCCATGATCCCAGGTGCAACAGCCCTTGCTGCAGAGAAGAAGTGATATGCTATGCTCAAGCGTTTGGTTGATTGAGCAGATTAGACACATTGTTGTCTCCATATGTCTCATATCTTCAATGAACTTGCCAGGATGTAACTTCACATGTGTGGAGGAGTGTTTGTATTAGCAAAACACTGTACATTACTAAAGTTTTATGAAAATGTGATGATATTTCTATATCATCTCTGAAGAAAGGGTTCATGGTATCTGACATCTGCAACAAAGACAAGAGAGGTCTGCTTGAGTAGAAACATGAGATTTTGATTTTGAGTGATATCACAGCTTCCATTTTAAATATCTTTTCCCTAAATGTTTTAATTTTTTAAATAGAATTTTTAGGACAGTACTTTTAACAGTATTCTAAGTATTCAGAGATATGTTTATCCTGTTCTCCAGGACTATATTTGACTAGTGAAAGAAGCATTTGACATTTGAGACATAATTATTCACCAGCTTTAATCAACTAGTTCTCTCTTTTGGATGATAAAATAGATATGTGAATACTAAATGCTGCTAAATATTTAAACTGAAGGGAATCAGAGCACACAAAATACCTGCTCACCACTTTCCAAGCAAGGCAGTGATCACTGCGCTCTCATCATTGGTTAGTGGGGACCATTACAGGCTAGTAATGGAGATTTACTTACACAACTTTTTTTAAAAGGAAGAGAAGACAAAAAAGAAAGAAAAAGTGATTGCTTATTTGTAAATTGTATAATACTTTCAGGCTTGGGTTTTCAGCATGTTTCATGCTTTTAATGTTGGAATTCTGTGTTTTTTTTTTTAAATCATGGTTTTGAACAGAGTGATGCTAGCATAAGGACTGAAGGAGAACTCATGTGTTGGTCATGCATACAATGGGTTGCAGGCAAGTGGAAGATCATTTAGGAAGGTTGTGAGTTGTTCAGAGAAGAAATAATGAGGTTGTGGTTCGTGCTGGCAGTAGAGTATACAGTCGATGGACAGAAGTAGTGATCTTGAGTTAGGAACATGGTTGTTGGTTGGGTCATCAGCAACCAAGCAGGAAGTGATATGGATAAAATCCAGTCTTCTTGGGGATCCAGAACAGTACGTATATTAGACTGGGACTCTGAAGCTAACCTAGTGTATATTGGGTAACCACTTGAGGTTGCAGCTTAGCTAGAAAGTGGCAGCAGTAATATTTCTTCAGGAATTGAAGAGAATTGGGGCTGTAAAACATTCATTGCAGTGCATGGCGACTTCTCACTGTTTGTTTTCTGAAGAGACTTGTCAGCATTAGTCATCACATGATGAAAGATATACAGTGCTTATTTATCAACTTTATTTCCTAAGCTCGCTGATTTGTAATAAAGTAAAATGTAGCAAGCCTCTGCCTTCTAATTTAGAGCTACACTTCAATATGTCATTTCATTTTGTGACATGTCTTACTATGCTGCCTGATCTGGCCTGGAGTTTGCAATCCTCCTACTTCTTTCTCCCAAGTACAAATAAATAAGAGTCTTAACGCTGTTGTTGTTTTAGTGCTGGTCTAGTTGAAATGTTTCAGGAATTCATTGACATGAAGCTGAAGGCGGGGGGGGGTAGATTTTAAAGGCTGTAGACTCTAAGGGAAGCAGGGAGTGTTAGTAAGGCTTAGTAAGTAGAGCACAGTAAAGAAAGTGAAGGCCCAGCAAAGGAGGACTGCTATTTTGCTCTCAGTGGTAAACCTTTGCTTGTTAAATTGAAAGAGTTAGTAATTCACAGCATCAGGCAAGCCAAACTTCTTGAATTCAAGAACAGAGGGGAACAGAGGCAAATGTTACAGGTTGAAGTTAAAAAAGGAGCATTGGGGCAGCATGGTCCATCTTACAATTCAGAAAACTGGGGCTTGATTTTCACACAGTTTGTAGCAAGGTCCTTTGTCTGTGGTCCTAGAATATGGAGGTCATGGGCAAGACTTGGTAAAATGTGAAGGAGCACTCAGCTCACAAAATAATGCTATCATTGTGTATAATCTGATGAGGTCATTAAAAGAAGTTAGAGAACATTCCAGAGTCATTGAGACAGAATGATCATGTGATGCTGAATTGTCTTCCAGAATTGCAACCTGAAAATCTCAGGCTCCAGGGTCATGTCATCTCTATCCACAATTCATTTTCTACTCTCATGTCTTATGATAGTCTAGACATAAGCATCTCAAAGTTGTGATTTGTGTGCACATGTGCATTTGTGTGCAAACAACTAAAAACAGGTGATGCTTGCATTTGAGTATAAATGTTGATGGTAGCAAAGAGATGCCTAGGTAGCAAAAGGCTTTTAGCAAAGTCTTATTTGTTGAATATGTGTCGTCATTTTGTCTACGAGATGATAAAGCAGGACAGAGAGAGATCATTGGTAAGATAAATCTCAAATTATCTTTCTTGAAGGTAAGAAATAAAATGTCTTGCATTATGAATGGATCCATTGATAAGCCATTGATAAGAGAAAAAAGAGCACATCGTAGAAAAGAAACAATTTTGCTTCATCCTGAAAAAAAAAGAAAAGAAAAGAATGAATGAAAGAAAGAAAGAAAGAGAGAAAGGAAGAAAGAGAAAAAGGGAAATGTGAAACTGACGTTTTCATTTTGAAGAACTGTGTCAGGAGAGATCACTGGAAAGTTAACCATTGCACCATGTGGGTATTCTCAGTGTAAACTGAAGGCAAATCCCTTCACCACATAGCTTATTGTGATGTTAAACACTGCTGCCTTAGCTAGTTTCTGCACAAGGAATTGCGTTTTGTTGAGGAATTAACTGTGATTTTAATATAACACATTGGCCACTTGTTTTTTGTTACCTGAATGGATCATTTGAGTTGGAACAGCATAGCATGTTTTAGAACCCAGGAATGCAGGCATCCAGGAGTACTTCCTGCATACACTGACCTTAAGGCCCTAAGTAAATCCCTTTGACTCTCTCCCAGGCCTCATATAAGAAAGTGGTCGTGATTCAACTCATTCACTCATAAAGGAGAGCTACAGATCAGCCAACCTTTGCTGGCACATCCACCAAGTACTATGACAGTACACTATGAAACTTGTACCTGAGGTCACTTGGAGATGTTGAAGAAAGGTCCAAATGGGAAGAACTATTATGACAAATATCTGCATCCCAAAATTGACATGCAGGAGTTTCAGGTGTTCAGTGTCAGGTGTTCCTTTACAACACAGAGATACAAAAAGAGGCCTTTTGGAGACTGCATTAATCCTTAATCAACATACAATCACTTTCCTTTGAGTTCACACAGCTATGGGATTTTCATCTGGTGTTTTTCTTCTTTCCCTTTGAAACTCTTTCTCTTAGGCATTTAAAATTTTACTCTGTCAAACATGCAGCAGAGGACCTGGGGCAGGGGAATAAAACAGAAGAATCATTTTCTAAAGTGAAATGATCAAATCTCACTAGGAATTTAGGACGTAGATACGTATTTATTGTTTTATTAATTACAGTTATTCACTTTGTATGCAAGCTGTAGCTCCCTCCCTTATCCCCTACCAATCCCACCCTCCCTCCTTCATCTCCTTCCATGGCTCTCCCCAAGTCCATTGATAGGGGAGGACCTCCCCTTCTCTCTAATCCTAGCCTATCAGTTCTCATCAGGAGTGGCTGCATTGTCTTCTTCTGTAGCCTGGTAAGGCTGTGTCCCCTCAGAAGGAGTCAATCAAAGAGCAGACCTGAGTTCATGTCAGAGACAGTCTCTGTTCCCATTACTAGAGAACCTGTTTGGACACTGAGCTGCCATGGGCTACATCTGTGCAGGGGTTCTATGTTATCTCCATGAATGGTCCATGGTTGGAATATCAGTAAGGACCCCGGTGCCCAGATTTTTCTTTTGTTTTGTTTGTTGTTGTTGTTTTGGTTTTTTGCTCAGCAGGAGATATTTTGATTGATGGTTTTTGTCTGACCTTCAGTATCTCTATAAATGACCACTGCTTTGTGGTTATAATGAATCCATATTCTAGCCTTAAGATTCCTAGATAATGATGTCATAAACAGTCAGTCAATAACTCTTTAGTTGATGCCTATAAATTGTGCAATCAAGGATTGCTATTAAAGATCCTTGGTACTACACAGTGTGAATAGAAAAATCTCCTTTTAGCGAAGCAAGACTAGATTCCACCAAACAAATAGAATCAACAAGCCATGCTACAGTTGAGCAATAAAGCACAGAGGGGGAAAAAACACAAGCACATGAGAAGAACAGAAATGGGAAACATCTGAAGGGAATCAGATTGGGATCTGAAAAAAATGAATTGACATTGAGTGCATGATATGACGAAGGGCAGGATGCTCTGGGAAACGTAAAAATTTTTTCTAAAAGTAATAATGAAGTCTTTATACACTCATTGGAATGTGGAAGCAAGTGAAAATATCAGATGCTAGCTCTCCAGTGTTTCCTTTCCCCCTATGGAACGCAGTACTGATAAGGGCCAAACAGATTTAGTTCAAATGCCTTGAAACACCTCACTGGCTCAGAGTTCCAAACAGAAGGCTTCTAACTGTAGACATGGAAAGAAAGAATGAGGTTGGGGTGGGGTTGGGATAGAAAGGATCTGAGTCAGAACAAAGAAAGAAGTCTCAGTCTAGGCCAAGAATGAGGAGACTGGATGGAAAAAGTAGGCGAGAAGTAGATATTCCTGTGGGTATGGCTGGGTACAAGGTTAAATAGGAGGGAAAGCCAGCTGGAAGCTGTGTCTTTGACAACAGTTGTCTCTGGGAGAACTGCAAGGCATTGTGACATACCAGGTCTAGTGTAGTAAAGCATTTCTTTGTTTATTTTTTTATTATTTTGTTTTCTTTTGTTTTGAGGGAGTCATGAACAGGCGTCTGTTCTCATTTAAGAGGAGGCATCAACAACAGACAAAAGAAATTATTCTACCCAAGTCTGCCTTGGTGGACCACTGAGGTTACTGAGGTTACTTATTGGGTCATGAATGAGGGGTTTCTTAGGCAACTCAAAGACAGCTGTATTATCCAAAAACCTACTCTAGGGTGGGTGATGACTCAACATCTCCATCTATGGAGCTCCATGGACAACTTGTAAGCAGCTCCCAGGAGCATCTGTAGTTAGGATAGTGGCCTACAGAACTTCATACATTTCAGAAGCTTCCTGAGAAGTCTAAGCTTCATGTCCTTCCTGAACCTTATATGTTCACTTACACCTGGAATTTAATGAGCTTTCTCCAGGAAACTAATGTATCAATTTAGCAGAGCTAGACATACAATGGGAGGGGGATCCTTGCCCTTAGAGCATGGCCAAGTAAAGCATTGCAATCGCCTCTACCAATATCTCAAAAATCACCGTGGAGATTTTTATCCTGCACTTAGACGGCTCCATATGAGTAGAACAATCACTAGTGGTTTCCCCAGTCAGAGATGAAATAAACTGAAGAGCCTGGGCAAAGTCAGGTCTTTGCTACAAATACAGCAGGGTTTTTGACAAAGAAGAGAAGACTTTTAATTCCATGGTTGAATTAACTCTTCTATATCTCTACTGAAGACAGATTATTTTTTAATCAATAAAATAAGATACCTGCCTATGGATTTGGATTAGATAAACATACACTGAGAAATGCCTACCCAGAGTCAGTACTAGCATGCTTGCAATTGGGTTCAGGACTTTGGCATGGAACTAACTCTGAAGGAGGGCATAACATATTTTTTTAATTTTTAAATTTTAAAATTTTTATTTATTTAATCACTTTACATCCTGATCCCAGCCCCAACCCTCCTCTCCAGCATTATCTCTCCTTCTGTCTTCTCAGAGAAGAGGAGGCCCCTTCTGGGTGGCACTTTAATGTTATTGCAGTGAGAAAGCTCAGATGGTCTGAACAGTGGATCTCAAACAATGGCTCTCCTCAGTTCTGAAATCTCAGAACACAGAAAAGGTTCTTCAATTAGGAGTTACCCTGTTTTCGTCAGGGTTGGCTGTAAGTATAATCACAAAGTTCCCCACAAGCAGTAGGCTGGGAGATTTTCACTTTAAGGGAAGAAAAGGCATCAAGATGATAGCAGCAAATAATGTCATGATGAAGTCCCTGTCTAAAAGATGATGATGTGCTCATCTGAATAGCTTCATGGAACTAATATTAATCCAGGAACTGCCTCTGTTAGTTGGGTATCTATCTACATGTACAGACAACTTTGATAGTCAGCTTTATCTTTTAGCTTTTCTCTGCCTCAATTTATGTTTGATACAAATGGCCTACATACGTGTGTGTGTGTATGTGTGTGTGTGTGTGTGTGTGTGTGTATTATACAGCTATATGGGGATACACACACACACACACACACACATATTCCATATAAAATAGATACATATATATGACATAAAATTTTTTTGTTGTAAAAAGCTAATAAGGTGATTAGTAAACCACTCTGAAATTGAGAAAGTAGAAATTCATCAATTGGCAAATAAATGAGAAGTACCCTTTGGAGTATTTCAGTGTGAAACAGTAGCACAGTGACCGTTGAGTTCTCACTTTTATAGTAATATCATAATACTTTCTCACTGATGTGACCTAAGGGATTTATTTTATCATATAATCTTTTGGCATTTTAGGCAAATTAATGGCCTTCAAATTAGATTTTTATTTCTATGTCATTACCTCTCTGTGTTTGGGGTGGTGCATTTTACACAGTAACATTAGAGTCCATCTTGGGCCCTGAGAGCTGTATGTACAGAAAGCTGCATAATGGTCCAATGTCTAGGATTGTAGAGGGGCACTAACTCTCCTTTCTTGGATATACAGTATGGCCCAGTGAGTGGAATGATGGCGGTAGTGAGAATGGAAAACACTGGAGCCTCGCCTAGACCTTGGTAAGTGGAGAAAAGTGCTTGCACTCAGCTGTCCTGTCCTAAAACCACAAGCTCTGTTCCATCCATCAGCCTTCTCTTCTCTTGATCACCTTTGACATGCCTTCCATCTGGCTGCTGCCCAGTTCAACAACACTCCATCAGAGAGGTGCTTGCAGAGAAGAGGGGAAATGTGAGTTTTGTAAATCCTTTCTGATAGTTGTCAGCAGATGGTTCATGAGAGAGAGTCCTAAGAATCACATACCTAAAAAGGCTTTAGAATGTTGTGGCGCTGATTCTCTCAGGGAAATTGGATTTATTGAGAGTTGAAAGGCTAGGCTTTTTCTCACTTGCGTTTTTCCTCTATGCGTGGAAACTTGGAATTTCCCTGTGTTTCCTATAAATGGACAGGAAAGGAGAGGAGGAAAAAAAGCAACAAATTCTTAGGACTTCTCTGAGTTCTTAGTGGTATGGTTAATTCTTTTCCTTAAGCCCTCCCATGGAAGTGCTTGTAAATGCTTTCAGTTTATTTTGGAAAAGTTCCTGACATCTGGTTGACATATGGTGGTACCAGTACATGAATCTCTGACTATTTCAGTTGTGTCTCTCTGAGGCACCACTTTTAAGTATGACTCTTTTCTTCATAATGTCCTGAATGTCAGCTATGACTTCATTCTTGTTCCCGATTGTTAATTTCCCACAGTTTTAGTGTGGATAGTGGAGGCAGAAGTATATATTGACATGACTGAATTGGAAATACTTTTTGGTACTTTTGCCACCCCTGGTTTCTGGGGAACTGACTAAGGCCAGTGAGTGATCATTACAGGTTAGATACAGACTTGATTCAACGCATGGTCTTCGAATGGCTAGAATTGCTCAGTCATGCAGCAGGAGGATTGATGTTAAACATGTCAGGTCCAAGTTTGGGTGGCTATTTGCTATGGATGCCATGGATGGGCATTAATGAGAATGGTAAGCATTAAGTCAAATAGTACTCATATCTAACTAAGATACGAGTTTTAAAATTAGCTTCGATATGTTGATGTGCAAAGTTCAGCTCTTCCGATAATCTGCAATATCTACCTCTATACGTTCATTTATTCAAACAATCCTCATTCTTTGCTTGTTCTGTCTCTCTTTCTCTGTCTGTATTTGTATGTGTGTGTGTGCATTTGTGTGTACATGCATACACATGTGTGTAAGGGCTATAGGGCAACATTAGGTACCTTTCTTTCATCAGGATTGCCTACTTTATTTCATGAAGTGTGCTCTTTCACTGGGGCCTAGTGCTTACCAAGTTGAGTAGCCTGTTTCCAACTCCACAGTGCTTGGATTATGACTGTGGCTTTTTTTTTTTTAATGCAGATTCTGGGAATCCATCACAGTTTCTCCTGTTTCTTAGGCAAATGCATCAACAATGAGCATTCCACAGCCCTGGGTGCCTGTTATATAAGGATAGAAGCTTCTTTTTCTTAGCCTTTCCTGATTCGGTTCTCTCACTTTCCCTAATCATTATATATTATCTATGAACTATAACATATAATATATTATATTTAATATTACTATATATTTATATACATATTAATATATATAATATTATATTGGATATACATGTATCCAATATGTATTAGATACACATATTATATATTGGATATACTTCCACTGAGTACATACGATGACTGAATCTCTCACATCAGCGTTATATCAATCAAAGATAAATAATAGCTGTTCTTACATACATAGACCTGGCAATCATTCCCAGCGGAACTATAAATATGAACAATTCATTATAAAACTCATTTTTTTATGGTCAAATTGTACTATAAGAAAATGTAAGCATCTTGTATAACTTGAATAACATCAGATATATCAAGATTATATCTTGATTTTTTTCCTTTTTTCTTTCATTGACACTATTTTAAAGGAAATCTAGTGATAGATGCTTTACTCAGCCCACTGTTGTGTATGAAATAAGAGCTGCTTATAAATGGGAAGACCTGAAGACATCCCCATGCTCCTATCCACTCTCTTCCTGGGACAGAACAGGTCACGTGAGGGACACTCCATGTCATGTGCTCTCACCAAACATTCAGACTTTCCTGAGCTTCTCCACCCTTTCTCCCCACGCAGAAGAAATTCTACTTTTTTTTTTTTTTTTTTTTAACAGAGTATGACTCTTCAGAATGGAAACTTTGTGTTTAAGTGGTATAGTGATATTTCTTTTCATTTCACTACATTGCTTCAAACTGTTATTTGCGAATGCTTAGGGTATATTGTTGTGTGGTATTTCTGAAGATTGATGACAGCATGAAATGGTGTGGTGAGCGAGGTAAGAACCTCCCTGCTGTTTCATAAGGAAGCACTCAGCCCAGAAAGAAGCTAGGCCATTTGGTTTGGCTAGTTCTTTGTGTTTTTTTTGGGGGGGATCTCAAGCTCCCCAACACAAAGTGGGTGCTATTGCTTGCTATAATCAAATTTTGTTTGTGTCATAAAATGGATACCAGATACATCTTTCCTCAGTCAAGGCCCATCTACTTTAAACTTAATTGCTATCACCCCTTAAGTTCTATTGCTTTTATTTTAAATTTTAGAAGGGCTAAATTTCCCCTTTTCCTGCATTTCCATATGTTTTATTAACTTCTTAGTGTTATAAGCCTTCTTTTTCCCTTTACAAGGGAATGTTACACCTCAGAGAAAAGAGCCACTTGGTACAAATGTGGAAGCAGCCTTGTACACCTAGAATAAATCCTGCTTGGTCATGGTATATAATTCCTGCTTCCTGATGGGTTTGACCCTAGCAGATGTACATCCATGTTTATAAGTAGTCCTGACTGCACCTTCCTTTTCTCAAAATGTGTTTGGCTGGTGGTGTTAGTCTTTGGGTAACGCTGCTCCCCCAGGATAATTTAGGGGGTGATTTCTCTAACCTTCTGTGAGAAAGGTAAGAGATCTGGTACCTTCTCATTTAAATGATATTACAGCCTACCAGTGAAAGCATTTGGTCCCCACACTTTCTCCTTGTTATCTCTTGCCTGCACACCTTGTGTAGGAAAAGGTCGTGTTTTGAATCTGTCATAGTGCACTATGGTTTTCAGTCAATTGGAATGCTTTTAATCTAAGTTATCAATTAGGACCTCGACTGCCCTTTGTATGTCCACAGGTCAGTAGTTACATCCCCTCTTCACGTATTGCACTGAACTTTCTGTCATCTGTCCCTTCTTAGCTGCTAGTTTGGTGAGACTTTATAGATTCTATTGATCTTTTCTAAGAACCATCTTTTATTCTCATTGATTTTTCTCCATGTTCATCTCATTGTAATTCCATGGATTTCTAATTTGCATTTTGCTCTTCACCTTTATGAATGTAATCTGCCTGCCCCTCTTTGGGTGTTTAAGGTGGGAGCTCATTATTGATTTTAGATCTTCCTTTTTCATATGTACATTCAGTGCTATCAATTTTCCTCTGGCTCCAATTGCGGCGCCTGGAATGGTAATGAATGTCTGTTGTTTTAGTCATCCAGCCCGTGGCATTATTTTTCTCAAATTTCCTTGATACAGTTCCAAGGTATCTTTTAGTCTTCCCTATCATTACACCAAGACCTTTAAATATTCTATATTAAAATTGATAAATTATGATTGTACATATTTATGGAGCAGAAACTAGTGTTTATTATGTACTTCTAATGTTATATTATTAAGTCAGAATAATTGGAAAATCTATCACAGCACATAGTCATCTTTTGTATGGTAGAAGCATTGAAAATCCATGCTTCATTGGTTTTGAAAGGTCAGTCCTAGTGGTGCACAGCTTTATTCTCATGTTGGGGAGTTGACAAGCCAGGCATATCTCTGTGAGCCTGAGGCTTGCCTACATGGTGAGTTTCAAGCCAGCCAGGGCTACATAGTGAGATACACACACACACACACACACACACACACACACACACACAAAGAATAAAAATAGCTCTTAGATACAATGTACCATTATTTGTTATAGGAACAATATAGGAATTATTAAGTCTTATTTCTTAGTGAACACTATGGGAATTATTGGGTCTTATTTCCTATGTCTCACTGACCCTGTGCTCTCTTTCCCTTCTTTTCTCACTTCTGGTAACCACATCTATTCTGTACTTATTTTTTTTTAAAAAATGTAAAATTATTTTGCATTTCATGGTTTCTTTTATGTGGATGTGTGGATGTATGCCAAGGCTATCACCTGGATGGAGATCAAAGACAAGTTGCCACAGTCAG
>REGO01000001.1:3562559-3595314 GCA_010120015.1 Rhombomys opimus
TTGGGGCAGAATCAAGAGTAATACATGGTGACCTTGAGAGGTGACGTTCACATACAATATCAACCACATCACTAGGCCAGGCCCATAGTGTTGGTCCTGTCATAACTTACCCCGGAGCTTCCACACCCTGCACTTTATCTGGGGCTTACCTTTTTGAGCCAGTGTACAAAACCATCAAAAGGGTAGCCTTCAAAACTACGAACCTTGGGGGCTTTACAAACGATAATGTATCTCCTAGGTCTTTTGTGGGTCTCCTCTTCCATGGGAAGCTGTTGGCCACTAGCTCATGAGGGCAGAGGAGCAGAAGGTAAGGTGCAAGGCTCAGAAGGCCACAGCATGACAGAAACAATTTCCGGGAAGCACTTCAGCTAGATAGTTCAATTTTATTCGGGGAGATAAAAGTCTGTATAGTCCTTAGGGAGTGGTTGGGTGGCTCCCAGGATAGGTGTACGTAATTGGTTGGAACAAGGCACTTCAAGGATGCTTGGTTTGCACTTGGCAGCACGGTCCTATTATATGAGCAGAACACAGTACCTAATTATCCTATAGGCACAGGAAGGAGAGAGCTATCAAGAAACTGTACCAAACACCATATTTTGGGATGTGGTTAGGGGCATCTATGCCTAAAGACACTCTCCAGATGAAGTCACATAGAGAGGAGGAGGCTCTGCTGGGAAAGGGAGTCCTCCATGTAGCTATGAGCTCAGAAAAGCTATCCAGACTGGGAGGACTGCAAGCTCAGATATCAGGGTCTTTTAATACTCTCTTGGCAAGTAACAATTTTTTTCATGTTCACATTCATCCATAAAATATAATCTATGTGCAGTGAGGATGTGCGTATTCACAGGCACAAGCCAAGATACTCACAAGTCTCAGCTCTATAATTCCAGTGCTGTAAGAAGCCCAAAGAATTTTGGCTTCTTTAAAAACTCATTTATGTTATGTAAATATGTTTTCCTTGTAATCCCAAGTAGGGGGTGTAGCAATGCGAGAGGGTGCGTGATCTTTGTCAGCTGGAAAACATCCTTATGTGGACTCTCAGAAAGTATAAATAGGAGGAGAGAGAGAGACAGACAGACAGACAGACAGACACACACACACACACACACACACAGAGAGAGAGAGAGAGAGAGAGAGAGAGAGAGAGAGAGAGAAAACCAGAATGCTTTGAGATGCTCTTAGAGAGAAATGTTCCATTATATTTATATTTATTACAATTTATTCACTTTATATCCTAGCTATAGCCCCCTTCTTCAGTCCCTCCCAATTCCACCCTCCCTCCCTCATCTCCTCCCATACTTCTCTTGAAGTCCACTGATAAGGGAGGTACTCCTCCCCTTTCATGTGACCCTAGCCTGTCAGGTCTCATAAGGACTGGCTGCATTGTCTTCCTCTGTGGTCTGCTAAGGCTGCTCCCCACTCAGGGGGAGGTGATGAAAGAGCCAGCTACTGAGTTCATGTCAGAGACAGCTCCTGCTCCCCTTACTAGGGACCCACTTGGAGACTAAGCTGCCATGGGCTACATCTGAGCAGGAGTTCTATGTTATCTCCATTCATGGTCCTTGGTTAGAGTATAAATCTCAGAAAAGACCCCTGGGCCCAGATTTCTTGGTGCTATTGCTCTCCTTGTGGAGCTCCTGTCCCCTCCAGGTCTTTCTATCTCCCCCTTCTTTTATAAGATTTCCTGCTTTCTACCCAAAGTTTGGCTATGAGCCTCAGCATCTGCTTTGATACTCTGCTTTGTAGAGTCTTCCAGAGGCCCCCTGTGGCAGGCTCCTGTCTTGTTTTCTGTTTTCTCCCTATTCTGATATGTATCCTGTTTTTCTTTCTGAGTGAGGATTGATCATCTTCCCTAGGCCCTCCTTCTTTCTTAGCTTCTTTAGGTGTACAGATTTTGGTATGATTATCCTACATTATTGGTCTAATATCAGCTTATAAGTGAGTATATACCATATGTGTCTTTCTGCTTCTGGGATATCTCACTCAGGATGATCTTTTCTAGATCCCACCATTTGCCTGCAAATTTCATGATTTCCTTGTTTGTAATTTCTGACTAGTATTCCATTGTATAAATGTACCACAATTTCTGTATCCATTCCTCGGCTGAGGGGCATCTGGGTTGTTTCCAGGTTCTGGCTATTACAAATAAAGCTGCTATAAACATGGTTGAGCAAATGTCCTTGTTGTGTACTTGTCCATATTTTGGATATATGCCCAGGTGTGAAATAGCTGGATCTTGAGGAAGCTGGTAGGAATGTAAACTTGTACAATCACTTTGAAAATCAATCTGGCACTTTCTCAGACAATTAGGAATAGTGCTTCCTCAAGATCCAGAGAATGATTTAAGGAGGCTGCAGCTGATTCTTTCCACTGTTTGCTCTTTGGCTGGACTGCTGGAATCCTGACAATGGAGTGGAATCACCCCAAGGAATGAGGTCTAAAGAGGTCTACTTATCCTGTCCCTACTAATCTTTTTCCACTACTTAGGGTTGGAGGGGGTTGGAGGGAGGTAGAGGCCTTTTGAAACCCCCAAATAAAGTAGGTTAAAAAAACAAAACCTATAGAGACCTCTGGGATTCTAAGAGCAGCGACATAGATATTTGAGGAAGGATTAGGTAGATCCTGTTGTCTTAAGATGAATAGGTGCCAGAAGCATTACTAGAGGAATTAACATGAATTGAGCTCCTCAGAACTGAGGCAGACTGAAAGAAAGGACAAAAGGTACACAAACTGTGGCTGTGAGCCAAACTTCTGACTCATTGTTTTATCTTCCTAGGTGCTTGGATTATAAAAGCATAAACTCTATCATTAAAAACAGGAAGTTATATCATGAATTAAATGTCTCCACTGGAGAGGTAACATTTCTAAGCTATTTGCAGTTGGCAGATGCTAAAATAAGAGACCCACCCTGCAGTGGATTCTGTTTCCTCTCTGTGGCTTTAATTGGATTGCCAGGACACACATCATCTTGAAATGTATTTACCTATCCTAAATCAAGAAAGTGAGTTTCTAGAAGCTTGGAGACAAGTTCAACAAGCAAGGCTGCCCTAGAATTGCACTGTATTGATTTCGTGTTAAAACAGAAGGGAAGAATCCTCGTGAAACATTTCTATTTAACCACCACCAAAGAGGACTGAGAATGGAATGGAGGTCTGCTGAGTTGTTCTCTTTAAATCAAAGGGGCTTTATTTGCAGCTTGAAGTATTCTGGTATGTAGTAAAATCTTGATTAGCTGGGATTCCTTGTGCCCATCTCTTGCAAAACAATCACAAGAGAGTTGTGGCACTCACAGGTACTCCCAGGAAACCTGAAAAAAAAAGAGATGATATGAAGCTTCCTCTACATCCCCAGCGAACTGGAAAGTCCTAAGGTTAGACAAGTCCCCAGGGACTGTGCAAGTGGTCCACAGGAAACATAATTCACTCTCATTTTTAATGTTCTCCTAACATTAGAAATGTAGACCAGAAAATTAAAGGATGCTTTTTTTCCCCTCCAAAGTAATGAAGTTACTTTTTTCCTAGTTGAATTCAGTTTATTAACAGCCCTACTCCGAGTTTTCTGATTGCCTGTTTGACTCTTCTTGGAAGAGATGAAGGAAGCATGCAAGAATTCAACAGGGCTACCCCAGAAAGATCTTCATGGGAGAAACTGGTGTGCAGTTATTTGGTATTCAGTTTGGCCATGGTTGTTTCCAGTGGTTGTTATTTGGAGAATTTTTTAGAGCAGCTTTATTTGCAGTGAGATGTAGCTACAGAGCATCAGAGAACAGAATGAGGCATGTGGGAAACAGGGTATCTCCTCATGGAGGTCAGGGAGAAATGACAGGTTTCGGCACTATTTTAGATGTACTGAATTCTCACTCATTTTCAGTATCGATTTGGAAAAGACAGAGTAAAGATGATTCTGGACATATTTCCTCCCCTTAGTGAATGAGTATGGGCAGGCCAGGAGATGGAGGCAGGGAAATATGGCAGCTCAAGTTTGGCGCAGGAAATGGTGATGAAGAATGCTGAGATTGGCACAGGAAGCAAGCCAGATTATTAGTCAAGAGAACTCAGGGTAGAGATCACATTTGCTCATTGTGTTCTCGGTTTTATTCCTTGTCTGGTGAAAAAGTTCAGTTTCTCTGCCATCAGCCTCCAGTTTTGCTTGTGTCACTCATAGTCTCCCAGCTGCTAAACTCTCTCACAGATGCAAGAAGACTTAGATAAACAGATAACCCCTAAAAGAACCAAAATTCTCAGCAATATTTATGGGGAGCCCTTCCCCCAGGGAGGGAGTGAAATCCAATGTTTAACATTGACTTTTGATTTTTTAAATTAAAATTTTATTTTTTTACATTAATTACAGTTTATTCACTTTGTATCCCAGGTGTAGCGCCCTCCCTCATTCCCTCCCAATCCCATCTTCCCTTTCTGTTCTCCTCCCTGTAAGTCCACTTACCGGTTTTTTGAATGTGTTTCTTTGGGAACAAACCATTTGTATATCAGATTGCACTGAAGTAACTATATTACATGCACAGAGGAAATATTTCTGTTTCTAAACATCTCTTGGAGTCCTTCCGAAGTGCTCACCTCTTGGAGAAGATTAGGTTTTCCTCATTTTTGTCCTGCTCTACTTGATTGCTGCTTGCCTGACTCAGATCTGTCTTTGGACATGTTTGATGTCATTGCCTGTCATCAACTCAGAGCACAGAGAGTTGTCTCTGTATCTCAGTAAATGGTTATTGTTTGGGCTCAGTGGAAACTTCCTTTTCCACCCAGTCTAACATAGCTTTTCCGAAGAGGCAGGAGCTAACAGACCTCTTTGTGTTAGGTATATTCCTGCTATCAGAGCAAATTCACACAGATATCTCTTTCCACCGGGACCCTCCACTTGCTATTGCCATGGCTTCAGATTTTGGGAACAGATCATTTTGGTGACCATCCCATTACATCGTTGCTGGATATGTAACAAAATAACAAGAGAAGCAAATTATGCTAGAAAGAGAGCCCTTCAGGCTCAGTGGCATCCAGAGGGCAGGGTTTCTAGAATGAGGCTGAGAAGGAGAAAGTTCTAGAGTCATTAGTTTGGAGTAAAATTCAAAGCATCCTAAAAGTCCTTCATGGTTGGGTCACTGAACAAGTCACAGTTCCCAGGGCACAGACTGCTCTGTGCTTCTTCATTCTGTGAGGTTTGTGAATGACAGTGAATACAGGAGGGGCCCTGGAAAATGAAACATATATAGGGTAAGAGTGAGACATTGACATTCAGGATTCAGTAAAGAGTTCTGCTCCCATTTGTCTTGCCTAATGTGATTCATTTCTGTTCCTGGTTTGTTTCCTGTATTTTAAGATAAAGGTGGTAGACTAGCATTGAAAATAATCCTCTCATTTGTGAAGCCATATCACGGAGATGATATTCATTATTCATGTGCTCCTATGCAGAAACTAGTTCATTCATTTCTTCAGTGAGTATATAGTGAGTATGCTGATTGCTTAACGTATGTCATGACTTAATGTATGGTATGCAACCATAAGAATTTCACTCACCTACCAAGCAGTGTGTGAAATGGGCACAGTAATACAAAGCCGGTGTGTTTTCAGAAGTGAGAGATGAGATTGTTCCTCCTATTTTACTTTACAAAATCCCATAAAGGGGGCTTTTATTAGAACCACTGCCAGAACTCACGGAGAAAAGCAGTCATTTGGGATCTATTGTCTACACTTAGCCCTTATATTTTTATGTGAAGCTTGCTCATTTACTTCTGTTGAGAATACTTGATTGCATGTGGGCCTAAATAGATGGTAGTTACTGGTGCCAGCTAAAGATCATCCTCATCCCTTTAGCCCTGAGGCTAAAGATTGCCTCATCCCTCTACCTGATTTATGAAATCTGACGGAAGGTGGCTAGCCAAACATCCTCTTCAGAGGTTCTGAGTGAGAAGACTTCCTAAAGAAGAGCCTGCTATTGACATGTGGGTGACAGCCACCTGATTCCACTCTCATGCAGCATGCCATCCTTCTCAAATTTTAAAAAGATAAAGGTTAGATATAAATAATGTGAAATTATATATCATTTGCCTGTATTGTCCATGAAGAAAATAGCACTGTCTTTTGTGCTGAAAATTCAATACAAAATGCCATTTTACCATGCATGCATACATACATACTTACATACATACATACATACATACATACATGCATATATTAGTAAATTACATTAGACAACCAATGATTTGAACATGCTTGGGAAAGACAGCTGACTCACCTTGGTAGCTAGAGGACAGGACAGAAGTCCCCTCTGTAAGAACTCTTCTCATTCAGAATGATAATATCAAAGCCAAACCCACATCCATAAAGCACTAAGCATGAGGTGGCCATTCTGACCACTGTGTGTCTTACCCGGTTATGACAGCAGTTCTTTGAGTGTGGAAGAAAACCTTGATTGAAATATGGAAAGATGACGAAATCCATTCTCCAGCACAGGCTCTAAGTAACGCTGCTTAGATTACATTTCTCCAGAACCTGTGCTCTAACATGCTGGTGTTAGAGTCAGGACCCAGCTGTTACCTCACACATCTAAGAGTGTGGATGGTCATTTCTTTGGTGGCAGGATGCTTTATTGGAAGTGTGACTGCTAAGTTCTAGGGACCTGGGTTTTCTTTTCTTTAGCAGTTCATAGAGGAATGCAATGTATCCTCATTAGACCCAAACCAACCCCTCTTTTGAGTCCCTCAAACTCTCCAATCCTTCCTTCCCACCTTCATGTTCTCCTTTGTTTTGTAAGTTACTGAGTCTAGCAAGTGCTGCCAGCGGGCACATGGGTGTGGGAAAATCCACTGAGAGCTCAGGCAACATGCAGGAACCCCACTCCAGAGGGAAAACTGCCTTTCCTCGCCCAGCGGTCATTACTTGTCAATAGCTCCGAATCTTGTCTTATGAGCCCTCTTCTGTCCAGGCTGGCTGTCTGAATGCTTTGATCAGGGCAAGGCTTTTGCAGCTGCTATGGGGAGGTGAGCCCAGTGGTCCTGCCACGTCCAGAAAACAGCAACAATTTGTAAGCATCTGATTTGTAGGAAACAGTCCTTTGGGTATACACCAGTACACACATAGATGAGTCCTGAGGTAGATCTAATTTTAACTTTATGCGGAACCTCCACACCGATTTTCGTATTGGCTCCACCGGTGTGCATCTCCTCCAGTGGCGAATTAGTGTTTGCCCCTGTGTTTCCAGACCAGCTGGAAACACAGCTGAGAAGCATTTAAAGAAATGTTCAGCATCTTCGGATGTCAGCCAAATGCAAATTAAAACTACTTTGAAATTTTATCTCACCCGAATTAGAAGGGCTAAGGTAAGAAAAAGCAGATGACAACAGACAAACGCTAGTTTGGGCATATTTTTAATTCTCTCGACTGCAGAGTTAGGAGTAAAATTTATGGGTCATATGGTAACATGATTTTTACCTGTTGTGGAGGTGCCAGATGGTTTTTTTTCCCCAACCCTCAGGATGAGAAGTCAGGCTTGTCCACATTTATCCCAGTGCCTTTACTGTTAATTCCTGTTCCTTTCCTACTTCTTCTCTTTTTTCCTGTGGCATTGATTTGCACATTCCAAAATGACTATTGGTTTTAAGCATTCCTCTTGCATCCTGTACTTTTTTCTTATATCTTCACTTTTTTGAGAAATGTCTATTCAAATTGTCTTCCGAGATTAGGAATTATGTTGTGCTTTATTCTTGAGTTGTAAGTTAAGAGTGTGTGTGTGTGTGTGTGTGTGTGTGTGTGTGTCTGTGTGTCTGTGTGTGTGTGTGAGTGAGTGAGTGTGTGTGTACTCATGCATGTGCTTGTGTATGCATGATGTAAGTTCCTTGCCATGATTTGTAAACATTCTCTTTCTATTTCATATCTTTGAAAGTGGTTTTGAAGACAGATTTCATCTTTGAAATTCTGTTACAGTCGCTTTTCGTCCTGCACATCATAATATACCCAGTATATCACAGATTAATATTATTATTTCAGGTCTGCAAGTTGAATATTAAATGAACCTATCTGTCATTAATATTTCTGTTATTTATTTTGTGACTTCATTAGAGTAACTCTACAGTTTACAGTCTCTGCTGTGTGTGTGGTCGGTAATTTCTTTTTTTCAAATACCTTAGTGGTCAGCTGATAAATGAACCAAGATTGCCTTCAGAACTTTTAACCCGTTATCCCCTAGTCTTTTCTGAGGGGCTGTGTGTGTTGGTTTGGGGGTCAATATTACAACAGTTCAAGATATTGCCTGGTCTTCTGCTTATGCAGGAACCCAAAATGGGCAAGGAATGCTAGGTCATGACCATCTTGAAAATCAGGATTTTCCTGGGTTTCCTGGGTTTACACAGCATATTGCAATCGATGCCTACTCTCTGCATTTTACAAAACTACTCATGTATATCTCATCCCCAGATTTTGCTTTTAAAAGTTTACATTTTTTATAAAGATTGTTATTTTCATTGATTATTCTTGTTTCTGTTTGTAACTAAAAAAACCTACCCAGGGTTAATTTTACAAATGCCACTTTTCAAAAACTAGAACAGATGTTACTATTAGTGTAGTAAATCATAGCAACAAAGTAATGTGTTTTCCTGAAATTATATACTAATTACTAATAATTTTCCAACTATTAGTGTATTTGTGGAAAACATCACTCTCTTTAATATGAAAAGTAATACATATTAGTGACAATGAATTCACATGCTGTAGCAAAGTTCAAAGATGAAAATGAATAACACCTGTAAGAATTCTTGTATTCATTTCTAAATTCACCAGTATTCTTAAATAATTGTTCTCAATAAAGCTTTTTACTTTATAAATTGTTAATTACCCAAGGCTTTCTTTTAATTTCATAGATCTTTGTCTTTTTGTGCTTGCATTAAATTTTAATTTGGTTACTGCAAGATATTTCTCTGGTAATAGTTTCATTTCAGTAATGTGCTTCTTTGCCATGTTCCTAATTTGTTTGAATTTCATTCTTTTCATAAAAATGCATGGGTTAGCTTCCATTTTTTTCTCTTTTAAAACATAGCATTCAAGCTACATTATTACCTTTCAAAAACATTTACTTATTTGTGAGTGTATATGTGTGTGCCTATGTGGATTTATGTATACCACATGTATGCAGGTGGCCATGGAACGAGAGTACTGGTCGTTGGTTGTAAGCCACTTGATGTGGGTGCTTGGAAAGCAAATTTGGGTCCTCTAAAAGGGTAGTAACTGTGTGCCATCTCTGCAGCCATTTATTTACTTTAAAGTTAATACACCAAGGGGGAACACTTCTTTGTCAGGGTGGGCTCCTGGGAGGATATACATATGGCTCTAGGTGAGACTCTTAACAGGAGGGGGGACATGAAGACTGAAGGGACCACCTTCTAGCCAGGCAGGACTAGTGGAAGGAGGGAACAACAACCCACCAACAAAACCTGTGATCCAGAAATTACGCTGCCTACAAGAGGTTCAGGGAATGTTCAACCAACAATTGGCCCAACCTGAGATCCATCCCACTGCAGAGAGCCAGCCCCTGACACTATTTAATGATGCTCTGCTCTGCTTGCAGACAGGAGCCTAACTTGTTTAGACAGTCATCTGGGAGGCTCCAGGCAGCAGTGTATCTAGGACTTGCAGCCAAGCGTGGGGCAGAGTTTCAGAAGTTCCTGAGGAAGTGTTGGGGAAAGATGGAAGGACCTAGAGGGGACAGGAACCTCACAAGAAGACCACCAGAGACAACTAATTCAGTCCTATGAGGACTTACAGAGACTGAAGGAGCATGTATGGTCTGGACCTAGGCCTCCTGCATGTATGTGGCCAATGTGTGGCTTGGTCTTCATATAAGGCTTTTGGAGAGTGAAGGGGGAAGGGCTGTTTCTAACATAGACTATACTCCTTGCTTTGGGATCACTTCCTCCTGGCAGGGCTGCCTTGACTGGCCTCAGGGGCTGAGGATATATTCAGTCCTGATGTGACTTGATGTGCTGGGCAGGGTCGATAGAGGGAAAGATGCTCCCCTTTTCTGGGATGAAAGGGAGAGGAGAATGGAGAAGGAGGAAGGAGAGGAGCAAAGGGGCACCCTTAGGATGTAAAGTAAATAAACTGAAATTAAAATAATAAAAAAGAAGAAAAAGTTAATGTGTTCCATTATGCAATTTTCAAACATTCTTGCTTTATTTCTGGTTCTTTTATTCTAGTAGAACAGAAGTCTGTTTTGACTTGGTAGCATGTTTCTTTCGATTCCGTGGCTCTGTAGTTTAACTTGAGGTCGAGTGTTAGGTGATAGCTACAGCCTGGCTCTGTTGGTTAGGCTTACTTTTTATGTATATTATACATTTTTGGATTTTTTGTTACGAATACTTTTCTGTTTCTAATGCGGATTGCACTGAATCCATACACCACGTTAGGTAACATAGCCATTTTCACTGTATTCTGACCAAAAACCATAGGAAAGCTTTTCACCTCTAGAGATCTTTTACCCCCTTATCCCTTTGTTCCTAGACACAGTATTTTTTGAAGTCATTATAAAAGAGATTCCTTCCTCAGCACTTTTTTAACGGTACATGGAAGAGCTAGTCATTGTGCATAGATTTTGTATTGTGTTGCCTTGCTTTGCCTGTATCTTCCAGAATTTATATTTCACTTATGTCAGACCCTTTCCCCTTAGAGCACTGAGCATTACTTCTAGGCCATAAAATTTATCCTTGTGAGAGATGTTGTTTGTACTTTACAACAGCTGATGTGACTTCTGTGTTACCTTGGGGCCAGACATTATGTTTACCTCAGTCAGTCTCCCTAGGCCCTAATTCACTGTCTGAGTCAAAAGTATCCATTCTGTGATGGAAGCCAGGTACACTTAGTAAAGAATTTCATGTAAACATGTCCTAAGCTTTGTTGTACTCATGGGCTGACTTAATTGTTATCTGGACACTTTTTTTCCAAAATTGTGCTGTGTTTAAATATGACTAAAGTAACATGATCTGTGTCAGACTCCAAGATGTCTTAGCCTGGCACTGGTTACCAAACCAGGCTGATCCAAGTTTCATTCATTTTTGTTTTTGTATGTAAAATATTTCATAAAATATATAAATAAAGAAAAAAATATATATATAAATAAATCAAAATGGTAAATATACAAAATTCCAAAATTCAATGACTATATAACATGTGGATTTCCATGCCATTTATTTGAATTATGACTAGTATAACCCATTTGATGAATGATTTATTTTAGCTACATATCTCTCTAAATCAGAACAAATTATTATGGTGTCATCTAGAATTTATTAATCTTCCAACTTAGCATACTTTATATATAAGCCGGCATTCTTCCTTTAAGTTATAGATCTTCATGTGCCTTCATTTTTTAGCATTTTTAAAATTCATTTTTTTATAATTTATTCACTTTACGTCTCTATTGTAACCCCCTCCCTCATCTCCTTCCAGTACCACCCTCCCTCCTTCTTTCCCCCATCTCCCCACTTAGTCCTCACTAAGGGGGACCTACCATCTGACCCCAGCCTATTAAATTTCATTAGGAATGTCTGCATCCTCTTCCACCATGGCCTGGATAAGCTGCCCCATCATGGTGGAGTGATCAAAAGATGGGCATCAGAGTCCTTGTTAGAGACAGCTCCTGCTCTTCCTGCTAGGGAACCCAAATGATGCTCCATGGTAAAACAACGACCTTTGCTCAACTATGTTAATATAAGCTTTATTCATAAAAGCCAGAGTCTGGAAACAACGTAGATGCCCCTCCACCAAAGAATGGATACAGAAAATGTGGTACATTTATACAATTGAATACTACTCGACTACTGAAAACAAAGAAACCATGAAATTTGCAAGCAAATGGATTGATCTAGAAAAGATCATCCTCAGTGAGGTTAAACCAGAACCAGAAAGATATGCATAGTATATACTCATTTTTAAGCAGATATTAGCCATATAATACAGGGAAACCACACTACAATTCACAGACCTAAAGCTAAGTAACAAGGAGGACCCTATGGAAAATACTTAATTCTCATTCAGAAGGGCAAATAGACTAGAAACTGGAAGCTGTTGAAGAGAGGGCACAGGATGGGAGCCTACCAGAGATGTCCTCTGAATTACTCCACCCAGCAGGGGATCAAAGTAGATGCTAGGACTCACAGCCAAACTTTGGGAAGAGCATTGGGAATCCTATGAAAAAGTGGGAGATAGAAGGACCAGGAGGGGGCAAAAGCTCTACAAGGATACCAACAGAGCCAACAAATCTGGGCCCATGGGGCCCTGAAGAGACTGAGGCTACAGCCAAGGACCGTGCATGGGAAGGATCTAGACCCCCCCCCCCAAGCTCATATGTAGCCCACAGGAAGCTCAGTCTTCAAGTTTCATTCTTTCTTCACCATTATCAGTTTTCCCTACTTGCAGTAAAGCCTTCATGAACCTCCCAAATTCCCCATCTTATCTAGGACAATATCTTGACATTTCAAAATGGTAGTTTATTACTAGATTATTGTTAGCTTTGAGCCTGATGGTTTAATCATCTACTGTTTATAAAACTAGAGACAGGCAGTATAGGACACAGCTTTTATAAAGTTAATAGTTTTTGTTAAAATTGTTCAGAGGCTCTTGGAGTCTAGGCGAGCAGCAAATGCTAATGTCGATAATGAATCCTATCTTTCTAATGTGCTTTGGGGAGCATAAGTAACTCACCTTCCAAGTAAATTTATATACCCATTATATAGTTTATTGTTATGTATATTTATATCCTCTGGAAACAACAGGATTCAAAAAAATTAGGAAATATATTTGAAGAATAAAATCTTACATGAGTTGAATTATACATTTCTCACTAGAAGGTATGTTGAAGTTCTAATTCTCGAGGCCCATGAGTGTGCATTTGTTATGAATAGGGATAATATATAATAACATACACACGGACACAATAAGGTTAAACTGGTATAGTGTGGACTTAAAAGCCAGCATGCAGCTGCGAGTCGAGGAGAGCCACAAATCTCTGACAAACAGGCATTAAGAAGTGGCAGGGATTACTCTAAAAACTTCAGAGAGAACACGACCCTGTCAACACCCTGATCTTCTAACCTCTAGAACTGGGAGAAAATACATCGCTTTTGTTCTACACTACTTTTGGAGCATCTGTTACAAGAGCTCCAGGAAAGAAATGTTATAAAGTTTAATTTATTGTTCATTAAGGAATTCCATTATTATACCTGAGTGGTATCGGGGTAATGTTTACCGTTTACATATTTCCTAGTATATATTAAATGGAACACTACTTTACCAAGATTCACGGTGCATTTTTATTTGCATTGAATACTCAGTTACCTTTCAGAGAGATTCAGTAATGGAGAAAATACATTTATAATTGCCTACAATATTGTTAGAAGTGTTCATTATTCCTTCTTGTAAAACCAGATTCCATCCTGGTATCATATTGTTCCTGCCTGAACTATTTTATTTTAAATATATCTGGTGGTGTTGTAGTCTGCTAGTGAGAATTTATTTTATGCTTTCTAAGAAGGTTTTTATTTTGCCTTTATTTTTGAAAGATATTTTCATGGATTATAGACTTAGGTTGAATTTTCTTATTTTGCCTGGGTATTTTACTATGTTTAAATACCTAACTTCAATATTTTTAAAACTTTTTATTAGCATCTATTCATTGTTTATAGTACTTGCATACAGTGTGTAAAATCCAATCTCCTCTTATCAGTCTCCCCACTAATCATTATTATCCTACAGTCAGATCAACACAATTTTGCCTATGAGACAGAACAAGTAGTAATTGTTTTTCATGTGTTTATTTTTCACTTAAAATTCTACAGTTGCTACATGAACTCAGTGGCTCGCTCTGTGATCACCTCCCCTTGGGGGAGCCTTGCCAGGACACAGAGGAAGACAATGCAGCCAGCCTTGATGAGACCTGATAGGCTAGGGTCAGATGGAAGGGGAGGAGGTCCCCCATATCAGGGGACTAGGGAAAGGGCATATGGGAAGAAGAGGGAGGGTGGGTGAGAATGGGAGGAGACAAGGGAGAGGGCTGCAGCTGGGATACAAAAATGAATACATTGTAATAAATAAATATATAAACAAAATAAAATTAAAAATTCTCCAGTTGCATCCATGTTTGCTACAAATAACATTTCCTCCTTTATTATGTACAGAATATTATTTGGCTATATGTAGCATGTAATTTTCGTTCTATAAGTTAGCTGTTGTGAACAGTGCCACAGTGGTCATGAGAGTGAAGGCATCACCTTTGGAAATTCATTTTAGTTTATTTGGATAAGCACTCATGCATGGGGCTGTGGGCTCATATGTGGACTTAGATGTCTGAGGAACCTCTGACCTGCTTTGCATAGTAGCTGCAATATGAACTCTAACCCAGTGTAGGCGTGGCTTGTTTTGTTTTGTTTTGTTTTGTTTTTTTGATCTAGTATGTTTCTTTTTCTGTAATAGCCATTCTCCCTGGATGAGATGCTGTCTCATAGTTGTTTTTTTTTTCCTTTGTTCGAGCAAGGTATATCCTTACTTAAGGATGTATGTGTGTGCCTCCATTTTTCTTTTGCTGACCTTACATCAGAAAACAAAAACAAAAACTGAGTCATCAAGTCAGTAATTTCATGAACATTTCCTTCTCATGTTATAATTGTTGGATATTTAGAAATTAGATTACTTTTCTGCAACTCTGACTATAACATAGATTAAAAGGTAGGCATTTCTTGTTTGAATGAATATAAATTAACCCTATGATGCTAGTGAGACTGTTCTTTATTGTTATTGAATTTATTGTCATATATTCATTGTATATAGAGATGTTTCACAAAGACATTTCCATACAAATATATCATGTACCTCAATGGCGTCCTCCCCTACATCTTGCTTTCCCCTTTTACTATTTTATTAACTACCCCCAGGGAGTCTCGCTTCTATTTTTATGTCCTCTACGCTTAATGTGCTTTTCTACATCTACATATAGAATCTACAATTCGTTACAAATCTGTGATGTTTGTCTTTTTGAATCTTACGTCACTACATTAGATGCTCTTCAGTTACATCTGCTTTTCTTCAAATGATGTAATTTCTTTGCCTACGGTTGAATAAAGATCTGTGAGTACATATGTCAGGTTTTCTTTTCCGTTCACCTGCTGATGGACACCCAGGCTGACTCCTTCACTTGGCTACTGTAAACAGTGCAACTATTTCTGTGGTGTGCTGATTTAGCCTCTGTTGGGTATATACCCAATAGTGTTCTCAGTGAGTCACATGGCATAGTCTAGTTTTTGGAGTTATCTCCATACTTATTTATATGAATTTCCTTCCCCTTGCATTCCTGCCAGCAATTTTGCTAGTTGTTTTCTTTTTCTTTTTCTTTTTTTTTTTTTAATTACAGCCTTTCTGGCTGATGTGAAATGGAGTATCAGTGTTGTTTTAATTTACATTTCCCTGATACCTGAAGATGCAAACTTATTGAAGTGACTCATTAATTCATTGGCCATTTGTGATTCATAGTTTGAGCATTGCCTATTTTAACTAAAGGCCAATTTATTGATTGGATTATTTGGGCCCTTGCTATGGAGTCTTCTAAATTTTTACATATTATAGACGTAATAATGTGTAGTTAGCTGATGTTTTCTCCCATTCAGTAGGCTTTTCCTCACTGAATTATTCCCTTTGCTGTGTGGCAGCTTCTCAATTTAATGAACTACTATCTGTCAATTCTTAGTTTTGTTTCCTAAACTGTTGGAATAATTTTCGGAAAGTCCTAGCTAGTGCTGATATCTTGAAATGTTCCCTCTGACTGTTTCAGACTGTCGTGTGTCAAGGCCTTCGGTCCATTTATAATTAATTTTTATGCAGGATGAAATAAAGGGAACTCCTTTTATTCTTCTACATATGAGTATCCAGTTTTCATAGTACCACTTATTGAAGAGGCTATGTTTCCTACAATACATGTTTTTGGTGTCTTTGTCAAAAAATCAGGTGGTGGCAGCTCTGTGGGGTTATATCTGGGTCCTTTGTCTATCCCACTGTTCTGCATTTCTACTTTTGTGCCAGTTGCATTATGTTTATCTTGACATCAAATATGGTGATACTCCTAGCATTGGTCTTTTTGTTCAATATTGCTCTGTAACTGTCAACCTGCCACAATGTAGAATCACCTGGAAAGGCAGTCGCAATGAGGGGTTGACTAGATCAAGGGTTGATTACCAGGAGTTGGCTGGCAGGCAGGGCTTTGAGAGAGTTTCTTACTTGGGTTAATTGAAGTGGAAAGACACACTGACTATGGGTAGCACCATTTCATGGACTAGGGCTCGGACTGAATGGAAAGGAAAGAGCAAGCTGAGTATTACCATGACATGCGTACGCTCATTTTACAATGCTCTTGAGCATGGATATGACTAGATGCTTTAAAGCCCTGCCCCTTTGGCTTCCCCCACAATGATGGGCTGTAATCTGGAATTTAATTGGTTGAAATCCCCTTGCTCTCTATTTTGCTTAGTTCAAATGATTGTCAGTTTTGTCTTTTCAAAGAACCAGCTTTGTTACATTGCTTCCCCCCCCCCGTTTGGTTTTGTTTTTATTTCACTGATTTTTTTTGTCCTGTTTTTTGTTACTACACCCCTATCTTAGGGTTTTGTTGCTGTGAAGAGACACCATGGCAACAGCAACTCATACAAAGGAAAACATTTGATTGGGGCTGGCTTAAAGTTTCAGAGGTTCAGTCATCATGGCAGGATGCATAGAGGTGTGCAGTCAGACAGGGTGCTGGAGTACAAAATGGGAGTTCTACATCTTGATCCGCAGGCAGTAGGAAGAGACAATGGCACACTCTCTCCAACAAGGCTACACTGCCTAATACTGCTACTCCCTGTGAGCCTATGGAGTCCATTTTCTTCAAACTACCATACCACCCACCTATGAACTGATTTTGCATTTGGTTGGTTCTGTTTGTTTCCTTGCAACCTGAGATACATCAGCAAGTTTTCTGTGACTTCTGACAGCAGGGTAATATCTACCTGTTTTGAGACCAGAAGTTGAGGTTAGGTCTTTTTCTCCACCACTCTCCACCTTATATTTGGAGATATGGTCTTTTACCGAACTCAGAGTTCATTGATTCACAAGACTATCTAGCTATAAACCCCAGAGATCATTCTTCCTGTCTACCCACCCCAGCTCCGGGGTTATAGATGCCATGCCTGGATTTTGTGTGGGTGCTAGCGATCTGAACTCAGATCCTTTTGCTCCAATGTCAGGTACTTTACTTTACTTTATATCAGATAGGATACAGGAGATCACTTGAATTTTCTTGTAGTTATTAAAACTTGCTATGTCCTATAATATGGAGTAACTCAGAGACTGTTCCATGAGTTGCTGAGGAGAAGATGCTGTATTCTGCAGGGTTTGAGTAAAATAGTCTGTAGCTATGTAATGCCATTTCCTTTAAACTTTTACTTGGACGTTTCCTTGTTGATATTTTGTTGGGATAGCTTGTTAACTGCTGAGTAAAGTGCCAACCATATGTACTATTACTGTGTTTGGGTCAGTTTTTGCCTTTCTGCCCAGTACCGTTTGATTTATGAACTTGGTGTGATGATACTAAGCCCATACATATGTAGAATTGCTATATCTTCTAAATGGGTTGTTTTCTGAAATAATACAAAGTGAGTTGAGTTTGTCTCTTTTATTTTTGATTGCAAGACTAACTTGTCAATTATAAGCATGGCTATATCCTTTTGTCTCGTTCCATTTGGTTGGTATCTTAGCCAGTGTTGTATTCCTGTGAAGAGACACCACGACTAAAGCAATGCTAATAAAAGAAAGCATTTCATTAGAGCTTGCGTATGGTCTCAGGCTTGCTTATAGTCCATTATCATCATAGCTAGGAACACGGTGACACACAGGCAAACATAGTACTGGAAAGTAGTTGAGAGTTATACATATGGACCTGTGGGCAGCAAGAAGAAAGAGAGGTATTGGGTCTGGCTTGGGGTTTTGAAACCTCAAAGCCTACCTCCAGTGACGCACATCCTCCAACAAGCTACACCTATTAATTCTTTTCTAATGCTCTTCTCTGATGACTAAGCATTCAAATATATAAGACTATGGAGGCTATTCACACTCAAATCATCATATTCCACTCCCTGGCCCCCATAGGTTAATAGCCATATTGTATCATAATGCAAAATTATATTCAGTCCTCATTGTCAATCACAGCCTCAACAATTTAAAAGTCCAAAGTCTTTTTTAAGACTCACAGCAATCCTTTAACTACAATACTCTGTAAAATAATAATGAAGATGCAGATCACATACTTCAAACATACAATGGTACAGGATAAACGTTACCATTCCAAAAGGGAGGAGCATAGTGAGGAAATACTGGACCAAAATAAGAATGAAAACCAGCAGGACAAACTCCAAATTCTACATCCCAAAGTTGGATGTCAAAGCATTCTTCAGATCTCCAACTCCTCTCAGTTTTGTTGACTGAATACTCTCTCTCCCTTGAGCTGGTTTCACACTTGACCTGCAGCTTTCCCTGGCAGATATCCCATCACTCTAGGATCTCCAACACCTTGGGGTTTCCAAGGCAATCCAGGATTTTCCTTCACAGCTTCATGCAATGACCTCTCTGGGCCTTCCTGCAGAGACACCACTTGGCCTCTGTGGCTTTCCTTAGCCACAGAGGGAGATTCCACAACTCCTTTCTTGTATCCTTGACTCTAAAGCCAGAACCATGTGGACAAGGCTGCCAAGTTCAGCTGCTTCATGGCCTGGGAACTTTGTCCCTTCTTAAATATTTGCATTAACTTTCTGGCTTGGGTGGGTTTCTTCAGTGGCTTCTGTTACTGCTTAAGTTTTTCTTTGATTCTTTTCACAAGTCAGAAGCTTAAATGATGGATCCTGCCCTGAGGTCCTTCCATTTATTCTATTTAACATTAGATTTTCCTTTAAACTTTTATCTGTTTGAGCAATGGACTTGGCTACAACTTTACATTTCTTGGTGCTCCTCTTCTTCTCAAACTGTATATTTTGTATTTTTCCTTACTCAGTTTGTTCCTTTTCATTATAGCTCTGTATAAGAGCGGTTGCTAATAACCGCCCAATACAGTTGATAGCAGGTGCCTTGAAATCTCCTCTGCCAATGCTGTTAATCTAAAACACTTCAGTTTAGCCTTAGGCATATTTTTTGGACAAAGGCAGAAAGTTGCTACATTCTTTGACAAAGTAGCACAAGAATGGTCTCTAGGCCAGTTTCTTCTCTGAAACTTCTTGGGCTGACTCACTGTCATCCACACTGCTTGTAGCACTGCTGTCTTCCACGTTCCAACTAGCATGGCCCATTATCCCTGCTTAAAGCATTCAACGTCTTTCCTAATCCAAAAATTCCAAATCCCACATTCTGCCAACCAGCAGCATGGTCAGGTCCTATCACTGTAGTCCCTGGTACCAACTTCTGTCTTACCCAGCATTCTATTGCTGTGAAGAGATGCCTTGACCAAGAAAACTCTAATAAAAGAAATCATTTAATTGGGGCTTCCTTGCAGTTTAGTCCATTATCCTCATGGCTTGAGCAGGGTGCTATGTAGGTAGATAGGGAGATGGAACATAGCTGAGAGTTCTTTATCTGGATCTGCAGGCAACAGTAAAGAGAACCACTGAGCCTGGCTTGGGCTTTGGAAACCCCAAAGCTCACGTGCAGTGACACAGTTTCTCCAACAAGGCTACACCTCCTAATCTTTCTCAAGTATTGCTACTCCCTGATGACTATGCATTCAAATATAGGAGCCTGTGGGAGCCATTCTCATTTCAACCACCACAGTTGCCATGCCCCTTTCTATCCCTTTTCAGTAAGGCTGAGTGGGCCTTTGCCAGCCTTTCTTGCATTTCTTACAGGCAAGAAATTGTTGTGTCCTGTTTTTAATTCAGTCTGCTTTTAATTGGAGAACAAAAGCCATTATCATTCAGAGTTGTTGCTCAAAGGTATGTAATGAATTCTGTCCTGTGTAAGGATTGGGACTTTCCCCACGCTTTACTTGTCTGTTATTCTAGTGCAGCCTTTCAAATTTTTATTCTGCGTGAAGAATTCCTTCAAGTTGTGTATTTCTTTAGTTTGTGCTTATAATGGGAACTTTTCTTCTTCAATATTGAATAGCTCTGCTATCTATAGAAGTTTTTGTCTGACAGTTATTGTCTTTAAGAGTTTGAAATACACCATTTTTGCCCTCCTGGACTTCTATTTCTTCTGTGAAATTTGTTCTAATTCTGGTGGATTTGCTATTATATATGACTTGAAGCTTATTTCAATGTGGTGTTCAGCATTACTGTTTTGTATACTTAGGTGGTTTGAATATAATATGGCATGGGGAAGGTTTCATTTTTATAGTTTTATCTGTTTGGAATTTTAAATGTGCCCTGTATCTAATGTCTATCTTTTTATTTAAGTAATTTTCTACTCTGGGCTTATTAAACAACTCTCTATGATTTTAGTTATCCTTCTGCATCCTTAATTCATTCATAAATCTGGTGTTTTAGCAGTGTTCCACAGATCTTCACTGTTTTTCTCATACTTCATTATATTTGTTTTCTGAGTTCTAATTAGCCTGCCTACCTTATTGTTAAACACTCTAGTCCAGTCTTTTCCATGGTCCATTCTGTTGGTGTTGAAGTTTTTATTTGACTTATTGGGCTTTCCACTTCTGAATTGTCTATTTGGATTTTTTATCAGTATTTCTGTCTCCTTATTGAATTTTTCAAAGCCTTTATGGTAGTGCTTCTCAACCTGTGGGTCACAAACCTTTGGAGGCTAAACAACCTTTTCACAGGGGTTGCCTAAGACCCTCAGAAAACACAGATATGAACCATAAAACACATTATAATTTATAGCATAGCAAAATTATAGTTATGAAGTAGCAATGAACATAATTTTATGGTTAGCTGTTAACACAACATGGGGACCTCTCTTAAGGGGTTACAGATTTAGAGGTTGACAACCTTGCTGTATGGGCTTCCTTATTTGATTCGTTTTATTTGATTTTTTAAAAAAATCCATTTCATTTACTTCTGTCATTTTTTGTTGTTGTTGTTAAACAGTCATATACATTCTTTTTTAATTCTTTGCTGACAAATTCTTTGATAAATCACGTTCTTTGGAATTAATCACCATGACGTCAGCAATTTTTTGGCAGTCTGTTGCCTTGGGAGTGTCTCTTGTGTTTTTGTCTGTGTGTCTGGGATTGGTTGGATTTTTGAGAGTCACAGTGTTTTTCAGTTGAAGTTTTCACAGGGGTCTGGTCAGAGTAGCCTGTAATAGGGTTAAGAGGCTGTTCTTTTCCTCTGGACTGGGAGTGTAATTCAGTACCTAATCCTGGGAGACCCAACAGGCTTTGAGCATGGGGTGTAATCTCCAACACTACCAAGCATAGGATATTATCTGCAGGACCAACCCCAAATGATTGATGGACCTACTGTGAAAATATAGTGATGGTTAAAAACAATTGCCCCTCTGCTTCCAGTAACCTTGAGGGAACACAGGAATAAGAATGATGGAGTATTATTGCATGCCCTAGATAGTAAGGCTATGACATTGCTAGAAATAATAGATCAAAGACAGTTGACTAGATGGTGGGGTTGGGAACTTGACTGGAGTAAGATAAGATTAAAAATTTTTTAAATTACAGAAAAATTATAAATTAAGACTTACAGGAGGAAATAGTGGGGATAGTGAAAAATAATGAACCAGAAATGAGAGGGAAAGTGTAGTGTAGTGTGTGTGTGTTTTTTTTTTTTTTTGTAAGACAAGTAGCCCAGTAAATATGGACATGGATATAAAAACATAAATATAGATATGACATAAAGACATAACAGTCATATTACCTAACTGACCAATGTAAACTCTCTTTAAAAGGTGAAAATACAATAATATATATCAGTTAAGATCTCTCCCTTTTTTTTGTATTTACGGCTGCGGAAAATATTCCCTCCCTGACCCTGAGATTTCTTCTGAATTTCACTTTGCAAGTGTTGAAGCAGCCATCTGTGTCTCCAGTTCAAAACAGCTTGACCGAACTGATAGACTGATTGGGATTGTCTCAGTCAGGTCAGATAGCTGGCCTATGAGGGTGAACCTTGGCATCAACAGCCCTCCCTTAGAAGGTTTCCAGCCCACAGAGTACTCGCCAAGCAGCTTGCGAGTTTTTCTGAGTATTCTGGGTTATCTAGCTTGCTCTCTTTGGATTTCAAGGTCCTAGGCTCTCGTCCCTGCTTGCATTGTCCTCCCAGGTGGAAACTTGGTCTCACCGGGTGTGAGACTGAGATTTCAACCCGAGAATGCTTGGGTCCTTGAGTTACAGGATAGGTCGTCTCCTGTAGGATGTCCATGTCGTTCTGTAGTTCTCCAGGTCTCCTCCCTCAGCGGGAGATGGAGGAGAGGCCTTGGAATTTGGAGACAGACACAATTGCGCAGTGTTCTGTACTCTCCCACGATGAGCACTTTGATGGCACTGCTTATCTAGGACCTGCTGTCCTCGCCGCCCTGAGCTTGGTATTAGTGTCACAGATCAGAGGCAGTGGATGGATTCCCGGGGTCCGACTCATGCAGCTGCTTAGACTGGGTTTCAAATTGTTCTGTTTTCTCCCTATGCTTCTAGAAGGTTTACTTTTTCCAAAAGCTTATTTAGATTTGGGGGAGGGGTTTCCATTTTTCCCTATAACTATTTCTGTCTGAGGCTCCATGTTGCAGTCGGGTTTTTCTTTTATGCATCAAATAGTCACTATTCTGTGTTGTCAAGAGTATCACAGTCTGACTATGTCTGTCTATGGTGACCCTTTCTTGCCCTTCCACACACATTAACCCCCCCCCCCTTTTTCCCTTCAAGACAGGGTTTCTCCACGTAGCCTTGACTTCAACTTCCTTTTAAGCTAGAAAAGGCAAGTTTTCTCTCAGATTCATGTTACTTGCTTCTACCCCTCTCCCCACTTTCATAAATCTTAACTGAATTTTGACTTGAGGTTTTGACATTTGTCATTTATATATATCCTTTAAAAAGTGTCTATCTAGTTCATTTGCCCATTTTATTGCATTATTTAGTTTTAAATTTATTTTAAGTACTTTATATATTCTGGATGTTAATCCTCTAGCAGACTAGTAGAAGGTAAAACTTTTCTCCTGTTCAGTAAACCATCTCATTTCTCTGTTGGTTGTTTCTTCAGCTTTTTTGTTTTATATAATGCTGCTTTTGATTTGTTTTATGTTTTTATCTAGAAATAAACTTTTGGTGTATGAGCAATCATTTTTCTTATCAACATCTTGAGCTGTGTCCCCTGTGTTTTCTTCTGGTCATATTATAGCTTCAATTTTACTCTTTGGGTCTTTGATCCTTTTTTTTTAACATGTAGATATCCAATTAGACCAGCACCATTTGTTGATGATACTATCTTTTTTCCATTGTATGGTTTTGGCATCTTTGTCAAAAACCAGGTGTCCATAAGTGTGTGGGTTTATTTCTGGGATTTCTATTCTATTCCACTAATCCACCAGCCAGTTTCTATGCTAGTACCATACAGTTTTTTATTACTGTTGCTCTATAGTACAGCTTGAGAATAAGGATGGAGATACCTCCAGAAGATCTTTTATTGTAGAGGATTGTTTCAGTGATTCTGGGTTTCTAGTTATTCCATATGAAGTTGAGAATTTTTCTTTCAAGCTCTGTAAAGAATTGTGTTGGTAATTTGATGGGAATTGCATTGAATCTGTAGATTGCTTTTGGTAAGATGGCCTTTTTTACTGTGTTAATCCTGTCAAGCTCCTGTCAAGCCATGAGCTTGAGAGATCTTTCTATCTTCTGATATCTTCTATTTCTTTCTTTAGAGACTTGAAGTTTTTTTTTCATACAAGTGTTTGTCTTACTTGGTTAGAGTCACACTAGGTACTTTATGTCCTTTTTGGCTATTGTGAAGGGTGTTATTTCCCAAATTTGTTTCTCAGCCCATTTGTCTTTTGTATACAGGAGGGCTACTGATTTTTTTTTTTGAGTTAATTTTGTATCCAGCCACTTTTCTGAAGGTGTTTATCAGCTGTAGGAGTTTGCTGGTAGAATTTTGAGGGTCACTCATGTATACTATCTTGTCATCTGCAAATACTTTGAGTTCTTCCTTTCCGATTTGTACCCCTTTGATCTCCTTTAATTGTTTATTCCTCTAGCAAGAACTTCAAGAACTATGTTGATCCATTTTGAGTTTATTATTATACAAGTAGAGAGACAGAGTTCAAGTCTCAAAACCTGTATATGCAAATTCCAGTTTTCACACTAAAACTGATGTTCTATTTTGAAGTTATAGTCTCCCTGATTGAAACCAAAAAATAAAAAATAAAAACAGAGTCAGGAGGAGGCTCAAGGACTTAGTGTTTTGCAGAAAAAGAACAGTACAAGCAAGAGGAAATCCCAGTAGCTACCAAGAGAAAGGGAGATGAAGGAAAGAGTCATGGCTTTTAAATTAATGGGGACATAAAGAAACAAGGTAAATTTTGGCTATGTTGTCAGGAAAAAAACAACAACATATATATATAGGGGTTCCCAGCTACATATCTGACTTCAGATATCAGAATACCTCTGCAACACACAAAACCAAGTAATTTTCCATGCAAAATAAATAAATAAAACATCATAAATTCAGTTTCATTCATAACAGCTTCTACCAAATAAAATAAAATGTCTAGAAATAAATTTAACGAAAATATCTTCATAAAATACTGATGAAAAATAAAATAGTGAGGTATTATTTTTCTATACTTAATTAGTTCAGCTATTTTTTTAAATGAAAATATGTTGAGTTTTCTGCATCTACTGAGATAATCATAGGATTTTCATCCTTCATACTGCTGCTGTGATATATTACATGTATTGCTTTGTGAATATTGAAAACAGTCCTACAGTTTTTGGATGAGACAAAATCCTCGTGCTACGTAATCATTGAGATGTATCTGGTGAATTTGATTTGCTAGTGTTTTGTGGGGAGTCTTTGAAACAATATTGTTCTGCCAATGCTGCTGGGGAAGACACAAGCATCCATTCAAAATAGAATACTGTGTATTCTATTGAATACTGTGTATTCAAAATAGAATACCAAGAAACACTCCAACCAACTCTAGCTTAGCAATCAAGGAACCCATTGGGGCTTCTTGAGAGCGGCCAGGGTGACTGGAGGCAACTGCATCATGAAACAGCCCATCCCAGCACAGGGGAGGAATCACAAGCACAAGCACTGTATCCCTGGAGCTCTCTGGAAGACATGTGGGGTGCTGCATTAAAAATCCCTATCTTCTTTGGCAATTGTTTGCTACTTATATAACCCCAGGGCTCTGCATCTTGTAACTTTCCTAACTTCTGAGATTTTTAGTTTCCTAAATCTCATGGGTTTTGTTCCTTGCTTAAAAAAAATAATCAATGTTTTAGATTTGAGGAAATAACTATGCAACATACATTGTCAGGAACATCCATCTATATTTATTTGTAGGAAGCATATTATTGGGTCCTGTTTTCTTCAGTCCATCTATGTAATTTAATTGGAAAATCTGGTCCATTAATATTCAAGGTTACTCTCAATACATGGAAGAGAAATGACAAAGTGATAAGCGCTTCCTGTGTGATCTGAACACAACTTACTCCTCTTCTGTGTTTGTGGTTTGACATTTTATATACTGATGAGTTTGGTTCTTCTCTTGAGTATATTTGTTTTTCTAATTATGTTTATATTTTAACATGCTAAATATGGCAGTTAATATTAATTTCTGGGTGTAAAGCATCCTAAAGTGTGTGCATGTGTGTGTGTGTGAAGCTGATCTGGTGCTCATAAATATCTTCATTAAAAAAGACATCATGTTGCTCTTGTCATAATTTTGGTTGAGAGTTTAGGACTTGAACTATATCACTCCATCCTTTCCTGACCCGCAGAGTTCCCATGGAGAAACAGTTCCCTGTTCATCTGGTGGAGAAGCTATAAAATATGACTTGGTGCCTTTCTACTGTAAAATTGAAGTTTTCCTTTACCTCTTCATCTTTACAGTTAGTCTATGATTTACTGTGGCATAGATCTTTCAGAGTCCTGTCAACTTGGGATCCCATAAGTTTCATATACCTGGATCTGCATATCTTTTTGAAGAATAGGGAATGTTTATGCTATTATCTCACCGATAAGATTTTCTGTACTTTTGACTTTTCTCTGGAGTATTCCAAAAACGAGAAATTTGTTCAGTTAATCATGTCCCACTGGTCTTGACTGCTCTCTTCACTCTTGTGTCCCTTTGGAATTAACAAATTGCCTTTTCCCCTCATTAACTGGTACCTCTTGTGCTTCATATAATTCTACCCCTTTTCTGGGGAGACCTTCTTAGTAGGAGCCAGTTTGTTTTTGTAGTGTTGGTTTTGTTTCTAGCTGATAACAGAGCATCCTCTCCCTATGCCGTCCCTTCGGTGGCTGTGACCAATGACTTATCACAGTAAACAGTGTAGTGGAGTAGAAGATACTGCTTCTGCAGGTCGGGAAAGCGTGGTGACAACAGAGGCCAAGACGCATGTTGTGCAGGCAGCAGTGGGAGTGACGTGCTCACTATGTGCCTAGTACATGATGGGATGGGTAGCCGTGAATATGTTCTTGCATACTACTGGTGATACTTTTACTACTTCTAAAGGCCCCCAGAGCTGATAGTCGTGGTCATGCACGCTGTCGCAAAGGAAACTGCGTGGCAGTGAGAGGTGCAGTGTGTATCCGGGGATGAGACAGCGACACCCAGTATTATTTAAATATCATTTTAAAATGTCTTTTCCCTAAAATTAACTTGAAAACCTTGTATAACTATGTAAATTGTGTGTGGATGTTTTGCCAGCATCTGTGTCTGTATACCACATGCATGGCTGGAACTCTAACAGACCAGGAAAGGGGGTCAAGACCCTTGTAAGTTGAGTTGCAGATGACTGTGAGCCTTGTGGGTTCTGGGAATCAAACATGGGTCCCCTGGAAGAGCACCTGCTGCCTGTCACTGCTGAGCCATCTCTCAACCTTTATTTAAATATTCCTTTCCTAGTCCACCTGCCTTCCTCTGGTAACAACACCACGTGTACATTTAGCTACTTGAAATTGAGTCAGAGTTCATTGATACTGTGTTCAGTTTTTATGAAGTGATTTTTCTAAATAAATTTTTTGTCTGGTTTTTCTTGCTATGCTCTCAAGTTTATCTATCTATCCTCTAATATATAATATTCTCTTAATCTTGTTAGGTATACTTTCAATTTTACATCTTCAGTTTGGGTCCCTGTAACAGCTTCAGTGATACTATTTAATGTGCTCTTGAATATATTGAGGTTAATTGGCTTCCCACCTTCCACTTCTATCAGCTGAGTCATGTCTGGGTTACTTTGTGTTGACTGATGTCTTTTAATCCTCATATGGGTTGCATTTCCCAGGCTTACTTTCCTGTAAGCCTGGGAATTTTAAAGTATTGAGAGGCAGATAGCCCTTGGTGTGATTTATTTATTTATTTGGGAAACTTCAAACTTGGGGTATTGCTTTTAGACTTTATTAGACAAGATTTAAGCTACATCGAAGGTTGATGTTTCCCAACTCAGGGCCTCCCAGATCTTGGCACAATTGATACATGTAAAAGGCCTCAATCTGACCTTGAAACCCAGCACATTACATAACCAGCCAAAAACAGATCTGTAATTTCAGGAAAGCCCCCAGATGTACTAACCATGCTTTTTGACTTCTGTATTTCTGTTTCTTTCTGCTTAATGTAGTTCTTGTGTGCAAAATACAAAGGGCTGTAAGGCTTGGGGCTGCATGATTTGGGCAAGTTCCATGTGCTGCCGGCAATAATGACTTTCTTTTGCCTTCAATAGTTCAGTGTGGTAGTCTCTTGTGGGCCTACCTCATTGCAAGTGATTCCCACAGAATGATGCTTTCCATTCCAACTGGTTAGAGCAACAAATATTCCTTTCTGTTAGCAATCGACTGACAGCTTTAGGTATCGCCATTTTTATTTTTGTCTAATTATGCGCTCAGATACTGTCCTCAAATGCATGCATTATTCCTTTTCTTGTGAACACACTCAAGGTGGATCCTCTGCAGACATTCTAAGTATGTTCATTACGTCTGCCTTTGTCTCTTTCTTCCTTCTCCCTACCCTGGCTATTCTAGATGCTCTGAGTGATGGAGACCAGAAGCCTTTCCCTGGTTCCTCTTCCCAATTGCACAGTTCAGAAACTCATGCAGGCAGGAAGTTGGTGCTTTTGCCTCATGAGTGCTCCTTGCTTCCTGCTTCTCAGTTGTACATACCCAATGGTTACAGATAAGTGTTGTCTTTAATTATTTTCAAACATAGACTCATCTATAATTCCTGATATTTCCCTTTGCCTTCTTTGTTTTTGCCTTAAGCCCATGAACTTTTCACTCTTCATTTAAAAAGATACTTGCCAATAATCACAGTGTCCTCAAGGGTCCTACTTCCTGTGAGTGGGGGCAACAAAGTATATGGACTGTTCAGTGAGGCCCACTGAAGAGTGTTGGCTTCTCTCAAGAGAAGAAGCCATCACAGTTACACAGCTCCCTGGAATGTGGCACATCTCATCAAATAAGGGAAGTCTTTTAATTTCCCTCCCAGGAAGCAGAGTACTTTTTAATCACATTACTCCCTTTGTTTAAAAACACCCTCAAGAAAAATGGGCTGTTGGGAAAGAAAAGCTGTTTATTTTAGTGAAAGGAATAGAAAAGTAAACATAAAAATTTGGTAATGTCAGTCTGAGGTGATTATGACTTACAAAAATGTGTGCAGGGAGATGGGATCCTATGAAAATGCATTTAGGGCAGTGCTTTTCAACGGAGGGTCATGGCACCTTTGGGAGGGTCACATATCAAATATCCTGCTTATCAGATATTTATATTAGGATTTATAACAATAGCAAACTTACAGTTATGAAGTAGTAATGGAATAATTTTATGATTGTGGGTCACCACAGTATGAGAAACTATGTTAAGGGGTTGCAGCACAAGGAAGGTTGAGAACCACTGATCTAGGAGGAGAGGAATGAAAACAAAGATGCTAAAGGGAAGGAAAGGAAAAAAAAGCCATACATGTCAGACAAAGCAATTTAAGATTTGGAGAACAGAGGGTTTCAGGAACGGGTTTATGTCATCAGTATTTTGGGAGTGTTAGGGTGGAAAATTCACAGATGGGTGCTGATTCACACCTACTGCCTGAATCTGTAGCAACCAGGATTTTGCCAAAAGGGCATACTCTTACAGGAGGTCTCTGCATGTCCTCACACTTCTACCTAAACTGGTTATTCAGGTTTTCAAGATAAGAGACAAGAGGCCAATAATTCTTAAATTAAGAACTCTGACTTTCACTTGACCTAGAAAGTGTGGCTTTTGTCTCTCTTATGGTAAGTGAATTCACAATCTGATGGATCATATCTTTGGTGCACTTCTCTCTCAATAGCAACTAGAAAATAATCTTAACCCATTGCATTATATCATATAACAATTTTTAGCTGTTTTATAATCTGAAGCCCAGCTGCTACCATAATAACAGGCTTATTCATTCCATATGGCTTCTGGTTTGGTGACATGACATCAAGGCAAGCAAATGTGTCACTAAAGTGTACTGTTTCAGGTGGATTGGTTTATCCCATACAGAGAAGAGTTCTGTTTTCATTTCGTTCCTTTATTCTCGGCCTGAGCTCTGTAACTCAGGTAAGACAGTATTGCTCTGCTGCTTCTTAAACTTGTGAAAAACCACTGTATCACTAATTTTACATTTTACATATAATATGGTTTAAGTCTCGTAACAGCCCTGAGCTGAATGTTACCCAGTTTATGCATGGAGGAACCAATGCTAATAGAATTAGAGGAACTTATGTTTGATGAGGCAGGTGGGCGTGCTGAAACTCTGAACACCATATCGTGATGGCTCTCGTGCCTTTCCTGGGGTCCCATGTCTCTTCCTAGAATGTCCACAAGCCATTCATTTATTGTGGCATTCGCTCTTCTGATATTTAATTCAAACCTAATACTGCCCTGGTAAGGACCTTAGAGATAAACGTCCCGGCTTTCTTGGAATTTGTGGTCTCCACAGTGTCCTCCACTGAGACACAGTCACCTTGAAAAAACTCAGGAAAGTCTTTCTCAGTCCTGAGAGTCAAAAGCGTCTGATGCTTGTCATTGACCTGAAGCCTTAGTCACTTGTGACAGCATGTCTGTGGGGCATGACAGACAAAAGAGAATTCAGAGAACATCATGCCTTTCAGCAGTCTGCTCTTTGCTGGCATGAAAATGTGCTCATTTCACTGGTGCGAATTTTATCCCCTGAGGGTAGTGTCTGGGCAAAATGACAATGTGTGGTAGATTGTCATCACCATCTGCATTTTGCCTTGTAGACAATCTTAGAGTATCACCAGCTGCTCCACATAACTGTGTGAAGCTCCGAGTCCTCCAGGAAGAGAAAAGCATAAGGACACAGCCCTGTTTGCTAGGAGGGAAATGTGAGCGTATGGAACTCAGGGCCGAAGGAAAAGGAAAAAAAACCCCGCAATTGGTAAAACCAAAAGTTGCCTCCGGGGCGTCCCCGTGTGCTGGCAAGACAAGAGAAATGTATGCAAATTCAGAACATAAAGTCATGGAACTCGTATTTGTGTTTGGCTGATTGGAAAGTGTCACCACGTTGAGTATTCAAACATCCCACCCACGTTTGCAGAAGCGAGGTGTAAACACAGAACGCTGGGGTGCTGGGTAGAGCCTGAAAGAGGTACATGTATTTTTAGCTTCCAGATTTATCATAAGAAAATGACGATGTACTTGCATGTGTTTAAATATAAAGTCAAAGCCTTTCTATCAAAACTTCTAGAAAAAATAGTTCGCCTTGTTTAAAGAGTGTTTATGAAGAGCTGTGCACGAGTCAAATGCTGAGCCAGGTGCTGCACCTCATTTCTCTTGGAAACAATGCTGTTACATAGAGGCTGTGACAGTTATTTCACAGGTGAGACAATGGAGGATTAGTGATACCTGCTCAAAGTCACGGAGTTAGAATGAGGAAGTGATGGATTCCAAACTCAGGCCACTAGGCTTCAAGGCGCTTAGCCTGACAGATCTTTGTATAACCTGCAATATGCCAGATTGTCTTTATTTTCCCCTTGCTCTCACTTCTGGACTAACCAGACTACTCTGATGGATTCCTGTGGCTCATCTAGTTGAATGGAAATAGAAAATGATGTAATGGAGATTTTTTTTTTTTTTTTGACACCAAAGTCTCTGTGGTGGGCTGTGCAGAAACACAATTGTATTCTCTTATAATAATACATTTATCACAGACTGGGTAATTTATGATTTGAAATTTACTTACAGTTCCAGAGACTTTGAAGTCCAAAAGACAGGAGCTGGAATGCAGTTTTGGGACAGGAGGGTAGAGACTTCTTCTCACATGATCCCATGAAAGACAAGGAAGGGGTAGGAGACACAGTGGCATTAATCCATTCATAAGGACAGTGTCTTCATGACCCAAACTTAAGATGATGCACTCAAATCACAACACTTATCCTTATGCTTTGTGGAGAAAAGTCCTGCATTCATCTCTGGGTACCTGACCCCTCCAACATCTTTTTCCTGTGGGAGTTTGTACTTTTCAGCCTTTCCTGTAGTGATCCCAAGGCCCAGCTATGGGATCTTCAAATAGTAAATATGGGCATTGTGTTAGGTTTGAGGAATTAAATAAACTAAAGGAGAGGGCTCTTTTTCCCCCTCCCAGCAAAAAAAAAAAAAAAAAAAAAGACCTTTTATTTATTTTTTAATATTTTTTTAAAGTTTATTTTTTTACAATTTATTCATTTTATATCATGACTATAGCCCCCTACCTCATCTCCACCTGGTACTCCCTCATACTTCCTGTCCCCTTCCCTTTGTCCACTGAAAGGTGGAGTCCTCCTCCCCTGCCATCTGACCCTACCATATCAAGACTCATCTGGACTATGAACCCTCTTTCTCTGTGGCCTGGCAAGGCCACATCAGCAGGGAGAAGTGATCAAAGGGCAGGCAACCGAGTTCATGTCAGAGACAGTCTCTGCTCCTCATTACATTTTAAAATTATAGGTTTTTTTTTTTTAAAAAAACTTATGCTATTTATTCATCCACTTCTTCAAACTCTACTTTTTTTTTTTTTCAACAACTCATTGTTTTGAATTTATACAATTTCAACCGTCAAGGTGTTCACATTCAGTGACAACAACCAGCAGGCAACTCAATGATTAATGCAAATACTGACATAGAAAACACTGGTTCAAGGTTATTTCCAGATTCTAACTATTACAAATTAAGCTGCGATGAACATAGTTGAACAAATGTCCTTGTTGAATGAGCATCTTTCCGATATATGCCCAGGAGTGGACTAGCTGGAGCTTGAGGTAGTGCACTTCTTAATTTTGTGACAGAGCACCAGATTCATTTCCAAAGTGGTTGTACCAAGGACCATGCATGGAGAGGACCTAGACTCCCTGCTCAGATGTAGCCAAGAGGCAGCTCAGTCTCCATGTGGGTTTCTAAGTAAGGAGAGCAGGGGCTCCCTCTGTCATGAACTCAGTTGCCTGCTCTTTGATCACTTGCAGGCCACAGAGGCAGAGGATCCAAGAAGTCCTGATGAGACTTGACAAGCTAGAGTCATATGGCAAGGAGGAGAACTTCCCCTTTCAGTAGACT
>REGO01000001.1:3604552-3630197 GCA_010120015.1 Rhombomys opimus
CAGATTTGTTGGCTTTGTTGGTCTTGAGGAATTCCTGGCCCCTCCAAGACCCTCTATCACTTCCCCCCATTTCCCTTCTTCCATAAGAATCCCTGTGCTCTGCCCAAAGTTTGGCTTTGAGTCTTAGTGTTGTTATTTTTGTGTGTTGCCCTGCCTTCCTGATCAGGTGGGAAGGTATCCAGACCACTCACAACTCTGAGGGCTGAAAATCTGAGTCACAGCTACAAGAGCTGGGAAGGTGGCACAAAGTCCCAAAGGTGTCCAAAGACACAGGAGCCCAGGAACCTCACAGCTCTCAGAGGAGGCCTCCTCAACAGACACATTGCAGCTCCCATGGGAGGTTTGCCCCAGCCCCTGATGAGCTAAGGAGCCTATGAGCCTGGGTTCTGCCCCTTCTTCATTTCTTCTCTTCTTCTTCCTCCAATGAGTGAGTCACAGCAGGCAGTAAATCTCTTAAAAGAGATTTAATGAAGGGAAGAATCCAGGAGAGCAGGGACAAATCTGGGGTTGGGGTAACCCTTCCCTTGGGAGCTGCAATGTGTCTGTTGAGGCCTCCTCTCAGAGCTGTGTGGTTCCTGGGCTCCCATGCTGCCAGATACCCTTGGGACTTTGTCCCACCTCAGAACTGGGATACCTTCCCAGTCTTTGTAGCTGTGACTCATATTTGCAGCCCTTGGAGGAGTTATGAGTGGTCTGGACACCTTCCCACCGATCAGGAAGACAGGCCAACCCAGAAAAATAATAACACTTAGCATCTGCTTTGATCTCCTGCAGGGTGAAGTCTTTGTGATAGACTCCCATCCTGATCCCTCTCTTCCACCACTTCCAGGGTCTATAACGTTTGCTTTTCTGATTGAGAATTAAGCATCCTCCCTACAGTCCTCCTTGTTATTTAGCTTCTTTAGGTCTGTGGATTTTAGTATGGTTACCCATTATTATATGGCTAATATCTGCTTATAAGTTACTATATACTTTGCATGTCTTTCTGCTTCTGGGTTACCTCACTCAGGATGATCTTTTTCTAGTTCCACCCATTTGCCTGCAAATTTCATGCTTTTCTTGTTTTTAATAGCTGAGCTGTAGTTCATTATGCAAATTACCACAATTTCTGTGTCCATTCTTCAGTTAAGGGATCTAGGTTGTTTCCAGATTCTGGCTATTATGAATAAAGTTGCTATGAACATAGTTGAGCAAATGTCCTTGTTGTATGCTGGAGCATCTTTTGGGCATATGTTCAGGAGTGGTATAGCTAGGTCTTTAGGTAGCGCCTTAATCTTTTGAGAAAGCATCAGATTAAATTCCATAGTGGTTGTACAAGTTTACATTCCCACCATCAATGGATGAGGGTTTCTCTTTCTATACATCCTCTCCAGCATGTCTTGTCACTTGAGTTTTTGATCTCAGCCATTCTGATGGCTGTAAGATGGAATATCAGAGTTGTTTTAATTTGCATTTCCCTGATAACTAAGGATGTTGAGCATTTCTTTAAGTATTTCTCCACGATTTGATAGTCCTCTGTTGAGAATTCTCTGTTTACCTATGTACTTCATTTTTAATTGGATTATTTGTTTGTTGCTGTTTAATTTCTTGAGTTCTTTATATATGCTGGATATTAGCCCCCTGTCAGATGTAGGGTTGGTGAAGATCTTTTCTTAGACTGTAGGCTGTCATTTTATTCTGTTGACAATATCATTTACTTTACCAAAGTTTTTCTGTTTCATGAGGTCCCATTTATTAATTGTTGATCTTAGAGCCTGAGTTGTTGGTGGTCTGTTAAGGAATTTGACTCCTGTGCCAATGAAAGTATTAACCATTTCTGAGTTTGAGAGCTCAAACCTCTATTTTGTAAGACTGACATGTATAACCTCTGTGATATTTGAAAAAAAAAAAAAAAAAACCAACAACCTGTTTGCTTGAAATTACATTGTGATTTCTTTTATCCCCAATATGATTCAATTATGTGTATGTAGTGTATCTGCTCACCCATGAAATAGCTACTATAAAGATTCATGGGGTTTATATGGATATAAGTATCTAGGTGTACAGATGCTGGATAGTATAATGGATATTATAAAAAAAACTATTCTTAGAATTGCAAGAACCTCTCAAATTGTCATCCAAAGTCTCTGTATCTTCCTCAGGCCCAAGAGGAAAGATGAAAGTTCTTAGTTTTCATCTTGCAGCAACTGGTGCTATCAGAATTGTTTTTAAATTTTAGCCATGCTGTTAGGTTAATACTACCTGGTGGTATATCATATTTTCCTGATGGAAAATGACACCGGCCAACTTTACATATCTTATTTGGCATTTAGCAATTGTTCATATTTGTCTCTTGCATATGGTCTTTGTTAATATGTCTGCATCTAGACAGTTAAGAGCCTACCAGATCCCTAACACTCAATTTCCACATCCTAACCTTACTTCCTCCCACTGCAAACCAGTTAGGAGTCTGGAATCAATAAAGAGTCTCTGACTCTGAATTCCTTGCTTGCCTTTCCACAGTTCCTCCTAGCTATTGTTGCTCAGAGGTTAAGCCATTCAGACACTGTCAATTTCAGGCCCACACTCATACTAAACCAATTACCTCCAAATATGTGTATCTCGGCGTAAAATAGAAACAACATAAAAATCAAAGACAATGGCTCCTTATCAAGGGACAATACACCAACATACATGTTTCCAAAGATTGGCAGGGGCATCTAATTTCATTAAAACAAAAGTTTGCTACATGTAAACATCACATATTAATCCAATGTGGGTGGGATACTGGGTGACTTCAATACCACCAATAGATAGGTGACTTCGACACCACTGTCTCCGATAGACAGGTGAACTGGACAAAACTCAAAAGAGAAACAGTGGAGGTAAAGTACACGTGAGTCAAATGGACCCAAGAGACATCTAAAGAACACTCCACCCTAGCACCTGTATACACACAGTCTCCAAATTATCACATACTGTGTTATAAAGCAAGCCTCAACAAATATAGGACAACTGAAACAACATCCTGCATTCCATAAGCCCACAATGAAATAAAACTGGATATCAACACCAGCGCACACACTCGTGTAGACTAAGTGACACGTTGCTGGATGATAATTTGACCAAGGAAGACATCAAGAAGGAGATACAAACTTTCAATGAAAAATAAAACACAACATAACAAAATTTATTAGGCACAATGAAGGCATTCCTAAGAGGAAGATTTATGTTCATTTACCTACATCAAAAAGTTTGAGAGAGTTCAAATTGCTAACTTAATGATGTACTTGAAGGCCATGAGGGGGAGGAAACAAGAACGAAAACACTTAAAAGTTGTGTATAAAGAGATAATTAAAGTCAGGCTGATATATATGAAATAAAAATGAAAAAAATGATAAAAAGAGTTAATGAAACAAGGAGTTGGTTCTATGAGAAGATTAATATGATTGACAAACTTTAAGCCAAATCAACCTAAAAGGAGAGAAGACCCAAACTGATAAAGTTAGAAATGAAAGGGCAAGATATTGCTACAGACACTGAGGCAAGATATTGCTACAGAAAATCAGAGAATCATAAGAACATACATTAAAAATTTATATTTCATTAAACTAGAAAACCTAAAATTTAAACAGACCCATAACAACCAATGAGACAGAAACAGTAATGAAAACTCATGCAACTAAGAAGAGCTAGAGCCAGATGGATTCAGCACAGATTTCTACACCTTCAAAGAACAAACAACAATAATCCTCAAATATGTCTGTAAAATAGAAAAAGTAGGAACACTTCTCAATTTTTTTTAATTTTAATTTAATTTTATTTTAATTACACTTTTTTTTTACTTTGTGTCCCCCCTCTAGTTCCCTCCCTCCTCCCCTCCCAACCTTTCCTTTCCTCCCCCTTCTCCACGCATGCCCCTCCCCAAGTCTACTGGTAGAGGAGGGTTTCTTTTTCTTCCTTCTGGTCCTAGTCTGTTAGGTCTCATCAGGAGTGGCTGCACTGTTTTCCTTTGTGGCCTGGTAAGTCTGTTTCCCCCTCAGGGGGAGGTGATCAAAGAGCAGGCCAATTAGTTCATGTCAGAAGCAGTCCCTGTTCCCATTACTATGGAACCCACTTGGACACTGAACTGCCATGGGCTACATCTGTGCAGGAGTTCTAGGTTATCTCCCTGCATGGTACTTGGTTGGAGTATGAGTCTCAGGAACGACCCCTGTGTTCAAATTTTTTGGTTCTGTTGCTCTTCTTGTAGATCTACTGTCCTTTCCAGATCTTACTATTTCCTACTTCTTTCGTAAGATTCCCTGCACTCTGCCCAAAGGTTGGCCATAAGTCTCAGCATCTGCTTTGATAGTCTGCAGGGAAGGGTCTTATGAAGCCATTATTCCCTAATATAAAAACAAACAAACAAACAAAAAACAGATAAAAATACAACAACAAAAGAGATCTTCCGGAGGAAAATAGATATACATGTTTGGCACAAGATATTTGCAAACTGAACTCAAGGACACATCCAAAAGACTATACACCATGGTCAAGTAGACTTCATCGTACAGCTGCAGAGATGGATCAACATATATAAATCAGTAAGTGCAATCAACCTTATAAACAAATTAAAAAACAGAAATCACAGGACCATCTCATGAGAAGTAGAGAAAGCCTTTAACAAAATCCAATATCCACTCATAACACTCGGAGAGTCTGCAGATGCGGGGAGCCTCTGCCAACACTTAAGGTAATATACAATAAGCACATGTCCAGTATTGCATTAAATGAGGAGACACCCAAAGCATTTTCTCTGAAATCAAGAATAAGGCAAAGATGCTCACGCTATCCAGTCCTGTTTAATACAGTGCTTGAATTCTGAACTAGAGCAGCAAGACAAGAGAAGCGGATAAAGGGGATGCAAGCAAAAAGAAGTAAAAGATCCTTATTTGTAGATCATATGATTCCATACACAAAAGACTTGTAGGACTCTACCAAAAATCTATAGCTTACAAACACATTCAGCAGACTAGCAGGACACAAGGTTAATACATAAAAATCAGAGGACTTTTATACACCAACAACAAACATACCGAGAATGAAAGATTCTAGTGGTTCATTGCTGATATGTAGAAAATTCTTGCATTTTTATATTAATCTTACATACTGACATTTCTGCAATTGCTTATTATTTCAAGAAGTACATTGTTTAATTTTTTGATAGTTTTAAATAATCACGTGTATTCATATAAATTTTCTTTTTTCTAGGCTACCCAATTCATTGACATAATCATTTGTCGTGGTTTCTGACCTTTTTATATGTCTGTGACATTAGCAGTCATGTCTCCCCTTTCATGAACGCTTTGCATCTCCAACAGCTCTTGTTTGTTTTCTTTATTTTTTTGGCGTGAAACTGAAAGGAAGTATCTATGAAAGGAAGTATCTGTACCACGACTTTATAAAAATTTAAACTTGTATTCTACACAACACAAGGAATATAAAAAGACATGTAAGGGGCCAGGGGAGAATTGAAACTCATGTATACATGTTACCTGTAAAAGGAATTGCATCTAGAGTACAGGCATAGTTTTAAAAATTAAACAAGGAAATAATCGACCCAGTTAGTAACAGATAAAAGATATTCGCACATCAACAAGAGATGAGTAGAGTAGTTAAAAACATAGCAACATTTCGAATCACTCCCGGGTAAATGCGGATGGGAACCACAATGATGTGGATTTGGACATCTATTGGAATTTTTCCATTTGAAACATAAAAGTGATGTTATAGAATGTTGCCAAGAATATGGACATCCCGAAGATCACACCTTAGTGATAAGAATGAAGAATGATCCTGCAAAGGCAATCTGGCGGTTTCTTACAGATTTAAACAAAGACTTGGTATGTGGCCCAACAATGACACTCTCAACTTATCCAAAATATCAATGAGAATAGATCTCATAAAACACTGTACGGACCTTTGCCCATCATCGTCCTCGACTGGGGCTGGGGACATAGCTAAATTATTAATATGCTGGCCATGCAAGCATGAAGACCCCAGTTCAAAACTCGGCACCCACATAAAGGCCCAGTGTGGCAGCACATGCCTGCAATCCCAGCAGTACAGGAGAAGTAGACTCACTGGCCAAGCAGCGGAGTCAGATCAGTGAATGCCAGATGCCTGTGACAGGTAGTCTGGAAAACCAACATGGATGTTTCCTACAGAACAGTACTTGAACAGAACTGACTCGCACGCACGCACGCACACACCATAAACTGGAAACAAACGTCTCTTTTTAACATGGTTGATTTTTCAAATGTATTTTGATAAGTTTGGAAAACCCACAGGAGGCATGTCATGCGAGTCAATTTCTGTGACTTTCTTAGACACATGAAACTGCAGACTAAGAGGAAGTCAGTGTTCTTCAGTGTCTCAAGCAGGATGGAGGAATTTTGAGGGCAATTAATTTTTTTTTCTGTCATTATGGAGGAAACGGATTATAAAACTCTATAGACATGAATTAACAACCATAGAATTATGCACCATATAAGTGGAATTTTACTGTATAAATAATTTAAATTTTTATTTTAAAATGCTAAAAAAGTTAGAATAACATTGAAATATTCTCTGTGCTATAAAAGAAAAAGAACATTTGGCACTACTGCTTTCTGAAAAGCCAAGGGAAGCTATTTATCTGTAACAAAAAAAAAAATGGTGAAATTAAAAGCTCATAAAATTAATTGCCTCCAAAATAATATCATAAAAAGTTTGTAAGTTATTTTTGGCCAAAGGATAATGAGCTTAAACTAAAAAGTTTGGAGAGAGAAACCACATGCCTATCAATAACGTAGTGAATAAATTATGGAATGAACACATGACAGAAATACAGAGTGATGTAAACAAAACTTTGCCATAGTCAACGGCCTGGACAAACCTCACAGACACTTACCTGAGGCAAAGAAGTCAGCAGAAATGGTGTCTGTCACTGCATGATCTCATCTGTAGCATGCCTGCACTAGGTAATTTTGAGTCTCTGTGACCAAAGTCCCCACAAGGAGACCCCTGGTGAGGGGGAAGGACTTCTTTTCACTCACAGTTTCACAGGCTTCAGTCCAGGATTTCTTGCCTTGTGTGCTTGGGTGAAGTCATATTGTAGCAGCAGGGTTATATCTTGGAGGAGAGCTGTTAATGGCTAATGAGGGAGAAGAGAGCCTGACAGACACAGGACTAATGTACACAAGGACCTTGCCCTAGGATGCACTCCCACCAGTTAGGCTCCACAACATTCCAAACACAGTGCTGCCAACCCAAAACCAAATAGACCTTGTGAGACCACAGGGAACTACGATGGCTAATATTCCTTGCCAGCTTCACAGGGGTTTTGAATCACCTAGCAACAACAATAGGAATCAATTAGACAGGTGTCATATTCCATGCACGGTAGTGTCTCCTTGTCCCACTTCTAGTCCTGAAGGTCCAGATCCTATGGGCCCCCTTAAATCAAGACAACTTCAGCTCAAAACTAACCACACAGTCTTACAGCATTTAACCATAATTGAGGAGGCTGATCATTTCTGGTGCACAGTATGAATGTAAACAGGAACAGAAAAACCACCACCCTTATTGAACTACAACTCTGCTATGCAAAAGGGGAGCAAGAAGTTACTTACTGCAGTGTAGAAATCCTATCTTGAGCTAAAATCTGTGTGTGAAGATTTCTCTGCTATACACCGAGAAAAGTAACTGTTATACATCTGGCTTATGAATGTTACCCCAAAAAGAAATGTCAGACTTAAAACCATCTGTTTTTCGTAGGGACTACATGATCTTAGCTATTTCTTCTAATGGTTTGAGCTGAGCTTTCTCACATGTGTAAGAACAATCATGGCAGTAATGTCCAAGACTGCGGGTGATTGTGTAAAGTGCCCAGCAATTTACATAGCTTATGATAAGTATATAAGTAGATGTATGGATAGGGTTTGGTGGTTGTTGTTTTGATTTTTGTTTTGCATAACATCTCAACAATCCCCTTGGCCATTGTCAAGGGGAGCTTTTCTGTCAATGAATTTCACTTCCTACACCGTGAGTCCCATGTGAGCTTGTGACAAGTCTCTTCATGTTTCTTCTGGTAGTCACCCCCTGTGATACAAACAAAGTAGAAAACTGCAACCCATGGGGAAGGATAATGGGAGGCGATCTTTTGAATACATTCCTTGAGGTCCTCTGTGGATCCCCTCCATCCGTTCACTTTTGTGCCCTATGGAATAAAGTTGTTCAGGCCTCTTTTAAGTCCAATTCCTGAGGATCCAGGAAAATCTAGAACCTGACAAGGAACTCTTGCGACTTCTGGAAGCAGATGGCAATGGGCCAAGGATGCTGTAGATGGTCACGCTGACACAGTACAGTGTTCTGGGTTCTCCATCTGCCGATCTTTGTACCATTTCTAGGAAAAGCTTATATCATAATTAAATATGCAGAAGCACATTCTTTATAGAATGATTCTGAATTGGATTCCGTAAGCATTAAAATTAGGCAGAAGAGTTTCAAAAATCAGTGGTTATTAACAGCTTACATTTATTTCAATTAACATACAAATCATAAAATCTATATGTATTCATGGAGTACTGTGAGTTGTGTTATGATACATGTAGACATTGTGTAGTGTTCAAAATGGGGTAGGAATAGCAATGTTGGTTATTTAGCATTTCTTTATGGTGGAAAAATCTAAATGTTTCTGTGTAAATATATAAATGGAAACTGTGAAACACTATCATACATTATGGTAATCTGACTGTACCACACAGCACACCGGAAGTACTTGATCTCATCTGAGCAAACTAAATTGTCCTAACCAACCTTTTCTTCATTGACTCCACTCTCTCCAACCTTTGCTGACCACCATGCTGTCAACTTCTTCATGTCGCACCTGAGTAATCTGAGGTGATGTTACTGTCTCTAGATTCTTTTCTTCAGCATAGTAATCACCATTTATATCTATGCTACAAATGATAGAATCTCATTATGCTTTGAGATGTATCTATGGAGGATATGTTCTATATGCTTTTACAATCCTGGTCCCCATACATATGTGAACTTAGAATTGAAAACCCGATTTCAAATCTAGCTTTACTCCATAAAACTATAACCTCGGTCAAGTTACATAACTGTCTTCATCTGATCACTAGGAATGAATTATACTTAAAACTCTCCAGATATCCTCGAAAATGTATGGCCCCAAATGGCTTATCAACATTTCTTCTATAGTCAGTGTGCCACCTATGGACGGCTTATGCTTTCTCCCTCGCTCAAATGCTTTGAGAAGCCATTCAACAATGTTCAACTTTAGGTGAGATAGTGAAGCCAGGGTGACATGGTAATATCCTTACCTCATCCTCTTCAAATGGTCCAGACGCATACGCATGTCTGGGGCTCATGCTAATGTTCCACTTTTGTCCTGTGTTTTGGCCTTGATACAGTGCTTTACCACTGGGGAGGGCTCTGTACATTCGGTGCATGAGCGCTTGAGAAATGCTAAATAACAAAGGCATTAATTGCCTCAAGGAATTAGCCAGTGCTTGCTTGCTTCTGGGAAAATCAATAGTTTCTTGCCAGGTTTCTCAAAGGAAGCAACTGAGCCTTACAGAACACTGAAGATTAAGGCCTGATTTTTTTCCCCCAGCTGCTTTTGTATTTTTATGTCTCAAGAAAGAAATGAGTACAGATCAGAGATCCTGATTCAGAGGAGGATAGGCTTGTGCTTTGTATTAAAGAGAATTTTATTCCTTTCATAAAGAGACTTAGTCACATGTGTTAGTACTTTGAATTCCATTTGTGACATTTAATCTACTGATTTGATGCCGGAAGTGACAGAAAACCTTAGCTCTATTGAAGTGTGTTGCTTGAGTGGGAAGCACTCTGTCAAATTTTTAATTGTTTTAAAATGTTTGATTTGTTCAAATATTTAATTGTTTAGAAAACCCACTAGAAGAATTTCAGTGGTCAGCGTTATTGCTATCCCCTTCCTGCTTTCTGAATGTTAAGGGGATGGAAGATAAGTTAGAGCTAAGAAGTTCCCGTTGTGGTATGATTCTATACCCTCTACCACACTCAGAACTCCATTTTCTTCCCTAAGACATTCCTTCCTGATAAAAGGTAACTCTGACCCATTGGGCCCTCTGGACCAGGTTTTTGATGCTGGTGTTATGAGTTAAAGGTAAAAGGTTTCCTTATAGGTTCCTGTGGCTGACCCCTTGGTCTACAGATGTTTGGGAGATTACAGAGCCCTTGGAAGGCTTCAGGTTTGGCCTCATAGATCATAGCCTGGTTCTTCTTTGAGCCTAAACTGGTTCCCTGCTTCCTGACCTACCCAGATACGAGCATCATTCTGGTGCTCTGCCTTCCCCAGAGTGACGGAATGCATTACCATGGTGGAGATGGAAATAGGGCTCTTCCTCTAACTGTCTCTTGTCATGTACTTAGTTACGTTTCTCCTCACCATCACCAACACAGCCTGTAAGCCCTCTCCTCTCACTGATGCTAACTTTAGGAGAGGGATCCCAGATGAAGCTGCCCTGACTCTGTGATTTCCTATCTAATCAGGAGTTTTCATTGTTGTTCAGTAGCTCTAGCCTTTTCTACATCTAATCTTTTTATATGCCAGTCACATTCAATTTCAGGCATATGTTTTTTAGGGGCAAACCCAGACAAACTTGCTCACTATACTCTTGTCCAAGGAACACCTCTGACTTCAGCTGCCAGTTCCATTTCCTCTTCATAGTAACACTATCATCAATTAGGTGCTGTCCTTCCAGAGGACAGACAGTGCATTGTGCACAAGGCAGGTGCAATCAAAATCTTTTCCACCAATGAGTCAGACTCTTTCCTCTTACAAGGGTACAAATGATTACATGGTTCTGCCTGCTTTGTTTCTTAGATTGACCTGTCTCTTTCCCTACAATTTTATTACCCATGAAATGTCACTAGAAATTACTCATGTCCTTTGATTTTTTTGAGATTGCATTGCCTATCTTTTTATCCACTGAACCACATCCTCCCTTGTTAATTCTGCTCATTCCCTGTTCTCTAGTAACTCTGGAAGACTTTACTAGTCATAATGTGAACATGAATGGGAAATACATGTGTTATACATAATTGTGAATGGGCTTATCAGAGGAGATTTGGCATAATCACTACTGTGTTAAGAATTTAAAGGCTGACTACATCAATATTATGAGTTCAGGAGGTAGGGATGGAGTGGTAAGTGGAATCAGAGATTGATACTGAAGACTGAAAATACTGGAAAAACTGGAACATCAAATATCTAGAGAAGTTAAATCCATGAAAACATAATCTTGAATTTTAATTAAGTTATTTCTTTGACAAGTATACCGCTCTATATATCTATATATTTATAGATGTGTAGGTATATGCCATATATCATAGACAGACAGACAGACAGATAGATAGATGTGACTAATGAGAAGTAAAGAAGAAATTACACTTTAAGAAGGCAGTGCTAACAGAACAGGGATGAAATTTCCATAGTATTTTTTAGAAAATTTACCATTGGTATTTGCTTTCATAGATATGGTAAATTCTGATTATAAGTGTATGGAGAGGGCTTGGACACAGGATTCTATGTGACCCTTGAGCTCCAGCAGTTTCTTCCAAAGAGCAGTGCAGCAATGGGTGTTAAGGAGATGAACATTTGAAGGTTTAACTTCTACAGATCAAGTAGGTCAATTTGATTACAATAAGTTGTTATTTCAGTTGAGCATTTAATGTTTTGAAGGAACATACATGGACTTCCTATTAAAAATGTTCTTGATCCTATCCTTTTTTTAACCTTTTTAATATTAGTTACAGTTTATTAATTTTGTATCCCAGCTGTATCCCGCTCCCTCATTCCTTCCCATTCCCACCCTCCCTCATCTTCTTCCTGCCCCTTTCCAAGTCCACTGATAGGGGAGGACCTCCCCCCAACTTTCATCTGACCCTAGCTTATCACGTATCTTCAGGCCTGTCTGCAAAGTCCTCCTCTGTGGCCTAGTAAGGCCGGGGGGAGGCAAAGAGCCAGCCATTGAGTTCATGTCAGAAATAGTCCCTGTTCCCCTTACTAGGGAAACCCACTTGGTTACTGAGCTACCATGGGCTACATCTGAGCAGGGGTTCTAGGTTATATCTATACATGGTCCTTGGTTGGAAATACAGTCTCACAAAAGACCCCTGTGTCCAGATATATTTGGTCCTTGTGGAGCTAATGTCCTCTCCAGGTCATACTAACTCCCCCTTCTTTCATATGATTCCCTGCACTCTGCCAAAAGTTTCGTTATGAGTCTCAGCATCTGCTTTGATACACTGCTAGGTAGAGTCTTCTAGAGGCCCTCTGTGTTCCTGATCCATTGAGAGTTCTCAGGGCATTTGTTTTAAGTAAGTTACCTATGGGCACCGCTAAAAATTCACTTCAGCCACAAGACTTCATGGGGTCTCAAACAATCACAGACTGATCTATAAAATGCCGTGTATTACCAGGCTTCTTCAGTGATGCTGATGAATTCGAAATGATTATAAGAGTGTTCTATAAAATCAAAGATGATACAAGTTCCCAAGTGAAAATTCAAAGAGGATGCAAATGAGCAGCTTGGTGACCAGTGCAAAACAACACAGCACCTAAAGAGACTAGAGGACAAGGAGGAGAAAGTTAATGAAGACATTGAAATACTGAAAATAACAAGTTGAAAGGAATTGAAAAGTTCAATAAGTCAAGAGGAAAAAAAAACAACTCAACAAAAGACTTACTGCAGAATGGATCAAGAAGACAGAATATCAGAGCCTTGAAGACAAGGCAGATGATTAGAACATTCAGACAGTGAAGTTAGCACACTCAGAAAGTTTGAGTGGAAAATGTAAGATGCCCAGAACTCCGTTAAAAGACAGAACTTATGGATCACAGATGAAATGCAGCTAACGGCACAGAAAGAATCAAATAAAATCATAACAGAGCATTCTGTAAATTTAGGCAGAGGGGAATCCAAATACAGGAGGCCGTTAGAATGGCAAATGAAACAAACAGCAGTAGCAGCAACTACTACCCCTCCTCCAAACTAAACAAAAAGGATCAGACAAGAACCTCAATGCATATTACTCTTTAAACAGTAAGTAAACAAAACAGTCTTGAAAGACACAAGAGAGAAGCACAAAGTCACATATAGAGGCAAACCCATCAAAATAATAGCAGAGTTATAAACAGATGGTCTAAATGCAGGAAATGATAGAACAATGTACTTTTGATCTTTGAAGTGGAACTTTCCATCCATCTGTCTGTGTCTACCAAAGATGTCCACTAAAAATACAAAGAAAAAAAAAGGAAAACCTTACACAAAAAATATAAAATAAAGGAACTCATAACCACTAAGCCAGCATTACATAATACTTGAAGAAATCTCACCTACTAAACAGGTCATGAAAAGAAATAAACCACAGCAGAATACTCCACTAGCAAGTGAGCATTAAAGAAGAATCAAATATTATAAAATAAACTCAACAAAATTACGGGAGGAGTTGATATATACCTTTCCATAACAGCTGTGAGTGTAAATGTCTCAATTCTTCAATCAAGACACAGAAGACCAGATTGAATATAAGAAATCTACTTGTCTGCAATCAAACAAACAAATAAATGTACCTCAACTGGTCAAGATGAAAGCAGCTTTCATTCCAAGCAGACAAAAGTAGGAACAAGAAGCAATAGCCATACTATTAATAAGGCTGAAAAGACTTTAAACCAAAATTAGTCAGTGTTCAAGATTATTGAACACTGGCTCAACTAATTTCATAAAACAAACAAAAGCACCATAGTTAAAGCATGGATTAGCTACAGCCCAGTAATAGACAAAGACTTTAGTTTCTCAGTCTCACTAAAAAATAAGTCATCCAGAGGAAAAGAATCAACAAATAAATATCAGAGTTAAATGACACTAAATAACAAATGGATTTTACAGACATCTAGAGAATATTCTATTTGCCAACAATAGAACACACATTTTTCAGAAGCCCATGGAATGTTCTCCAAATAATCCATATATTACCAAAGCACAAGGAAATAGAAAAAGCTTCTTGTATCCTACTTGATCACAATTTAATAAAACTAGACATCAACATTGAAAAAGCCACAAAACATACGCAAACTAAGTTAAACAACATAATGTTGAATATGAATGGATCATTGAAAGAATTGGGAGGGAAGTGTAAAATTCCTAGAATTGAGTGAAAGTGACAATCCAACATACCAGAACTGATAGGATACAATGAGAGCAATTGTAACAGCAGATTTTTGTAAATGCTTATATAAAAAATAATTAGTGAGATGGGGACTAGAAAGATGGTTCAGCAGTTAAGAGCACGTGTTGCTCTTGTTCAGGACTGGGTATGGTTTCCAGCACCAAAATGGTGACTTACAATCAACCAAACCTTCAGTTCCAGGATTCCTGGTACCTTTGTGTCATCTGTGTGGGTACCAGGGGCCTCTGTGGTGCACATACATACACGCAGGCCAAAGACTCACATACATGACATAAAATTGTAAAAATCAACAAGCAGTGGTTAAGGTGTAGACAAAGCACTTGCACAGTTGTTGGGAATGTAAATGTTCAGCTCTTACAGAGGATAACAGGATGGGTTTTGGAAAAGTAAAAAGCAGAGTTATCTTATGATCTAGTTATCTCATTCTGGAATATATATTGAAAGAAATCGATATGAGCAAGAGACATCTGCATTCTCCTCCTTATTGCAGCACTATTCAGTAGAGCCAAGAAATAGAAATAATCAGAGTTCTTTAACCAATGAATGTGTAGCGACAATACGATGTACATATGATGAAATAGAATTCAAGAACAAAAGGAGAGAAACCCTGCCATGCCCATTAACATGGACGGAACTTGAACTTGTTGGAACATTGTCCAAGAATAGAGGTGTGTGAGGAGAATTCTGAGTGCTTGTGATAAAGCTCCAAGAAAACAAGATAAGACTTTTTTTTCCCCAATAGCACCCCCACATTAACTTAGTATTTTATTTACTGTCTTATTCTTTTAATTCTTTATTAATTACACTTTATTCACTTTGTGTCACCCCTGTGGTTCCCTCCCTCCTCCCATCCCAATCCCTCCCTTCCTCTACCCTCTGCATGCATGCCCCTCCCCAAGTCCACTGATAGGGGAGGTCTTCTTTTCCTTCCTTCTGATCCTAGTCAATTAGGTCTCATCAGGAGTGGCTGCATTGTCTTCTGTGGCCTGGTAAGGCTGTTTCCCCCTCAGAGGGAGGTGATCAAAGAGCAGGCCAATCAGTTCATCTCAGAGACAGTCCCTGTTCCTATTACAGTGGAACCCACTTGGATACTGAACTGCCATGGTCTACATCTGTGCAGGGGTCTTAGGTTATCTTCATGCATGGTCCTTGGATAAGAGTCTTGTGATCCCAGTTTCTTCAAAACATGAACTTCTTGTTGGAATGTGTTGTCATGCTCTTGTGAGGTAAAGCAGGTAGGGGTGGGTTTACTTCAGGTTACCTGTTAGTGCTTACTTTTGTTATTCAATTAGTCCTCTATGGAAAAAGATGTTTTGTTTTTTTTTTCCTCATGCAGCTTATCCTTTTCTTAACCATTGAGCCATCTCTCCAGGCAAAGATTTATTTTTTATATGAGTAATTTGTGTAAATGTGTGTCTGTATACCATGTTTCTGGTGCCTGTGGAGGTCCAAAGAGAGCATCAAATGCCCTGGAATTGGAGTTACAGATAGCTATGAGCCACCATGTTAGTTGAGGTAGTTGAACCTGGATCCTCTGGAAGAACAGCCAGAGCTCTTAACCACTGAGCTATCCATCCCTCCTTATACACTTTACTCAAGTGATTATTCTTAGCCTTCAGAGTATAGATTGTCTGATACTCTCAATAAGAAGGTTATTGCATGGAAAACTAGTCTAACTTGCCTATAAGCTTCCTTTTCCCAGGTCCCATACCCTCTAGAGCAGTAATCATCTCTCTTAAGTGAAATATGCCAGGCACCAAAAGTACTGCATGATTTCCCTCATAGGTTGAACTGAAAAATGTTTGTCTAGAAGAGTGGTTCTCCATCTGTGGGTCGTGACCCCTTTTGCAGTCAAACAGCCTTTTCACAAGTGTTGCCTAATACTACTTGTGTATCACCTATTTATATTATAATTCATAACAGTCTATTTAGTTATGAAGTAGCAATGAAAATCACTTTATTGTAGGGGTCCTACAACATGAGGAACTGTAGTAAGGTGTCACAGCTTTAGGAAGGTTGTGAACCAGTGGTCTAGAAGATGAGAGTAGAGTGAGGCTCCGAGAGACTAAGTAAGAAGGAAGCAGAGGACAGAAAGGAAAAAAAAGGAAAGTTTGATGAGGAGCAAGAAACTTTTTATTTATTTACAGCTAAATAAGAAGGTAGGTGTTGGGGCAGCAAGGTGTAAAACTGTCTTTATACCTTTTCTCACTGAACTAGGAAAGACTGTCAATTCAAAATGGTACTGAAAAGGAGATACCAGACAGGAAGGAAAAAAAAAAAGAGCTCTGTGTTGAGTGCGATCTCCACTGCCCCCATGGGCACCTGAAGAAAGATCTAGAAGGGTCTTTCTTTTCTTTGATTTAGATGTCAGTTTGCTAACTGCCTTGGCTGGTGGGTTCCTTCTTTTACCACCCCCACAGAAAGGGCATCTCCCAGTGTATTCACAGTTTGTTTCTGCTTCTTTGGCAGTTTAGTCCATTCTCCAGGACCAACACCTGCTTCATTAGTCCCGTGTTTCAAGCCAGATTCCAAGGTGACAGACAGAATTGGTTAACTGCAAAATACATCCATTCTTAGTGCTTGTCAAAACTTTCCCTGCTTTACATGGGTAATCTTCGTGTTTTAACTAGTATGCAAGGATTTGGAATTGGATCACTATCTTGCTTCTTATTACTGCTGATTTCCCCTTCGCAGCAGCTCCTAACATCGTGAGGATCTTGTTGAGAGCTGTTCACATCTTCATTAGTATTCTCATGTACTTGGTTCATTTCAGGTGATGTCGTTGATTCAATTCTGTTTTTACACTTTGTTTTCCATTCATCATCATCATCTTCTGAAGTTAATGGAACCCTTGCAAATGGAAGATGCACAGACTTGCATTGCTTACTGATCCTTTTCCTCTTGCTTAGCTGACGGAAGAAAAGAACTTTGATGGAACTCAGAAAGACCGCTCATTTCAATTGCAGTTATCAAATTATTGTTCGCAAGTGATTCTATTTCTATAAGCTTCTTGTTCAAGTTATTTAGCTTTAGGTGAAGAAAGGTATTCCAAAATGTTCAATCCCCATCCTGAAAGGCAAAGAGGATGGACATCAGAAGAAGAAGAAAACAGGAAACAATCTAGGAACCTGCTACAGAGGGCCTCTGAAAGCCAGAAGAAGTAAACTGGAAACAACCTAGGAACCTGCCACAGAGGGCCTCTGAAAGCCTCTGCCCTGCAGACTATCAAAGCAGATGCTGAACCTGATGGCCAACTGTCAGGCAGAGTGAATGGAATTTTATGTAAGAAGTGGGAAATAGTAAGAGCTGGAGAGGACAGGAACTCCACAAGGAGAGCAACAGAACAAGAAAATTTGAACACAGGGGTCTTCCCAGAGACTCATACTCCAACCAAGGACTATTCATGGAGATAACCTAGAACCCCTGCACAGAAGTAGCCCATGGCAGTTCAGTGTCCAAGTGGGTTCCATAGTAATGGGAAGGGGGACTGCCTCTGACATAATCTGATTGGCCTGATCTTTGATCACCTCCCCCTGAGGGGGGAGCAGCCTTACTAGGCCACAGAAGAGGAAAATGCAGCCACTTTTGATGAGATCTGATAGACTAAGATCAGAAAGGAGAGGAGAATCTCCCCTATCAGTGGACTTGGGGAGGGGAATGCATGCAGAAAGGGGAGGGAAGGTGGGAGGGACTTATGGGGAGATACAAAATGAATAAAGTGTAATTAATAAAAAATAAAAAAGTTAAATAAAAATTCAGCTACTCTACTTCTTTTTGTAATAGCATTTTTTTCAGTAGTAATTCGTTGAGAATTCTCTTTCTCTCTATGTAGAGCCCGAGCTAATGTTCTGTTGTTGTGCTTTAGAGAGATCTTGAAAATAGAAGAATTGTCTAATATTTTTGTTTTGATTTTTGAAGCAAGAGAAACATTCAACTTGGTCTTCGAAGACAACTGAAATGAACAATCACAGATTTAAAATAGATGATTCTGAGTCCCACCACAGCCATGGTAACTCACAGTCATGGGACAAGGAATAGAGAATGAAGCTGTAATTCCAATAGATTAAAAGTCTGAGTGGCAGAAAAAAAAACAGTGAGGGGTAGTATCTAATAAAGATTCATTAGCCACAAAAGGAGCATGTGGTCTTTGGAGAGCTGAAAAGCTTCAAGTGAACTATTAAAGGCTTTGGTCATATGTCAGGAGCCATGCAGCAGAAACAGCAAAACAGCTCTAAAACTCATGGAATGCAGCCTACCATTTAGCGGACCCATGATGGATGTCCCTGAGAGGTATAACCCCGAAGATAACATGTCCTGAGGACTTCATGCTGTTTCGGAGCATAGCTCTGCTTGCTGCCCTTGTGGTCACCGCATCCGTTATGATATATATGAGTTGTAAGAGAACTGTAAGGGGGCTTTCAGCCTCTCACTGGACAGTATCATTGGCACATACACTAATAGTGCTTGATCTCTTTCAGGCGTTGCTGCTGGGTCAGATTAATTATTCAACCACCACCCTTGAAAAGAACCTAGAGATGTAGATTGCTAGGAATGACCACTACCCTTAGAAAGGCAAGGGAAAAGTAGATCGTTTCGCAAGGTCAGGCAAAGATGTTCATGCTAGTGGCTCTGATGGAGAAAATCTTAGAGAAAAATTTGAAGTTAAGAAAAGTACATCCTCAGTATTAAAGCCAGGGACCTTTTTGAGGTTGGTGAGCAGGAACAAAGGCTCAGAGTAGCATTGGCTTCCATGATACTCTCAAGCTGGGCTGGTGAATGAGACAATTTCCTTATACTTGTTTTTGCCCTCAGCTTCTTGATATGATTTAATAAAAATTAATAATGGGTAGATGTGCACCTTAAAGATTTAAAGTATAATTGACTGGTTATTTTTTATATAAAAGTTTATACTTGTGGTTGTTTTAAGATTTTATAAGATTACCTTTTTAAGATAATTGGTTCTTTCTTTGTAAGTGCAAATTGCAGCCTGCCAGTAAAGAAAAACTGGCTGAGAAATTACCTTGCTTGTGCCTAGTCTGTTAATATGTAACAAATTACTTAGCTACAAATGTATATGGGTTCTGTGGGATAACTTGTTTTTCATATTTGTTTTTCACCCATAATATGTAAAACATTTGATCACGTGAGGGCATTGGGGAACATGTTTTTCTTACATACACTCATTGTAATTATTCACTTAAAGAAAAATAGAATAGCTACACTGTGATTTTTTTTTTGGTACTGCTTGAAAGCGTTTGCTGGAATATATAAGCTGTGAGAAAAAGAATAAAAACGTGGTTTGTTCCATCCAGCAAGGTGTGTGTATGGGTGTATGTGTAAGGTTGCGGGGATATTTCTCCATCCACCAAGATGCATGTATCTGTGTAAGGTTGGGCTGGAGCTCGGTCTCTGGAGTTTCCTCCATCCATCCAATTTGTAAGTGTGTGTGTGTGTGTGTGTGTGTGTGTGTGTGTCTGTGTGTGTGTGTAAAGTACAAGAAGCTTGAAAGAAGCTTGTTGGAACCTACCTGCTGGAGTCTGTCTTCATCGAGTGTAACTCTGTATGTGTATGGTCTTTTCTCTCTATCTTTCCTTTCTCTTTTAGGTGCTTTGCCACTACCAGTGGAAAGCTCCCCCCCCCCCCAAAGAGCTAACAGTCTTAGCCCTCACTTACTATAATAGGTGTAAGCCTGTGCCAGGAAGCTACAATCACTAGCCTGCCACCAAGAACAATTATGTTCTGGCCCCTCAATTTGTCACTGTCAGTGGAAGCCATAGTGGTATATCAGTTCTGGTCCTGAAAATTGGCCTTTTGAAAAAGTCTGTTGGGTCACCAGCCATCAACCAGATCTATGTCCTGACTTGGTTTCCCAGTTGAATATTGAAGCTGGTCTTCAGTAGTCTTACTCATCCAGAAAATGTCTAAGACAAAGCAGGGGAAATAGGAGGCTGAGACCTGGTAGAATATAATTTTAATTTAAGAGGTTGTAATAGGGTTATAATATTTAGTACATGATAATGGTCTCGGACTGAAAAGTGAAAGATGGATTTGAAATGGAGCCATGATGACATCTGGATTTAGACAGAAAATAAATAAGAAGAGTCGGGGCTTTGTGTTCAGCATTAGCTTGTATCAAGGACAGAACTCTGGGGCATACAGCATTTTGAGAGAGTCAGACAGGAGCCAGGCTGTGTGACAGAATAAGAACAGCCAGAGAAATTGGAGGAGATCCAACTGGTAGAGATGGTGTAATATTTTTCTCCAATTTATTTATTCCTTTCCCCTCCAATCATGCCTCCCTTCTATCAGGCTCAAGGATGCAGCACACTCCCTCGCTCAAACCAATAGATTGTTAGCAGGTATGACGCATGCCACATCTCAGCAGAAGCTTTAATTAGCTTCCACAGAACGGCCCTGTTCCTTGTGTTCCCGTCCTCCACTATGAGAACAGCCTGGGCCAGACGGTGTCTAGTCCTTCGTCATGAGTTTCAAAATGGGAAGTCATGTGGAGCCCTGCCAAAGCAGTAGCAAGAACTAAATATTGGTTTGGTAAGCCATTGATTTGGGGAGATTAATTTGCAGCTGTTACAGAAGTTAACTAATTCTGTGATTGTGAGGAAATTATAGGGACAAGGCACTTAAAAAGGAGAAGAATACATAGGAATGTTGTGTAACATGGGGATGGAAAAGAATGGAAGCTCCAGGTTTGTGGGCATCATGAAACTCCTCTTATAAGTACAAGTTCAAGGTTACTGTGGCTTGGGAGTGGCCTACCTGTTGGACACATGCTTTCTCTCTCTCTCTCTCTCTCTCTCTCTGTTATTCATTCCTTTATTTTCTCAGCCTGCTTCTATCTGGAAAGAGGAAACAGAACACTTTCTTGAGTTACTTGTTCTTCATATGGGGTCCTTTGGAGACTCAAGAGATTTTGAGATTAAAAGAAGTGTATATCCCAGAGGCAACATGGCTGGTGCCCTCACATGGCAATCAACCAAGAAGTAAAGAAGCCTAATACCTTGGCTTCTTGAGCCTTTTTTCTAAGTTGACCTTAAAATAATATAAAATCTGACAGGTCAGCCTAGGTCTACATATAATTCCTAGACACATAAAATAAACTGAGTTCTGAAAGTCATTAATTAAAACTTGCTGTCTTGACTGTCTCTGCATTGTCCTACAGGAAAGACTATGAGTTTTGGGGGTTCCCACTCAGGCTTAGCATATTTCTAGGTGTGCAAACTTGGATACATGACAATTCACCAACCTTAGTTTTGTTTTTAGCAGATAAAAAATAATTTCTTCTTGTATCTTGACAGTATTAAAGTAAAAAAATGCTGAGAAGCACTTGGCTAATAATAAATGCTAATTGTTATTGTACAATAACAATGTACAATAACAATGACTACCATCTCGACTCTCAGATTTGTTTATTTATACAGCAGAAGTCTAAACTCTTAACTGGGATTTAGATGTGTTTGGACACGAACTAGGAGGACGGCTACTAAAATCAACTTCGAAGGAGCGTTTGGAGTGAAAGAGGATGAGAGATCGCATTTCTGAGCTGACACTAGATTAAAGAAGGCAGTTTTGTGTCCTTCCCAGACAGGAGGTATCTACATGGGTCCAGTTCAGCCAAGTCTAGATGACTCAGTCCTAATAATACAAAGAGAAACTAATGGAGCAGAGACTGTACTGCACATCTGCATCGATCGTGCAAAGCACTGCTTCTCCAGCTGTTCTGGAAACGGAGTCAGAATCTTTCTGTTCTTCTAGTGCAGCACATAACTGAGAGAGGATATTGGATGTTTGGTCCACTCGAGGCACTTGGTCAGCATTCTTGCCATGAATGCTTGAGTTTTCAGAATGACTATAGCCAGAACCAGGAGTTGTGTCTCAGGTGGGCTCTTAACCAGCAGACACCAGTGACGAGAGACTCAAGGCAGAAGAGCATGGGAAGCACACTGGAGGATTATTATGAGTTTCTTTGTTAATACTTGGGGATGATTTCCAAAGATCAAGGAAAGGGCGTTATCAGGTGTGGCTGATAGTAAATAGGATGTGCATCTATGTCACTTAATTAAATTCCTTGTCCAGTATTATCGGGCATCAGAGAACACTGTCTTAGAGCCATATAGTTGAAGAGAGGGCTGATCTTTGAGAAGCACAATATACTCTTTCAGTAACTTTAATTTGATTAATACCCAAATATCCATCATTTCCTCCTCCTCTGTCTGTATGTGTATGAAATCTCTCATAACAGTTTTACATCCCTTCACTTGGGGGATTCAAAAGCATTTGCCCCTGAAAAAAAAAATGATCATTATAATATCTCCAGTAGTGCTGATAATAAAGAAGTTAGTAAGAAAGGTTCTGGAAAGGTAGGAAATGCACGGAGCGTGAAGGCATAAATTTAGATTTTGGACTAAGTTTTAGAGAAAGGCTGAAGACAAGAAGATGGGAAAGAGGCAGAGAAAAAGTAGCCATGGAGACAAATTTTATCACCGTTATAGCTCAGTTTAGGATCTGTACTGGCTTTCAATTTAGCACACGGGCACTATGAAATTTTGTGTTGAGCATATATGAATAGTGTTGGTGTGTGTGTGAGAGAGGGAGAGAGAGGCTGGGAGGGAGGGAGGAAAAAGTGAGAGAGGGACGGAAGAATAGAGGAAAGAGGAGGGGGGGCCAACATACACAAACTGGCCTGCTATACAGGTAAGCCCTGAACACATGTTTCTCTGTAATAGAGATTCTCTCCTGGGCCTGAATTTGTTTAATCTTGATGTCTGACGATGTCCTGTGGATATGCAATCCTTCTTTCAATAAACTGATTTCCCAGCTGTCAGTCACGCCTCTAGAGGTCATCTACTCCAGGTATTCCCTCTGTAAAGAGAAGCCTCTCCTGTGGACCCTTCCTAGAATGATCCGCTTAAACTGACTGACTAAAATGGGCATTGGAGCCCCCTTGATCCAGCATAAGCTAACTCTGACGGGAATTTTAGAGTTCATGGGCTACCTAGTGGGCAGCCAAGCCTGTCAATCAGGCCTGCTTCCTATCACCTTGTCCCTTGGTCCAAGCTAGATTTTTGCTTCTCAGTGGATTTGTCTCAAGGACTTCTTAAGAAACATCCTGCCATGAGTCAGCTTAGAATAGAACAACTCTTAGAAACTGAGAATTGCGGATAACAATGTGAAAAGACAGAGAGGACCACCAGTGGAAAGCTTTTTTTCTGGAAGGATACATCATTGTCAGTACATTGTTAGCTAGAACTTGATCTACTTAGAACCTCCAGCTCCTCATCTTAGGCAGACCAAAGATACCCCCAAACACTGCATAGCTTACAAGCTTATACACTCTACTCAAAATTTACATAATTTCTTTCCCTCCTGAGGAAAGTAAAGCATACAATTTTATCTTTCACTTCAGGTCAACAGAGCTGTTGATCTCTCTCTCTCTCTCTCTCACTCTCTCTCTCTCTTGCTCTATCTGGAGTAGGACTTCATTTTAGGAAAGCTCAGAAAAATACAAGCAATCAATTATACGCAAGTACATAATCCCTTATATAATCCTTTAACATTTCCATGTTGATATCACCTACTCTCTCAAACTGTCTTTGCCTTGGAAACTGTTGTTCACTTTATCATTTATATTTTATCATGTTATTGTCTTTCTGCTGAAAAAAATCACTTCAAATTCTTTCTTAGGATGAGTCAGAGTATATGCAAATAACTCAATAAATTAGTAAAGTGGAATCATGATTCAGGATCCCTCGTGCCACAGCTTCGTATCAGAAACTTTCTCATTATGATGGGGCATCATTTTGGGAGTGCAACCATCTTATTAGAGAACAAAATGACTAAATACACAGGCTATAAATGGCATGCAAGGCCCCTGTTCATAACTGCTACCTAGTAGAACTGCTGATTTCCAGATAGAAAACGGCAGTGTGGTTTATAACACATTTTTAGAGGATAGGCACGTATTGAACAGATAAAATGTCTTCATACTCCAGAGGATTATCTTTTACTCTTGGTGGTGACTCATCTGTTATAATAATTGTGCTTTACAGTGACAACACTTCGATTGAAGAGGTCATAGCCCTCAGCTTCAAGAAGTCGGGAACAGCAGTGCCATCCTTCTGGGAGAATTTTTTTTCCGCATTAAATTCTCTGTTGAATGTAGAACAAGAGCTTGAATAGAAGATTTCAGCTTTCTAAAAGGATTACAAATATTCTTTCTGTTTTTGTTGTAGTGATTTTGCCATGAACTGCAGAGAGTTCACATTATTATTCAGGACCTGACGACACTGGCTCTTCTTCATTGCTCTTGCTCTTCAGAACGTTTCTGACCACTCCTGTTTAATGTACATCTTCAAATGAATTACAGTTACCTCATCTAATTGCAAGAACCGAGTCCTATAGGTATGTATATTGAAACCATGTTAGAGATAGAGGTTGATTTCGTAGGAATATTCCCACTTGCTTTTGATTGATTTTGCCCTTCTAAAAAGCATCCCAGTTTCATTATATAGGGTTAATAAATTTATTTTTTTTCAGTTAATTTTTTCTGGGCATGTCAGGGCACTTCCTGCTATCTCTAATTAGTGATAAGTGTACACATCCTCTTTAAATTAGCTCCTCAGAAATGCCATCATGCTAGAGCTGAAAAAGAAAGTGTGCTGGTGAAAAAAAAAATCACCAGAGGGAAAAGACATCTAGTAGAATGGGAAACAAGTTTTGGCCAACTCTATATTGGATACAGGAGAGATACCTAAAATACATTAAGAACTGTAAAATTCAAATAACAAAACCAAAATAGCATGATCAGTAAGTGGGCATGGGTCAAGAATTTGAGACAGCTTGTCACATTTCACATGTAGTCAAGGAGCAGAGAGACATGCATGCTGGTTTCCCTCCTGCATTCTGCCCGTCTGAGATGCCGGCCCACAGACTGGAAAAGTCCATGTTTAGGATGAGCCTTCAAGCTCCCTCACAGACACACTCAGAGGTTAGTCTGCCATGTGATTCTACATCTTCTCAGCCCGACAGACAATAAATATTCACCATCACAGAAGAGGACTAACAGCAGAAGAGAAGGGAAGAAGAAGAGGGAGCTTGGGGAGAAGAATAAATAAGCACAAAACTAGTTTCACGTGTAGAAGAAGACACCAATAGTCAATTACATTATTTTCTGCGCTAGCTTGACGTGCTGTCTTCTGTGCCTTGCTGCTGTGACTAGCTCTGTTGGGTTCTTATTCTTTTGTTCTGGGTGTTGAACCTAGAACCTTGTGCTTCATAGGTGATCACTCTAGCACTTGGCTGCATCCCCGGCCTTCAGATCTTTCATACCCACTGAACTTCTCCAAATTAGCACCTTGCCCCAGCT
>REGO01000001.1:3666278-3678977 GCA_010120015.1 Rhombomys opimus
TCTTGATTAGTTTGTTAGGTGTACAGATTTTAGCAGGTTTATCCTATATTATTTTTGATGAATGAAGGCCTCACTATATAGTTGATTTAGACAGTCAGCTTTTAACATAAAAGTTACAAAACCGCCAGTGGGCCATTGGAAGCTCTATGCTGCTTCAAACTGTAGAGGTGAGCGTGAGGGCCTTTAGAATAGAGAATTTTTTGAGAAGTGTTCTGTACATGCAGGTTGATGTACCTTGCAAGACACAAGACAAATCTGACTTGGGGAATTTACAACATAATAGGGAAAAGCTTGGAACTTGGGTATCCCTGTGCCTCCCTACAGAGAGACTCGTTTTTCCCTAGTGCTGTATCCCTGCTACTCTGTCGCTGAGACCTGTTGCAGATTGTCACCTACCTGGTGTGACTGCTGGTGTGGAGAGTCACAATCTGAAATATGATGGTCTCGTGGAAGAAGATTGAAGGAGAAATGAATCTACAACTGCTTACAACTTTGGAAAGACTATACCACTATTGTCACTGTTCATTGAACAGAGTAGGGCCTAGAAGCCAAGTTCCATGTGAGTGGTAGGTACAAAGCTCACCTAAGAAGGAATATTTATGAAAACTGTCAATGACTGTTTTTGGAATTAATTTTTTTTCCTTTCTTTATCCTTTTTCAATCACCTGTGTTTGCCTACATATCGATCTTTTTAAAGAATATAATAAGAACAGATAAAAAAAATCAAAAGACAGCCATTTGCCATTTGGTAGAATCCTCTTTGGCAGACCTGTTAGCCAAGGAACAGCCTACCCAATACTGTTCCATCAAAGAAATGAATAACCTTTGAAATTGTGTCTGACGCTGAGGATGGACAGAACTCTCATCATGACTGAGGGCTGGGGTGCCAAACACAACTTTGCCGGCAGAAACTGGCATTTATGGGACAACTGCCCAATGAGTTCTAGCAGTTCTATGTTTAGTTCATTTATGCTCCATATCAAGCAAAAAAATACAGGCAGCTCTCAGCCTGTCTCTGTACAGGTTATTCAAGAAGTGAATGTGTGAAACCCAGTATGAGGCCCCATGGCTCCAGAATGTATACTCTAATGGTACAGAAATTTATTGAGATGTAGAAAGTTTGGGATTGGTTACCTTCCACGTGCTGATTTTATTTATTAGTTCTTTATATTGAAGTTTTAGTACATTTTTAAAAAGAATGTTATGCAGATTATTCAAGACCACAGGACCGTGAGGGTCAGACGGGACAAACTTCAGATTACAAAATTGAAAGACATGTTTTCTACATTACACTACATTGTAATTGAAAAGGACAGTACCAAAACTGCTTCCTATAAATAATGAAGTCAGAAAGAAAATCTACAATCTATTGGCACAACACTATATCCTCTAGACCCCAGGTTATTCTCATCTCCGGTCAACATTATGACTTTACTAATCATATACTTTAACCCAAATAATACTTCTTGATTACCATCCACCCATTCCTCTGAAGGTAGATTTTAAACCAGCTGAGAGAAGAATTCATTTAATGCCACAGTACTTGCACTAAAGGAGCTACCACTGGAAACTGTGGCATACATATGGTCAGTCTGCAAGAATTGGCTGTAAGTGGAGAGATGTCTCAAAGTTCCCAGGCTTTGTGCCTCCCTCTGTTAAAAATAATATTCGTCTTTTCTTTCAATTTCTTAAGACTGTTTTGTATGTGCTTATCAGCATACAGAGATCCTGTAGAGTAATTTTAATCCAGCCACATGGCCCACTCTGGCAAGCGGTCACATCCAAAGACCTTCTAAGTCTGTATGATCCAGCTGGAAACACACACATCCTTAGTACACACCTTTAATCCCAAACAATGAAGGTAAAGTCAGTTTGTAGAAGGAAGCACCCATGTTTGAAAATGATGTCTAACTGAGTGGCGGACAAAATGATAGATCAGAGAAAGATCTGACAGAATGAGTCAGAGATAGGCTATGGCCGATTCTCACGAGAACAGACAGGAAAGGGAAGCTACATAACAGCAGTGTCGTGGGGTTCAGCACAATACAGGCAGTTCAGTTGAGTGAAGCTGAGTGCAGTTCAATCAGTGAAGTCAGTGCAGTTCAGTGTGTGGAGTTCAGGGACTGTTTTTCAAGCAGAGCAATACAATCAGAAGCTGACGGACTTCAGATTGATTCAGTCAGCTTGGAGAGGAGTTTGAGCCAGAACAGCTGAGTTGAACCAGACAGCCAGAGTTTCAAAAGAACTAGAAAAGGGGTACCTATTCTGCAGTAAGCCTTCAAGATGACAATTGCATCTGGTGAATAAAAGATGCTTTTACAGATCCAAATACAAAATCGATCATCTGGTGATATTAAGTAGTTCCTCTGCAAGGAAAAAAAAAAAAAGGAAAAACCCTATGGCATATCCTTGGTAATCATCAACAGTAGATGTGCAAACAGGCTTCCTAAGCAGAGTCTACGCACTTTCCTGATCAATGAACTATTATACAAGGATGAGATTGAAAAATAATAGTCCTAGTTATCTGTAACCCTCAAAAAGAAACAAAGTAGAGTGTTTTTCAAATGGAACCTTCAATCAGCTTGAGCTAATCTTGATACATCCTCATGAATGACCAACTGGTTAGCTAAGCCCTGTGGCCAGTGCTGACTCAAAGTGAACACAGAGGGACAGTAATATTGGTATGAGTACTAGCAATAGCAATGTTTAATAATCATAATTTTTAAGTGTTGAGCATGTGTGTTAACTTACTTAGCTTTCAAACCAACCATTGTCTTTCAAACCAAGACAATCATATTATTTCTATATTAAAGAAAGAAATGAAGGCTCAGGGATGTTAAATAACATCTCTAAGATTTAAAGCTCACTTTGGACTAGGCCACTAAACTGTCTCTAAAAGGAGGTGGATTTGTACCTCTTGGAATGAGGAGGAGAAAACTTAGGCAGTAGTTTTTCACTGGTTGCTATACGTTTGAAGTAGAAGCAGGTATGGGACACCAGTTCATGGAAGAATATGCCCACAGTATATAGAAATACTGCTTTTAGACAGATTAAATAACCTTTATCTGCAGCCTTACTTAACAAATGTATGCAGATGCTGATGTTTACTAAAATGCAAATCCACTGCATTCAAGTCATCTTTAAATCTGAAAATTTCTTGAAAACCAAGCACCTACCCTGTCATGACATGCACTTAACAGCTGTGTCTTACATATTTATTTTTGGATACGAATATGTCATTTTTAAACAATAGAACTGGTAACTAAAAATAAATCCCTATTTTATGCTATCTGGTAGCTTATTTCAATTATTAAAAAAAAGGCTCTCATAACTCAAAAGACCTGAAAACACCACGTAAGATCCCTTACATTTGGGGGCATTGAACTAATTTAGCCATTTATGGCCACATCAGATGATGCTACTTACTGGCCTACTCATATACTGTAACATGTAAGAGTTTGAGTTTTGCACACGGATATATATGTGTGTATATATGTGTGTGTGTGTGTGTATATATATAATCTTCATGTCATTATGTGTTAGAAATGGTCTTTTTGCTTATATAAAGAGCACAAAATGCATGCTGAAATTATAGTCCATCACTAGTACAGAATAAATGCTCACTGGGTAGTGACTCTGACTTCCTTACAGCACTGACATCTGTCTCTGAGATGTAGCTTCCTTACTTGAAAACTGGACATGCTAAACTAGATCTGGGTAGGAATGTAAGCCACTTAGAATTACATAATGAGCCACAAATGGTGTGTGCGCATTTGGGAGGAAGCGTGGCTTTCTAGAAATAGTTCACCAAATAATCTCAGTCAGTCTACATACAGTATGTCAGCTTGGAATGGGTCCTAATGCAGACTCCTCAGTCTGACACTGAGTGAATGTTCCCCTACCTATTTCTGTTTTCTTTTTAAGTGCAGTTTAGTCAGGCAGGAATGACTTCAGTATGAACTTGACATTCTCTTATTAAGCCAGCAAAGTGATTAGGGGAGAAAAATTACATACCAAAAATATCAGTATATAGATGGAAGGGGTAATGCTTCCAGAAATCTCCTTGTCAAGCTACAGGTCATTGCCTCAGCCAGAATTAGTTAAAGCATTGCAGTGTTTCCTTCTTATATGCCTGTGGTCCCCTTCAGCCCAGAGTCCCGGAGGCCTGACACTCAACACAGAAACAAAAGGATATGCTGATCTCTGTGAATTAAGACTGAACTGAGCCCACCTGTCACTGGCAAAGGTCTCCTTACCTGAAGAACTTAAAATATTAAACTTGCCTTATAGTTCATGGGATTTTCAGGCAAAACACAGGAAATTTCTTTGTTCTCTGGTTTAGTTTTCTTCAATTCTTTTAAAACTCAGGCTTGTTTTTTTTTGACAATTACACACACACACACACACACACACACACACACACACACACACAGTGTTCTGATTGCTGATGCCTCCATCCTCTCATTTCCCTTCCTTCTTTTCCCACCTCCTCTTTCCTACAAATCTCTTCCTCATTCATGCCTGCCTCTTCCATGGCCCTACAGGTTTGAGCAGGGTACTGTATGGTAGTGGGATTGGAATTATCCACTGGAGGCTGATAGAAAAACCAAGTAAAACTAGTGTTGCATAGGGGATACCCGTATGTGTGGTTTGTATTTCAGTAGGACTCTATTGTAAAAAACTACGTTTTTCTTTGCAAGTGTATGTCAGTAGCCAGTAGCTTCTTGGCAGGGTAGGAGCCTCTGTCTTCCTTCTTTCAGCAATGGGACCCTGTCTGGCTTGTGCATGCTGCCGGTCTCTGTGCAAGGCTTCTTGTTAGCATCCTGCCGCTTCGAGCTGCAGAACGATTTAGTCATACTGGCTACCTTCCTTTAAACTCTTATTTTTAAATGTCTTTAATTGTGTGAGAAGCTAGCTTTCCATATGGCGGCTTCATATCCTTCCTTCTGTTTTTGCTAACCCTCCGTCACCACCTGCTCTCTCCTCCTCCTCCTGCCTCTAACCCCTTCCCAGTACAACCCTTTTCTCCCACATGTTCCTCCTTCATACTTTAACACCGTCTATGCTCTTCTATCCCATACTACTGAAGCTCGCCCTGCCTGAGTGACCCTTTCTAGTTGTATCGCTTCCATGGGTCCTTTAAGTTAAATGTAAAACTCTAAAAGTCAAAACCAAGATCTGCTCACAAAAGAGATCATGTGGCATCATCCTTCTATGTAGTCTGAGTGACTCAGCATATTTTCCCAGTTACATCCATTTCCTGAAAATTTAATTTCCCCTTCCCATTGCCTAAATTTCTATCATAGATATGTTTCATAATTTCATTTTCCTTTCATCTATTGATGGGCATCTACACTGATTCTGTTTTCTAGGTATGGTGGATAGAGAATCAATAAAATATAGGTATGCAAGCATCTTTTGAGTACGATATAGATTCATTTTGCTCTATGCCAAGCATTGGTATAGATAGGTCATATTGTAGTTTTATTTCTAGTGCTTTTAAGGATTCTCCACATTTCCATAGCTGATGCACTAGTTTATACCTGTCCCTACAACCATGTCAACATTTGTATTCTTTTTTCTAATAATAATATTTATTTTTTATATTAATCACAGGTTATTTACTTTGTATCCCAGCCATAGCCCCCTCCCTCATCACCTCCCAATCCCACCATTCCTCCTTCATCTCCTCCCTGCCCCTTTCCAAGTCCACTGATAGGGGAGGACCTCCTCCTCTTTCATCTGACCCTAGCTAATCAGGTCTCTTCAGAACAGGCTGCAATGTCCTCTTCTGTGGCCTAGCAAGGCTGTTCCTCCCTCGGGGGAGGGAGGGGCTCGAAGAGCCAGCCATTGAGTTCATGTCAGAAATAGTCCCTGTTCCCCTTACTAGAGAATCCACTTGGATACTGAGCTACCATGGGCTACATCTGAGCAGGGATTCTAGGTTATATCCATACTTGGTCCTTGGTTGGGTCTCATAAAAGACCCCTGTACCCTTATACATTTGGTCCTTGTGGAGCTCCTGTCCTCTCCAGGTCTTTCTAACTCCTCCTCCTTTTATATGATTCCCTGCACTCTGGCGAAGGTTTGGTTACAACATTTGTATTCTTGATGATGGCCATTCCAACTGCAGTGAGATGCATTTTAAGGTAATCTTAATCTACATTTCCTTGATAGTGTTTTTTTTTAAATTTAACTTTTATTATTATATTAATTATAGTCTCTTTACTTTGGGTTGTGCTGTCTTTGTAGGCATGTCTTTTTAGTAGAGCTTGAAATGAGGAATGGCATACACATATATCTCCCTAAATGCAATATACTCAGTCTGTACAATGTTACTCACATGTATTTTGACAGGGCTGAACATTTGGTATTGGATAACCAACTGTTGTGTTTTTTCCTGAAGACGACTTTTTTTCTTCTACTCTCAGTGTTCCTTATAGTTCTTTCTGTAGGGTTGAGGCCTCACAGTCTCCCCACCTTCTCACTTTGGCTTCCCATACAAATGTTTAAGTTTTTCTTTCTGTTGTTGTAAGGAATGTCCCTTGTTTGTTATTGCACTGAATCTGCAGATTGCTTTTGGTTAGGATGGCCATTTCACAATATCCATTTTTTTTTCCCAATCCATGAGTATGGTAGTCTTCCCATCTTCCAGAGTCTTCCTTAGTTCCTTCAGGGTCTTCAGTCTTTTAGTGTAGGAATCTTTCATTTCCTTGTCTAGGTTTATTCCCAAGCATTTTAGGTTTAATGAAGATATCATGGATGGGGATATTACCCTGATTTCTTTTATAGTGTGCTTGTCATGGGTGTGTAGGATGGGTGGAGTGTGTGTTTGACACTGCTGACTATGCCTATTAACACAAAGACTGTTAGAGGAGTCTTATAGGTTCTCTTATGTCTAGAATCTTACCATTGGCAAATTAAGATACCTCGAAATCTTCCTTTTGTATTTGTATCCCTTTATTATCTTGTTTTGTTTTATCACTCTAGCTAAAATTTCAATTACTATATTAAATAAAAATGGAAAGAGTGGACACCCTTATCTTATACTTGATTTTGCCAAAATACCTTACTTTTCTCTGTATATATAATGTTGGATGTAGTTTTATCATAGCCTTTACTAGGTTAAGGAATGTTTCCTCTGTTTCTAGCCTCTCTAAGACTTTTATCATAAAGGGTTGTTGAATTATTGTCGATAGCCTTCTCTGAATCTATTGAGATGATCATGTGAATTCTGATTTTTAATACATATGTATGATAGATTACAACTATTTATGTATTTATTAATCTAGAATCATCTTTAGAGGCATATAATGAAATAAACTTTATCATGATGAATGCTCTCTTTTATGTGACCTTGAATTCTCTTTATATTGAATTTTTATGCATTTTATTGAGAATCTCTACATCTATGCTTATCAGGGAGATCTTTCTATAATTTTTGTGTTCTATCTTTCTCTGTTTTATGTGTGTGCTTATGTGTATTTCTTTTCTTTCTTTGTTTCTTTGTTTGTTTCATTCTTTCTGTCTTTCTTCTTTAGGGTAATACTAGCTCCATAAAGTGAATTTGGTAGAATTCTCTTCTTTTATTTAATTTTTATATCACAATTTGATTAGTATTAGTTTCTTCTTCCTTGAAGTTCCCATAGAATTCTTCAGTAAATCTACCAACTCCTGTTCTTTTTAGTTGGGAGACTTTTTTTAAATTATAGCTTCATTGTCATTTTATAGATGTGTTTAAATTATTTATTCATCTTGGTTTAGTTTTATTTGCTGATTTAGAAAATCACTATTCTTTTAGACTTTGTAACTTAGCTAAATATTGATTTTCAAAATATGTCCTTATTTCCTGAATTTCACTCTTACTCTTAGCTGTAATTATGCTTAGAGCTTTAAAAAAAAAAGCTCTAAGTTAAGAAATCAGCTAATGTGGCTAGAAGTCTGTCAATCTTATTCTTTCAAAGAACCAATTCTTCATTTCATTGGTTCTTTGTAATATTTAAGTGTTCTATTTTGGGGGCTAGAGAGATGGCTCAGCAGTTAAGACAACTTGAAGCTCTTCCAGAGACCCTAGGTTCAATTCCTACCACACATATGCCAATCATCTGAAGCTCTAGTTCCAGGGGATCCAATGTTCAGCAGCACATGAGACAGACATACAGGCAGAAAAATTACTCATACACATAAAGGTAGAGGCACATTAATTCAGAACATTGCTGTTCTGGTAAGAGATCACATCCAGTTGTGTGATCCAGCTGGAATACAAAAATGCCTTTAATCCAAGAGATAGAGACAAGCAGATCCGAGTTCAAGGCCAGCCCTTGGGTATAGAGCAAATTTCAGGTAAGGAAAAGCTTAGATCAAAGCGTGCTAGTACAAGCCTTTAATCCCAAGCAATAAAGGTAAAGTTAGTTTGTAGAAACACGCACCCATGCTTGAAAGAGATGTCTAACTGAGTGGCAGAAAAGGTGAGAATCAGAGAAAGGTCTGACAGAATGGGATGCACCCAACTCTCAAAAGAAGGAGGAGGAGGAAAGAGAAGCTACTTAAGGGGTAATGAGAGAGAGGGAGAGAGAGAGGATGAGGAAGAGCAGGAGGAAGAGCAGGAGGAAGAGGCAGTTTTACCAGGACAATAATAGAGAGACAGGTTACACAGATGGAACTCAGCTGAAGACCCAATGAGCCAGAGAATGAGAAGGAGTCAGGAGATTAGAGCAGGTTTCTGAAGTTAGTTTGAGGTAAAGAAGAGCAACTCAGAGACCCAAAGAAGAGCCAGATTGAATAAGTCAGATGGAAGAGGAGTTTCAGATGGAACAGCTGAGTTGAACCAGGCAGCCCAAAGTTCAGAAAGAAGTGAAGAAACTGCTGCACCAACCATGGACTATGCATGGAGAAGACCTAGACCCCCTGCTCAGATGTAGCCAATTGGCAGCTCAGTCTCCATGTGGGTCCCCAAATAAGGGGAGAAGGGGCTACCTCCTCTTTGCTCTTTGATCACTTGTTGCCTGCTCTTTGATCACTTGTCCCTAGTGATGTGGCCTTACCAGTCCACAGAGGAAGAGGATGCAGGCAGTCCTGATGACACTTGACAAGCTATAGGCAGATGGTAGAAGAGGAGAACTCCCCTTTTCAATGGACAAGGGGAAGAGGATAGGAAGGAAGAGGGTGAGAGGGTGGTACTGGGAGCAGTTGAGGGAGGGGGCTTCAATCAGGATGTATAATGAACATTTATGAAAATAAATAATAAAAAAAGAACAAGAAAGGGTGTGCTTATTAAGCAGTAAGTCTCAGAGCCTGAAGACGTTGGAGGCTTAGGTTAGATTGATCTAGAAGCAAGCTAGAATCTTCCAGGACCAGGCCTAGGTAGGCAGAAGGAGGCAGTAATCCTCCAAGACAACAATTCAACCAGATGAATTAAAGTTTCTTTTACATATAAAAACTTCTTTTAAAAAAAAACTTATTTTCTATTTCTCCTAGTTCCACCTGATCTTACTTATTTTTCCCTATCTGCTTCTCATTGGTTTGAATTGTTCGTGTTTTTTTCAAAGCTTTAGTTAGTTGTATCATTAAGCCATTTATTTGAGAACACTCCATTTTGTGATATTGGCATCTTGGGCCATAAACATTTCTCTTAGGACTGTCTTCATTGTATCCTGTTACTTAAGCATCTTGTGATTTTGTTTTTCTGTTCCAACATTATAAAAATTTCCTTCTCGATTTTCTTCCTTAACCTACTTCTTATTCAGTAGTTTATTGCTTAGTTTCTGTGAGTTTGTATACTTTATACTGTCTCTATTGCTGATGATATCTAGCTTTGTCCCATTAAAATCAAAGAGAATACAAGGCTTTTAATTTTTTTCTATTTATTAAGAGTTGTTTTGTGTCTTAATGTGTGATTGGTTTTGAAGAAAGATTCTACAAACTGCTGGGAAAATTTGTATAATTCTCTAGTTTCTGAGTGGAATGTTCTGTAGATATCTATTAGGGCCATTGATTTATGGTGTCATTTATCTCTAGTGTTTTTGTATTTTTGTCTCAATGACATGTCTGTTGGTGAAAGTGGGATGCTGAGACTACCCACTCTAATTGTGTTGGAGTTGACCTGTCGCTTTAAATCTATTAGTGTTTGTTTCATTAAATTGGGTGTACCTGTGTTCAGTGCATGTTTAGAATTGCACTGTTCTTGATGGCTTGATTTCTAAATATGAGTGATGTCCATTAGCACTTCTGAATAGATTTAGTCTAAAGTCTGTATTATCAGACATTAGAATCACTGTGAAGTCTTGTTTCCTAGTTCCATTTCCTTCAAGTACACTTTCTTACCCCTTTACCCTATAAGAGTATCTATCTTTCATGGTAAGATGTGTTTCTTACAGGAGTCTTATTTTCTAATGTGTTTATTCTGTGTCTGCTGGTGTGTGTGGGGTGTGTGTGGGGTGTGTGTGTGTGTGTGTGTAGTTTGTTCCTTTTGAGGAATTGATACCACTAATATTCAAAGATATTAGGTACAGATTTGTGTTTATTCTTGTCTTTTTTTGATGTTGTGTTGTTTCCTTTGACACCTTTGGTTATATTTTGCTATTTCCTTTGACGCCTTAGTTAACTATTCTAATATTACACACACACACACACACCACACACACACCACCTGCCACCGTGGCCTCTTTCATGTGCTTAGTTTTCTCTTTAGCCTGAAGATTTCCTTCCAGTATCCTTTGTAGACCTGGACTAATGTTCATAAATTCTTTCAGTTTATTTTTAAGGGGGAAGTTTTTTTTTTCCCTTTCACTTAATGGAGAAAGCTTTGCTAGAAGTAGAACAGTAGAACAACTTTTAGAATTTTGAATGAATTTTTTTCTGGCTTACAAGGTTCAAATGAATAATCATCTATATTTCTGATGGGCTAGCTTTTATTTGTAAATTGGCCCTACTCTCTTGATGCTTCTAATATGTATTTTTTTTATTCTGTGTTTTACTATAACATGTTAAGGGGACTTTATTTTCTGGTTCTCCCTACTTGCTGTTTGTTGTTTGTTTGTTTGTTTCCTGTTGGACTTGGATGGGCTTCTCTAGATTTAGGTTATTTCCTTCCATGATTTTATTGAAGCCATTTCCAATGCCTATGACCTATTTATACTTCTTCTATGCCCACAATCTATTAGTATGTGTTTTTTCATGTTGGCTCAAATATCTTGCATGTTCCCTTCATATGTTAAAAAAAAATCTGTCATTTTTAAAATTGAATTATTCAATTTCACTACCCTCTCTATGGATGCTAACAGTCCATTTTCTGTCTGGTCCATTGTGTTTGTGTTTCCACAGAGCATTTTATTTAACCAATTGAGTTTTTTTGTTTTAATTTTAGTTTACCTTTTCTTCATTATTGCTGACCCTTTATTATATTTTTATATATTAATTTGATTTATTTCTTTCAGATAATGTTTTCTTGGCCTTCAACCAGTGAATTTCTGCCTTCTCTAGGTTTATTCAAGTGTTTATTCACATTCTAAGTCCTTTGAAGTCTTTGAGCATAGCTCTTTTCAATTCTATGTCCTTAATATCACCTAGATCGTTCTTAAGTTCCATTTCTATAGGATTGATAATTTTGAGGGGGTGGGGACAGGGTGACTTGTCTTTATTGTATTGTTTATAGTTTGCAATGGGACATGTCCACACTGCCAGCAGCATGGAGTGGAGAAGTGGGATAGTAGCTGAGGGAAAATGAGCAGCAGTGGGATGCTGAAGGACTCGATCTCTGAAGTCTGGTAGCGATCAGTGTGCAGGGGATTGTTGCTGAGGCAGCATGCTGGTTTGATGGAGTGACTGGCTCTTTCACTCTCCTGGCCTTGTGGACCAGAACTTTGAGGGAGGTTGTAGAGGGTCAGGTGACACATAGATAACCAAATAAACCCGTATAAGAAATCCACACTAGAGGTATCGTCAAGTCATACTACAAACTCGTAGTAACCAAAACATCAAAGTACTGGCAAAAGACAAACACGTAGATCAGTAGGTTAGAACAGAGGATTCAAATACATGCCTGTCAAAGTACAGCAGTCTGACTTTTTACAATAATGTGAAAAATACATTCTGGAGGTTAATCAAAATTAAGGATATATGAACATGCCATTCAAGTCTGTTAGTTGTTAAACCATAAAACTAAAATGGAAAGGTATGGTGGATGGAGATACTCTCCATGGGTAGATAAAGCTGCTCCTGGAAGATATACATTATTACAAGGAATAAGAGTCCCAGGGGTTTGGTTACCTCCCCATGGACGTCATCAGGGAGGTCCCAGAGATTCCACAAACAATGCATGCATTGCTCCTGCTGTTGGTTGCCTACAAAAGCTACATGTGTGAGTAAACACAGCTACTCTGAGTTCAAGAGTGCAACAACCATATCATTCCCAGAAGCAGAATCCTATGGTACTCCTTCTTGTGGCCCTAAGTTTTGTTGCCCCCTCCACTATATTCCCTGAGTCATGGAGAAGCTGGAGATGATGATGATGATGATGATGATGATGATGATGAAGATAGGTAGGTAGGTAGATAGATAGATAGATAGATAGATAGATAGATAGATAGATGATAGATAGATAGATAGAGCTGACTAAACATCATAGTGTCTGAGATGCTACCTCATGCTGGGGTAGAATTGTCAATAGGCTACTGCCATGCCAGGGAAGATTTGCCATTT
>REGO01000001.1:3683577-3717302 GCA_010120015.1 Rhombomys opimus
AAAAAAAAAGAAGGAAACAAGGACAGAAAGAATGGGGAGAGAAAGAGACAGAACAATTGGTTCATCAATTTGGGCTCTGTGAAGAGCAACTGCTCCAAGGACACTAGGAAGCAAGCTGGCTCCCATACACAGCACAGAGGCTGATGGCATTGCAGTGGTGTCAGAGGATGCTTCACAGGGTTTCCTGATTTCCCACAGAACTTCAGCAGCGACTCTCAGCAAGTGGGCTTGGGATGCCCAGTCCACTTTCAGGTGGTTAGTCTGGCTTCAGGTTGCAAACAAGAGAGTTTAATCAACGCAACTACCATCATCCAAACTAGAAAGGGGAGATAAAAGAAATGTATCTTCCTTACAAATACAGCAGTAACTGGAGTGGCATTCAGGCTTCATCCTATTGTTCCCTACCATTTGTTTCTCCTTGGTATTGTAAAGAAAAACTGTTTCATTAAAATTATTATTTCTCTGCTATTTTAAGTATTAAGTGGGAATATTTGCTGTTAGAAAGCACTTTGAAGTTTACCTGATGACCTTCGGTTTTAGTCTCTATTAGGTAAAACATACAAACTCTGCTATCAACTAAGCATAAGTCAGTGTTTCATGATGGGATACAGTGTTTGGACCTGGGTATCAGAAAGAATAAAATAAAATTTAACCTCAACCTCAGAAGACACAAAAATATAACTAAAGGACTAATTCCTCTAGTCCCTAAATTATCTTCCTCACTCAATATGTTTTCTTCATTTATCAAAATCTGACCCTCTTCTTTGAGCGAATCATCTCTAATCAGTTTTGAAGGGGATTCTATAGAATAGTGAATAAAGAAGGAACTGTTTGACCAGGCAAAAGATCTCTAACAGGGGGAGAGTCCTATACCAGCCTTATAACCCTCAGCTACCACACTCTGCCATGATAATGACAATCTGCTGAAGACATTTAAGGTAAAGCTTGAAAGCGCTTGGGCTTATGACTCTAAGTCTAACTGATGTGGCACTTCTGAAATGAAGATAGAAATACAGTTAATGAAAGAGGAAACCATAATAAGATAGCTGCAGATGGTACCTCATGCCTTAGATCACCAATGGAAATCCAGCCATACACAGCCAAGAGAAAATGAAGTCAAGGTCCTGGTCCTACACGGGCTAAACCAACAATGAGGTGAAAAGCATTTCCCCTTTAATTTTTATGAAATAACCTCCAGTTTGAAGACTTTGGGAATATTGCATTAGGTGTAAAGTCACCAATGATCCCGTAGCCACATTATAGTCCCCAAATGCTATCCCATATTTACCTATATTCAATTATTCATCCTCTGAAAACATGTTTATTCAAGCCAAGAGCAAGATTATACTTACCAGCTACCTTGGTTGGCTCTGCTAATGATTCCTAACAGGAATAATCTGAATTAATGTTTGACTATATGACTTACATCAAGTAGCTCCCTGACAGTTCTCATTTGGATCTTACAGACCATTTCCTCAGGTATGCCTCAAATATGACAGGATTTCTTGATGCTGTTAGGCTTAATGAAAGTCCTTTTAAATATTCATGAGTCATTGAGCTGTCTCCCGGCCTCTTAATTATATTTTTTTCTTAACTGGCCTAAATATCAGGATGTCTGTTAAGAGGTTTAAAAATATTCTCAGCCCATGACATTGTGTTTCTCACAGTAAAATGGTGCATTGGGATGTTTATTTTCATTTGTGTCTTTTCTATACACTGTAAGCAAATTCCTAACTGCTGGGAAAATTAATTGGAGAAGTAGAGGTACTGTTAATCAACTGGAAGTTTCTTCAGGGTCATCCATCTAAAAAAGAGAGATTCCATTCAAGTAAGTCCAGCGGCAAACCAAATTTAATCTCAGAACTGAGCCAAAAACTTGGACTTCAATAATCTTGAGAATAAAATATTGAGTACCATCTGATTAAAATCAATTAACAGATATGTTTAATTAATTAGTGGTTCTAGAACAATCAATAGAGAATCCTTATTCTTATACATTAATGCTCATATCAAGGGCAGGGCAAGAAACACATCATAATGTTTATGCGTGTGTATGTGTGTATGTATGTATGAGTACATGTGTGTGTGCATGTGTCTTCACTAACAAGTTCAGGGTTTGCTTTACTAGTGCATCTTGGAGAATTACCCCCACAGAGAAGATGACACCCCTGACTGGGGAAGGCCTGGTGGAAACTGATGCTGTCTCTTAAGGCCAGACCTTGTCTGATGTTAAAAGCAGAATGCTTTCATCTCATCTTTAAGAGTCTGCCCCTCAGAAAAAAAGGAAGACCAAATATAATCAAAATTTACTCTGGTGTTCAATAGGACAACAGAGGAACTGCAGGCTGAAATAGCTTATGATGCATTTCAAAATACTCTGAAGGACCCCAAAGTTGTCTGCACATGGAGATGATGATGTTTGTAAAAATAGAGATGCATATTGCAAATCACCGGTCACCCAGGTGACTGTAAAGAAGACTGCATATTCACTCAGCTCGTCTCCAAAAGTAACTAAAATTTAAACATTCTCCCAGAGTTTTGAGGATCACTGACATACAAAGCACTCAGTGCTTTAAGAAATTCTGAACTTCTATTTGAATGCTACTCCATGATCTCGGTTCCTTTGTGCTTCTAGTGGCACACGGACTTTTAAGTTGTTCTTGATTGTCTGTGTGTTTGTGTGTGAGTATGCATGCTTTGGCACACATGTGGAGCTTATCCCCTTTTGGGTTCTGGGGACTGAACTCAGGTTAGACCTGGAGGCAAACGGCTTTACCCAAGGAGCCATCATACCAGACCTGAATTTCTGACTCAGGTTTCTGGACCAACAACTAGACAACAGCACCCAGGACTGTATCCACAAATGTGTACTGATGCCCTCGGGAAGGAATTCCCTAGTCAGATCCTAGCTGAAGTTTCTTGAAATTACTTGAAAGAAAAAATGGTCATTCTTTATTCTTCAATTCTCTTTTCTTGGGACCAGCACACCTACACTAGGATCAATCAGCTGTTGTGTATGTGTTGCTAGAAAATGGGCCATATTCTGGCATATGACTTTCTTATACGTCCTTCTTGAAACCAGGAGAAATGAGCAATAAAGAAATGAGAAAAATTAAATTGTAAGCAAGACAGTTTGTGTTAGATTATGCACGCCAGAATAAGATATTTGAACATTTAAAAGGGGTGAGAGACAATTCTCTAGTTCAAGGCCTGCCTAAGCTAAATAGTTCACAGCTGTATTGTAGAACTTCATGATGCCCTGTCTCAAAACCAAAATTCAAAAGGGCATGAATTTGGACTATACTTCTGTGATGAAGCACCCACCTTGCATATGCAGGGTCTTTGGTTCAGGTCCCACATTATAGTATAACACACACACACTAGTTAAGCACAGAGACAAACTAATTAAAAGTTTAAATTGATGAAAGCATCTGTAGGCAAAGTTTCAAGATTAGAGTCTAAATAATCTTACACTAAAAAGTCAGGCAATATTCATTAATCTACAAACACCCATAATCTGCCAAAGATAGAGTAAATTCTCGTTCTCCATTTGCTGTGGTCCTGGATTTCAGCAGGAGCCTGTAACTCAGCTTCCAGGCAGAAAACAGGGGTTCCATTTCTCTCAGGGGCAGCTGGAATGCTTTAGCTCAAGACCCATGTGCTAAACCAGGGTGTGGAAAAGGCTTTCCATGGAGTGGTACAGTTTTACTTTTGTAGAATGAGATCACCAGTGGCAGTGGAAACTCAGGAGTTCCAAAGCCTATGGAGATACCAAACTGTTACAGCTCTTAGTTAGGCTGCTGTGCAGAGGTGTGGGTGAGAGCCAATGCCTGGTTGGATTGCAGCCGAGACAAAGTCCCTGCAAGGCAAGCCAAGGGGGCTGGAGGGCAGGCCCTGTGAACAAGGCCAGCAGGGGTTAAATGACAAATTTCAGGCAGTCATCGTGGAAGGCTGATGGTATCATACAGCTAGTCAGCAGCATGCATGCATCCCCAGCATGGTTATTTGAAATCAGAGATTTATAAACATTTGGGTAATGGGAGGGATTTCTAGGATGTGTGTTTGATTCACTGGGGGCAAGGGATCAGGAGTATTTGATTTGCATGTGCCTCATTTTCCATGCAGTAGCATGATCCTATCACAAGAAGAAGAATACAGCACATAATTATCTTAGGGTGGACAGGTAACTCTCCAAGAACAATTGAAGGTCACTGCTGAAGACTTAAGATCCTTAGCAGGGTGGGGCATTTCTAGGAAATCCTAGATGCTTGCTGAATAGGTTTCCTTATCAGGAAAGCGTCTGGTTTGTAATCTGCCCTGAGTGATATGTGATGCTCCTTACAAGAAATGGGGTCACCCAGATCAGGGGAGACTTAGAATCCCGCTAAGAAAAGGGAGTCTATCATCATAGACTGGGTGCAAATAAATGGCTATCTGGGGACATCAGACTTTAGCCTTATCCAGCAGACCCTCAGAATAAATCACTAGTTCTTCATCATTGAAAGGCTCTGGCCCTATATTCAGACTCTGATTGATAAATATGCTTGAGGTAACAATGAAACACAATGAGCTTCTTCACCTATAAAGGCTCTCCCACAGACAGTCCTTATTCTATTCCACCAATGTGACAAAGTAATGGAAATAGGATGTCTGAAACACAGTGCTTTCTTTATAAAATTGACATTTTGAAACTTTGTTTTCTTGCTTATCTATCTAGAGATAGGATCTTTTCTGTAACACAAGCTGGCTTTGAAACTTTAATCCTTTTGTGTTTGCCTCCCAAGTTCTGGGATTGCAAGTGTGTGTCACCATCCCTGGCTTATTTTATTTTTTTCATTGAAAAAAAAATCAAGTTCTCTTGTCCTATGATTTGGTTTGCTGTCTATAGGAATTATTATAAGATACCATTGACGTAAAAATTAAAGTAATGCATAACAATCTTGGTTGGACTTCTCAATAATTGCATACATTTTCTTTAGGTGAATGTCCTAATATTTTGAAATGAATGTTGCAGTTCAGAATAAGCTAATGCATAGTTTTAGGTATTGTAAATTATGGTATATACCCTTCTAAACAACAACACTGAATCTGATAACCTATGTGAAATACCCATACTATATTCTATCATGAAATATGTGTTATGAAACCAAAGCTCATTAGTATATCCAGCTACTCTTTGTAGCTGCTCCGGTCTGTGTCAGTGTCCTCTTCAAATGCTCAGAAGACATCACAAACAAAGAAGACAATTATTATTGCCTCCATTCGCCAAAATTCCAAACTAAAGCAAACAGTTTACATCCAGATTGGACAGTACAGAACGGGGAACAGGGGCACAAGCATGAAAAGCCTCACTGTGTGTAGACATGGAAACTGTAAGAGGATGCCCGAGGAAGGTATCACAAAGAAGTGGGTATCTGAGAAAGATGCATTGGTGAACTGATTTCCACATAACCCTTTAGGCATAATACATTTTGGGCTTCAGAGGCTGCTAGTGCTAAGATGAGATGTCTGGCATGAATAAGTATAACAAGAAGGGTAGGAAGCTAGAGCAGAGCTAAAATGGCAAAAGGAGTTGGGGATAAAACAATACAGGGATGATTCATGGGAAGGTTTATCATTTAAGACAAGGAGGATGTTGGAAATCCCACCTTTTTTTTTCCAAGCAAAATCTGGGAGACATAGAATAATGTTGAGCAGAGTGACTCATTTGAATCAAGGAGAAATCTGTATGTTTCTATGTTAAAGAAAGGGGACTTAAGGGTAATGAGGTGTGTGTGTGTGTGTGTGTGTTTGTGTGTGTGTGTGTGTGTGTCTGCACACATGCACAGAGAAAAGAACACCAGTTTTGTTTCATAGTGATCTAAGTGATAGGTGTTTGAGGAATTTTGTTTTGTGATGGAATCTTTGATTTTCTACTGGGGGTGTGGAGATAATAACAACAAAAAAACTGCATGAGCAATAGTAGAAAGTCTTTAGAGAAGGGTTGCTTGGCTCTGATGGGTGAGTGTGATGAATTTCTCTTTTTCTGGAAGTGGGAGTCTTTTAAAAAGTGGTCCCTTTAAGTCTTGCGTGGATGATGAATCACACAGCACATTTTACCATGCCTTGGTGCTATTGCAATTGTTTCCAAGTTAGGAAACACAAACATAAACAGGAGAACAAGTGATTTCTCAAAATTTCCAGATATTGCAATGTGGTAGGTAAAACAAAAATATACATTTCACAGAAAAGAAAACATATTAGTTACCCCGCTCTTGGTACCAATTTCTATATTACTTACTTTTCTGTTGCTGTGATAAAAATATAACCAAAAACAACTTATGTTTCCTGGAGGATAAAGTCAATCATGGCAGGAAAAGCATGACAACAGGAACAGGAAGTTTTCACCCCCACACAGGGAATAGAGAGGAAGAAATACAAAAAGAGTAAAGCTGGAAAAGCTCAAAATCTACTCCCAGTAATGAGCTTTCTCCATTGATGCTCCAGCTCCTAAAGGTTTTATAACTTTCCCAAACAGCCAACTGGGACCAAGTGTTCAAATACATGAGCCTATAGGATAATTTGTCATTCAGACTACGATAGGAAACAATCCCAGCCAACTGGGACCAAGTGTTCAAATACATGAGCCTATAGGATAATTTGTCATTCAGACTACGATAGGAAACAATCAGAGTCTAAAAGACTTAGGCATTTTATACTTATGGTTACATGGCTAGTAAGAGTGAGCTAGAATTTGAACAGTGATACTCTTACTCCAGAGTCTGCCTGCCACTGAAAATATTTCGGCGAAAATGATAGAAAACTGTTTGGTTTAAGAGAGCTGCACTTGTTTTGCAAACAAAGAACAAGAGATCCAAACAGTATCGTAGAACTCTGTGTGATTGCTCTACAATATATAGAAAGACAAATTTCTTCAGAAAGGAAGGTCATATTTGTGTATTGTATGTGTAGTCCCAAAAGTCTGACTGAGCGACACAGCATGTAAGATCCACAAGTCAGAGTTCTGGGCAGTGTCTGAAGGATGAGTGGATTGTCATTTGTACTTAGTCAAGTACAATATTAGCAGTCCCAGGGATGGTACCTCCATTAATCACCACTCTCAAACTGAGCTCTTGTCAAAATAAAAAAGCCCCTTCTGTAGATTGTTTTACTTCCATTTAGTTAGCTCCTATTGTACACCAGATACTTTTTTAAGGTGCTAGGGATAAAAATACACTCCCATTAGAACACCTGTCTCTAGATGTTTCAGAGAATATTTTCTCATATACATTTTTAATAACATTTTTGAAAAAGGTATGATTTCTTGAGCTTACATTTTCTTCTCTATGGCACAGCATGGGAGTGAACAGGCATGCGCTTTTTGACTAATAACAAATGACCTAATATCCTTTATAGATCACATGACTGTATGGTGACTTTATACACAACACACACTCTGTTCTGACAAAACGCAGCGGGATTTATGATACTTAGTTCACTAAAAACCATGATTGCTTAGTTACTGATGATACCTTCCTGTCAAGATTTTCATACCTGACCTTCTCAATGCCCACTGTCTTTAATAACAATTGAAAGCAATGCTATCTGAAAAGGGAAACCCACAGAGACAACAGTTAACATACAGAAGAGTTAATGAAAATAAACCATCACAGAAGCCAAAACGTTGAGTGCACAAAGATTTGTGGTAGGAGGTGACTTCATCTAAAAAGTAATTTTCCTTTTCTTTTCGTTACTGCTTTTGAGGTTTGCCAAGCTCTCTGCAGAATAGGTCAGGGGTCTGAGTCTTAACTGATTATTTGGTTCTATTTCAGACTCACTCAGTGTATCTATTATATTCCAAAAACGTCTGCATGCATTCTAACTAGTCTCAAACTGCTTTAGATCAAAGAATGCTTACATTTTCCATTTTCTATTCCTTGTAGGCACCCTACTTTTCTTCCTGCAATTTACAAGATTTACAAGATAATAAAAATCTGATGTAATCTTGTGGAATAAGATGCCATATCTTCCCATCGGCTACTTGCAGCACATTAGCCACCTGTCCCTCCATTTCACTAGGGCCCATGAAGTTATTCAGGAGACTTACAGGTAGCAAGAAGAAAGATAAAGCTGGCATTGGGCAAAGTATTGCTGTTGTTACACTGAAGGCCATTCTAGTAGATGACTGATCAAAAGTACATCAGTGCCAAAAGCAAGCTAGGTAAGAGGGCAACTACATATTCTATCTTTTGGGAAAGGAATATAAGTTCCAAAGTATTTCCTTACTTTGCACAACTAAAGAATTTCAAATTTCTCTAATAATAAGATAGAGAACCTATAACTACACTGAAATTGTCTACAAATATTTTATAGGAGACTAGAAGAAAACATCCCCACTCCCTTTAAAGTGTAATAGTATCTTTTGCTATTTGGCTTTAAGCTGTAAGTATCATAGTAGGTTTTTTTGTTTGTTTGTTTGTTTTTGCCTAACTCCTCCCCTAAGTTTAAGGCTCCTGCCTTATTATAGTTTTCAGTTGAACTACATGAAGGATTACATCTTGAGCTCTTCTTTCTTTTTTATGTTTTTATTAATGTATTTATTTTATATCCCAATCATAAACCCCTCCCTTGTCTCTTCCAGGTCCTACTCTCCCTCTCTTTTTCCCTCTAACCCTGTCCCATAGTCATCAGAAATGGGGCCTGGCAAGGCTGCCTCACCTTGGAGAAGTGGTCAAAGAGCAGGCAACAGAGTTCATGTTAAAGACAGCCCCTGGCCCACTTTGTAGGTGACCTACATGGAGACCGAGTTTCCTATTGGCTACATCTGAGCAGGGGGTTGGGTCCTTTCCACACATGGTTCTTCATTGGTGCATCAGTCTCCGGAGAACCTCTGGGCCCAGGTGTGTTAGCACTGTTGGTCTTTTGTGGAGCTCCTCTCCTCTCCAGGTCCTTCTATCCACCAACTGTTCCACAAGACTCCCTGCTCTCTGACCAATTTTGGCTGTGAATCTCAGCATCTTCTTGGATCCTCTGCCGGGTGGAGTTTTTCAGAGGACATCCTGTTCCCTTTCTTCAACACTTCCAATGTCAATTCTGTTTACCCTTCTTAATGAGAATTAAGTATCTTCCATAGTGTCCTCTTTGTGACTTAGCTTCTTTAGGCCTGTGGATTGTAGCATGTTTATCCTCTATTGTATGGCTAATATTCACTTATAAGTGAGTACATACTGTTGGTGTCTTTCTAGGTATGGGTTACCTCACTCAGAATGATCTTTTCCAGATCAATTCATTTGCCTGCAAATGTCATGATGTCCTTGTTGTTAATAGCTGAATAGTACTCCATTGTGAGATATACCACAGTTTCTTTATCCATTCTTCAGTTGAGGGATATCTGGGTTATTTTCAGTTTCTGGCTATTTTGAATAAAGCCACTAAGAACATATTTGAGCAAATGTGCTTGTTGTATGGTGGAACATCTTTTGGGTATATTCTCAGAAGTAGGTCTTGAAGTAGAGCGGTTCCCAAATTTCTGAGAAAGCACCAGATTGATTTTCAAACTGGTTGTACAGGTTTGCACTCCCACCAGTAATGAAGGAGTGTTCTCCTTTCTCCACAACCTCACCAACATGTGCTACCATTTGAAGTTTTGATCTTAACTATTCTGATAGATTTAAGATGTAATCTCATCATTTTGGTTTGCATTTCCTTGATGACTAAGGATGCATAAACAAGACCCAACATTCTACTGGCTCAGCACCCCAGCCATAAAGATCATCATTACCTGAGAGTAAAGGATTGGCAGAAGGTTTTCCTAGCAAACAGACCCAAGAAGCATGCTGAAGTAGCCATTCTAATATCTAATAAAATAGTCTTTCAACCAAAATTAATCAAAAGAGATGAGGAAGGACACTTCATGCTCATCAAGAAAAATCCCAAAAAGATGATGGTCTCAATTCTGAACATCTATGTAGCTTTTATCCTTCATAAAGTTCCTTTTTGTAGCTGGTGGAGATAAATAAAGAAATCTACAACTGCCCAAAATATAGAGAACAAGTGACCATGGACTGTCTAATGCCAGCTGATACATCTATAACAAAATCCTATACCTAAGTCTCAGGGAACATCAGAAAAAGAGGGATAGAAACATTATAAGAGCCAGAGGACAAGATGTTTGCAGTGCAGTGAAATGATATTTTCTACATATGAAAGGGAAGCTATGCCCGTGAAATCTAAAAATATTGTCACCTAAAAATGACCCACACAATAAAAAACCAGATAACATGCCATTGTGGGTGGGGAAAATCTCAAAAGTCCTATCCATAGATGATAAGCAATAGGCAAGTAATGGCTGGTGAGAGAGAGAGAATCAATATTCTGAAAGGATGTACCCCCTGATACGTTGTCCATTTTCAAGTGGCCAATCCACAATACAATCACATAAAAGAACACCACTAAATGGAATGAGCAGGTATATATAACTATATATACAAATGTAAACATATGTAACAGTAATAATTAAAGAAGAGGAGATGACAAATCTGAGAGAAAGATAAGGGGTGTGGTGGTTTGAAGGAGAATAGTCCACATATGTTTGAACACTTGGTCCCCTTTGGGTGGAACTGCTTAAGAAGGATTAAGAAGGATTAGAAGGTGTGGCCTTATTAGAGATGTGCTACTACGGTGGTCTTTTCAGTTTCAAAAAAAAAAAAAGAAAGAAAAGAAAAGATGAATAAACAAAGATTTGGAGTTATGCTGGTACCAAAGATATCAGTGAGTGAAAAAACTATTTAAAGAGGAGCTACAAAGGTGGTTTTACAAGGAGAGTGCTAGCCACTCTTGCAGAGGACCTAAATGCAGATCCTAGCACCCATGTGAGGTGGCTCCCAACTTCCTGTAGCTCCAGCCCCAGGGCATCCAACTTCCTTTTCTAGGTTCCTGGCACACTTGCACTCAGCACACACTCACACACAGACATACGCCCATGAATGCAACTGAAAACAAAATAAATCTTAGCCTTTTGTTTCTCTAAGCCTTTTTAAGATTCATTTTTAAAATCATAAGGAAAAGAAAAGAAAACATAGAGAAATAAAGCTGTGGATAAAAGTATATAAGATATTGTCCTGGAGTCTTCAGACATGTAGAAGTCTATTAAAAAGTAATAAACATTATGTGTGTGTGTGTGTGTGTACATATATAACATTATGCCAATAAATTAAGGAATTAGAAGAAATGGACAAATTCTTTAAAAGGCATAATTCACAATATGCTCTGGAAATATAAATGTGAAGGAATGCATTCAGAAATATTTTATGAGTTCAGCATTATACTGGCATCACACCTGGACAAGGTAGTTTAAAAAAAGAAAACTACAGACACACATCCTACTAAGCAGAAGCAAAAAATTCTTTAACAAATCATAGCAAGTTGAGTCTGGAAAAAATTATATCCCATCATAATCAAGGAGAGTTTTTCCTAAGTATGCAAAATTGTTAAAAATTAGTTAGTATGTTTCACATATTAACAAGACTAAAAATAAATTTGCCAAATAGAAAAAGCAAAGTTTTATAAAACTCAACATCCATTTATGACTAATAAAAATATAAACTCTTGGTAAACCAGAAATGGAAGGGAAATTACCAAACCTGGTAAAAAGCATCGTGAAAAACCCATGGATATCATCGTGTTTAACCATAATCACTGAGCAGCTTCTTCTTATATCATTCAAACAAACATTAAAATGAGCCTTCTCAGACCTCCACTGTGTGGTACATTCTAACCCATATGAAACAGTAGCTCTTAGGGAAGCCAGCAAGGAGAAGGGGAGATGCAAGATGCCTTAGCTAAGGACAGCATGGCTGTGCACAGAGCGCCCCCCCCATGTGTGCACACACAGAATACACACACACGGAAAATATGGAGTATAGTAAATAAATGATGTTGAAGAAGTTTTAAAACTCAAAGCCAATGTTATTTCTTTAGATGTGTAAAGAAAATAGGAACTTGAAAATGTAAAGATAATGCCAATTTCATGGGATCTAAACAAATACTTAGGGACAGATCTAACAAGAGATGTCCAAAATGTCAATAATTAATAAAATCTACACAAATGAAGAGGGCTTAACATGCTGAAAAGTTGATACTGATAATGTGATTTCTCCTTAAATTGATCCACATCATTAATGTCCTAGTCCAAATCCAAGCAGGTATTGTTTTTATTTGACAATTTAATTCTAAAGTAACAATAATAAAATAAAGTAAAATCCAACAACAGCAGAACAACAAATACAAGCTTTCTTAAGGTAGGAAATATTATCAGCTCTTATTAAAAATATATCAATCTATGGAACCAACAGAATAAAACAGAGTGTCCAGAAATAGACCGGCAAGCATTGTCAGTGATCAAATGATGTATGATAAACATCCAAAAGCTGTTCGGCAGGGAGAGGAAATTTTCTTAAACAAATTCTTCTGAAACAAATAGACACCCATATGTAATGGCATGAACCTTGGCCCCTTTATACTCAATACTCCAAAACTGACTCATCACAGATCTAAGAATAAAAGTAGAGTGCTGTAAAATTACAAAAGAAAATAGGCAATAATGTCAGTGACCTCAAACCCAGCATTGATTTCTTAGATGTGACTTATGAAAACAACAATTTATTAAGCAAAATCAATAACCCCTGTTTTACCAGTTCTCTCTTAAAATATTTTTTTCAGGAGACAATGCTAAAAAGATGAAAAGACAAGAACATAGAAAAGCATATAATAACCTGTAAGTTTTCTATGAGTCTAGATATTTTAAAAGGATTGCATATTTTTAGGTATGAGAAAGACAGAGATGGAGGCAGACCCATCTCAAACACCCATCACAAAAATGGGCTGGGCAGTTTACTGTGAACTTTCAAAAGATAATTTTGCCGAAATATGCTCATTCATAATCACAGAAATAGGATTTGATATCACATTGAATTATACACTCTTACCAGGATGTTTATAATTAAAAACTAAGAATTATTATTTTTAATAAACAAGTTAGAACTCTATACAACATAAAGCAATATTCTATTCACTTAAGGTTTAGTCTCCACGCCAATCACCCAGTAATAACATTTCCAGAAGCGTACACAGATATCCCTGAAAGTATGCACACAGTCTCAACTGATGTGAAACCTACAGTAGCCTTCTTGGTAGCATTGATATAAAAACGACCTAGCTGTCGGTGCAAACGCAGGGTCATGCTTTTAGGATACAAAACAATGCAGTGATGGAGAAGAAATTGATGGGCAGATGGATGATGTCATAATGCCCGCTGAGCGAAAGGCAGCACGGAGTGGCCCAGTGCACGGCTCCATTCCTATGAAGCTTAGCCACAGGCCACCATAACCGATGATGACAGAAAGCAGAGTGGCTCCAGAGAAACTTACTGAGTCGGTACACAATGTGTTTGTTGCCTAGGGTACGGTCGATGTTCCATTTCCTCTGTGAGTGGGTGGCAGTGGCAGGAATGGACTCACTGTCTGAATTCTCAAGCCAGCCATTCCCCATTATTACACTGTCTTGTACACAGATCTTGTCTGGTAAAGCCTGACCTTTTTTGGGGGCGGAATGTCAGGACAGCTGCAGGAAGGTGATGACAGAGGCATTCATTTGGTTCCTTCCACACCAGTAAAGAGACAAGCTGGAGTGTGGATTTAAGAGCACTGTACCCCAATCCTTGGAAACAGGTTGAGAGTTTCTTTCTCAGAAGTTTAAGTGTGTGCTGGTGGTTTGCTTGGTACATACTTCTTCTTACTCTGAGAAAATGATAATAAATAAGGAGAATGGGATGACCAAAAGCTGTCCCTAGCCTGTTCCCTGATGCTGTCAGCATGCTTCCTACATAGAAAATATGACAATGCCCATGTCCTTCCTGCCCTACAGAGATCTCTGCTGGTACCTGAAATACCCAGTTTACTTTTTTTATTTTCCCCTCCCAATCCCTAAAAGTTTTTTCAAGAAACCCTCATATCATCCCCAGCTATCTGCTTTATTCTTGTAGGAGGCAGTTCTCACTTTCCTTCTTTATTTCTTTCTTCCTTCATTTATTTCTCTCTCTCTCTCTTTCTTTCTTTCTTTCTTTCTTTCTTTCTTTCTTTCTTTCTTTCTTTCTTTCTTTCTTTATTCCTTATTGCTAAAACATCCTATTAGTGTTTAAAAGGTAAGAAATCTGTATTAAAATAATGTTTGTAAAGATTTACACATGCAAAGCTATAAATATTTGAAGTGTAAAACTTGATAAGCTTGTACGTGCATACCTACGAAAGCCTGTTAACAAGCCATAATGATATGTATTTCATCCTAATACTCTTTCCCACAGTCTTCATTCATTGTTCTTTTAAAGCAACAAGAATATAACAAAAATATGTCTCCATAGCAAAGCTGTAAATGAAGGCATTCTCTAGTATTGTAGGTCTCTGAAAGTCAATCCTCTTATATATTTGAAGCTGTGTACCCATGACTCATATGTCTCTATTTTCCTTTGCCCTATAGTCCTTGGCAACTACCATTCTCCTCTTTGCTTCAGAGAGTCTGATTTTATATGTTTCCTGTAAGAGGCATTAAGGTAAAGCCTTGCCTTTTTGTGAAATTGCCATTTGAAAAAAAAAAACATTTGGGTGTTATTGTTTTATAGAAGAGAGGAAGCAAGAGGTTAAAACAGGTTTGTGGAATTCTTGTTTTGGTTGTGGCTGATCACCTACATGGTTCTAAATGTCCTCTGTGAGTATATACAAGTTCAATAACAAGAACATTGCTGGATGTAAGATGCCTTTTCTACTTTTTTCCCTTCCTGCCTCTTTTCCTTTCTTGTTTGCTTTCTCCCCTCCCTGCTTGATAAGCAAACTAATGTCTAATTCAGACTCTCCTATATCTCTGAGTAAATCAAAGAATTGAATGACCAAAAAAATAAATTTGAGCAAAAGTCAAGTTTGTAGGCTATTTATTTGATTTTGTGGTGAGGCCTGGGGTCCTGTAATAAAAAATGTGAAGTATTTGTTTTGTTTTGTTTTGTTTTCATAACTGAACTAGAGAAGAGGAGATTCAATTTAATTATCTAAAGAATCCATTAGCTGATGAATGGTTTCATCAGGGTTCCCAGAAAAGTTTGTCTTGAACGTTTTCGTAGGCTGTTTCAGTCTAGAAGAAACCATACAGGAGATGTGGCCTGTTACAAATGGATATTGTAATCAGAATGTACCATCTGTGGTCATTCAATATTCCTGACTCAGGCCAAAGGAACTATAGCCATAAAGTATCAACTCGAACAACAAGACACTTCAAGTTTTTAAGTCTTTGCTTCAAGAGATGAATGACTGGATCCCAAGTAACTTCTGTAAGTTTTCTGCTTTGAGATTAAGGAAGTGATCTACTGCCTAGGACTGAAGCATTTACATCACGAGCTCAGAAGGACATGCTTACAAGTGCTGTTTATTGAGGGTTCAAGTCATAGTCCTACCGAAAGATGCTATTCTTATCCCTCTGGGGCATGCAGCATCTTCTGAGCTGCCATTCTCCCTTGTCCCTCTTTCTTGTGTTTGCTTTCTACTTCCACTAAACAGATGCAAGTTTACTCTGCCTCAGCAGTGGGGTCCAGCTTTCCATGTATTTCATCAGCTTCCAGTGGGATCCAGAAGGCGCAAGTTATTTAACACTTGTTTGAATGCCTGGCATGCCAGCTAACTTCTAAACAAGCTCATGGGCGATGCCTGTAAAAGTGCATTTTAAGGCCAATATGAGAGCTAATCAGGTAAGAGGCAATTGCTGTCACGTGTGAAAACCTGAGTTAAATAAATCCCTGAAATCCAAAAAATTGCCCCCTAATCTTTATGCTTAGCTCTGACTTTCTGTGAAGGGACAGTGACGCCCTTCAGGAGTGCTTTTCTTTCTTACATTTGAGATGTACACTTTGGATGCCCAAAGTTCGAAGACAAAGAATTAAAGCAAATAAAATTTTTGGTCCCTTCATTGCTCTCCACAACACCTTGAGAATCCTCAGCTAACTGAGTATACACCAGGTAAACTCTTACTGCATGCCTGTGAATGCTGAACATTGCTTCGCCATTCATCTTTTTTCAAATTATTGGGATATTCTAACAGTCATCTCTGTGTCATCATCCTCTCAGGTACTACATAAACCATTGTCACCTCTTTCAATATGACAGTTACGGACGGGCACTGTGATAGACTCCAGGATGATCCACACTATGGTAGGCAACTTTCTAAAACAGTGGTTCTCAAGCTGTGGGTCACAACTGGGGTCAAATGACCCTTTCACAGGGGTCACCTAAGACCATCTATATATCAGATATTTACGTTATGATTGATAACAGCAGCAAGTTTACACTTACAAAGCAGCAACAAAAATCATTTTGTGATTGGGGTCACACCACAACATAAGAAACTGTACTATGGGGTCATGGCATTAGGAAGGTTGAGAGCCACTGTTAAAACATCCATGTCCCAGTCTTAACACAGAAAAAAAAAAAAAGCAAACTTTGGGCAGAGCACAAGGAATCTTAATGAAGAAGGGGAAGATAGTAAGACCTGGAGAGGACAGGAGCTTCACAAGCAGAGCAACAGAACCAAAAAATCTGGGCCCAGGGATCTTTTCTGAGACTGATACTCTAACCAAGGATCATGCATGGAGATAACTTAGAACCCCTGCACAGATGTAGGCCATGGCAGCTCAGTGTCCAAGTGGGTTCCATACTAATAGGAACAGGGACTGTCTCTGACATGAACTGATTGGCCTGCTCTTTGATCACCTTCCCCTGAGGGGGGAGCAGCCTTATCAGGCCATAGAGGAAGACAATGCAGCCAGCCACTCCTGATGAGACCTGATAGACTAGGATCAGAAGGAAGGAGAGGAAGACCTTTCCTATCAGTGGACTTGAGGAGGGGCATGCATGGAAAAGGGGGAGAGAGGGTGGCATTGGGAGGGGAGGAGGGAGGGAGCTACAGGGGGGGATACAAAGTGAATAAACTGTAATTAATAAAAATTAAAAAAATTTAAAAACTCACAATAAAGTATCTGTTGAGGTTGTTGTTTTAAAAAAAAACTTTGAAGGTGCTATTAAATAAAGTATTTTGAGATGCATATATTATCCCTGCTGATCCAATATAATTAGGAGAGTCTGCACTTGCAAGAAGCAGGAAGGTCAGAGACAGAGGAGTTGACACAACGGAAGCAATGGCTGCAGGGAGGCAGGGACATGAGCGAGGCTGGAATGGCAGGAGACAAGGTTCTGCTCTTAAACATCCAGATGTCTCCCTAGGGCAACTCACTTCAAACGTTTAACCTTCAGAACTGTAAGATACTAAACTTTGTGTGGCTTAAGGATGCTAAGTTGGTGACAAGTTGTCACCATAGCAATGAGAAAATCATCCAGAAACGTGATGTAAATCTTCATCTCAACATACATACAGGATAGTGGGTCCTTGTTCTTTAGATATGATCATTCCCATATAGTTAGTTATTGGGCCCCTTCATACTCCCTCTGCCCTCTCCACAGCTTTCATCACAAACCTTAAAACCCTTCCTAGGGTCTTCATGTGTGTATTAATTGCTGTGCTGCTGCTGTCATAAAATGACCAAAGGTAACTTAGAAAATGAAGAGTTTATTCACGCTTATGATTCCAGAGAGGTATAGCATGCTACATCATGGCAAGGAACCATGGCAATCAGCAGAACATGTGAAGACAGGAGTAGGAAGCTTAGGGTTCACACCTCAACCATACGCATGAAGCAGAGACTGGAAGGGACATGAGGTTTTACATCTCGGAGTTCGTCCCTAGTGGTGCACTTTCCTCAGCAAGGCTCTACCACCTAAACCTCCCCGAAATGGTGCCACAAAGTGAGGACCAAGCATTAAAATGCCCCAGACTGTGGGGAACATTTTCCATTCGAACCAGCATTCTCAGCTGGTATTATTTTTATTATTGTTGTTTCATATCTTAGCTGATGCAAACACCTCCTGATTCTCTGTGTCTAATTTTATTACCCTCTACAGACCTGTGAAATTAATTTCCTTATGAAGCTTACTTGACCATAGAGTGAGAACCTCAGAGTATTACGGGCAGAAGAGTCAATCTGTCCTTACAACTATCAAATGAACCAGCACAATTTCAGTTCTGTTTCTAAATGTTCACCTTCTCCACACTCCTGCCACACGTGGCTGGCATGTTAGAGTTGCACAAACAAAATACGTAAGTATAAAATGCTGAATGAATATAGTCATTCTTATATTAACATATAACCCCGTTTTCTTACATGTTATGTACTCACTTTTAGGCAAAGGTTGAGATTTACATACAAGCTCTCCATTTCTTCATTCTAGGTATGAGGAGCTAGTAGGCAGGATTCACAAACTCTGATTAATGACACAGTTTGTATGTGACATGGCCAGTAAAAAGTAAAGCTTCTAAAATCTGCTCCACTATTTCATAATGCCTCATCTGTCCTACGAAGCAGACTAGGTAGGGAAAATTGCTGACATTATAAAAAGCAAATCCAGGTCACAGGTTTCAGAACACCACGGTCCTCTCCGGAGAGGAAGGCAGAGTGGACAATTAGAAGTGAATGGGGCTTGAGGCCAAAAGGGAAACAGGCAGAGTAGGAATGGAGCCATCATAAGACTGAACAATGCTGAGTGGGCATGGGAAAGGAACCAGCTGGAAAGGCAAATAAATGGCAGAATGTGCTGCTACTGCCAAGTTGCTGTGCTATTGAAGTAGGGTGAGTCAGTAATTGACAGGCGAAACTTTCTTCCAGGAAAAGAGTTCATGTCTCCAACCTACCAACAATCAAATAATATCCAAGGGGACCAAGTATTAACAGATGACTAAGTACATTTATACCTGTCTACACCATGGGCAAATCAAGTTAAAGAGATTTTTTAAAAAACCCAATTGTCTCTAACTATGATACCAAAATTTATGCAAAAATATAAAGGAACTAGAACAAAAAAAAAAACCCACTTATTTTTGAAAAGTAATAAAGTTGGGTACTTTAATTTCCAATTTCACGGTTTATTATAAAGCTATGGGATGTAAACAGGATGCTGCTGACATAAGAATAGATATATAGATCAATATAATAATATTGAGAATCCAGAAGCAAATGTCTATTTTTCTCAAATGTGTCAAAACACTTTGTTGGGACAGTGGATCCTCTCTTCAATAGACAGTACTGGGACAATTACACATCCGTATACAAGCAGGTTAACTTGGTTCCTTAATTTATACAATATACATAAATGAGTAAAAGTGTTATTCCAAAGTTATTAAAGGCACAAATACAGTACAGATTCAGGAAGAATTTTTGAGAAGAGGAAAAAAAAAACTTATGATACTTGACAAGACAACAAAATATGAGCCTTACATAAAAATAAAATGATAACCTGGAATTAACCCACTCTGTTACAAGGCTCTTAGGCACCTTAACTCATGACATCAGTTCCCTGTATTACAGAGAAACTGATTAAAGAAAATGAATTTATTTACAGTTTGATAAAAGGGAGGAAATCTACCCATCACCCCTGACTACCTTTCAATGTACTGAAAGTCATGAAGCAGGAAAGAATACATGTAAATCTAAGCATGAGGCAGGCTAACTCATCCCGTCCTAGGGACAAGGGGATCTAGGCCCTGGGTTGTCGCCAGGACAGTATTCTCATTAAGCTGCAGGGCATAAAGGGAAAATGCAGACTTGAAGAAGCCTCGTTTTGAAGAGGAAAGAAATTAGAGTTTGTGGGTGTAGGAACCCCACCTATCTGGTATTATAGAGTTCTTTGTCAGTTAAGTCCATTGAAGTGTGGCAATCTTTTTAATCTCTTCGTGTGTTAACTCCAAGCTCCAGAGTTCTACTTTTCTCTTAAACATGTTGTTTTCCCAAGTGGAAAAGGGATGATGGTCTGATAGCCAAGGAAAAGAATACGAGATTCCTGTATAAAGTGAAGCTTTGTGGACAGGCCACTGAAGAGGCTAAGGAAGGAGGGCCAAAAGTTCAAGCACAGTCTGGGCTCCACTTTTTTGGGTTTTTCGTTTATTTGTTTGTTTTAACTTAAAATTTTTATTTATTACAATTTATATCCCAATTCACTTTATATCCCAACTGTAGCCCTCTCCCTCATCCTCTCCCAATCCCACCTGCCCTCCCTCATCTCTTCCCATGCTCCTCTCCAAGTCCACTGATAGGGGAGGTCCTCCTCTCCTCCCATCTGACCCTAGCCTATCAAGTCTCATCAGGACTGGCTGCGCTGTCCTCTTCTGTGGCCTGGCAAGGCTTTTAAGCCACACATTGTTAGTAGCTGTCTATAATCTTAGCACTTGAGAGCTAAGGCAGAGGCAGTTCCATTGTCTGCCAACAGCATGGGCCACATAGTGAGCATCAGGCTAGCCAATGCCACACAACAAGGTCCCATCTCAAAACACCCAACCAAAACAAGTGAAAATAGTATCTTGCGCTAGGCAGATGGATCAGCAGTTAAGACGGCTCACTGTATAACCTTGATTGCCTGCATTCAATCCCCAGAGCACTCTCGGGCTGCACAGCCAGAACCCGGAAGAGAACCCGGGTAACGTGGGCTTTGGGTCTCCAGGATGGAGCCGCAAGGCTGTGTGTCCCAATCACTTTCCCAGGCAGATTGGTGGGCACAACGGTGCCAGAGACTGGGAGTCCAAAAAAAAAAAAAAACTCATGGGGAAGGAAAGTTGCAAGACTGATCACAGGTCACCCAGTCTTTCCCTGGAAGGTCTTGCTGCCCGAGGGTACCCGCCGCCATCACAACTGAGCTCCCGCCGCTCGTGGAGAGCAGCTGCGAGCCCGGCTCAAAATCCCTACTCCCTCTTGGGAGGAGGCAGGAGGCGTCCAGCAGAATCTGCCACAGACCACATTGTCTGTACCCCAACCCGAGATCGGGGCTGAGAAAACCCAATCCTTTCGGGCACTCCCCCAAACGCTGCCATAACCCTGCCTCGGAGGAGCAAAAGGACAAAGAGGCGCACAGTGGCTTCACAGTGCTGGAACTCCAGTGCTGCCGGCGGCTCCTAGCAAACAAACTTCAGCTCAGGATCTGGGACTGTGGTCATTCTACACGTCCTGAGATTCTCCTAGGTCCAGCGCAATAAGGTCTAGCAGCAAGTTCTATCACCAGCACCACCTCCCCCCCGACCCCTGGCAGAGAAACCCCAGCTCAGGATCGGATTGAGAAGCCCTAGCCCCTTCTGACACTCCCCTGAGAGCACCACCATAAGCTTGCCCTAGTGGAGGGGAAGGTCAGAGGGGAAGGACAGAGAGGCGGCCTGCCTGGTGAGCCTCTCTCCAGCTCACACAGCGGCCCCTAGCAGAGAAACCCAAGCTCTGGATCTTAGGACACCTAACCCTACCTGGTACTCTCTCAGAATCAGCAAACATAGGTTCTACCGCCAGGCTGCTTCTGGCAGAGAGATCTGGGCCCAGGATCTGGGATTGAGAACACTCAACCTAACTCTTTCCCGCGCCACCCTGGGGCCAGTCAACATAACCCCTCCTGGCAGAGGGAAAGGACAAAGAGGCAGCACACAGGAAAGGTGGACACTGAGTCCTGCGGCCACAGCGTCACAGAGCTGACTGTTAGCCTACCGGCACATTTCCCGCAGCAGGACCAAATCAGAGAGTAGAGAGCAAGGGGAACCCCTGTGCATTCCAACTGGTCCTGCAAGAGAGTGAGTGAGCCTTCTAGGGAGAGTTTGCCCCAGACCCAGGGCCTCTCCACAGAAGCAATCAGACGAGATCCCTGCACCCACACCCCGCGTGTGGGCATCATAGGGATTCTTGGGATAGCGACCCCAATGTTGAAGCCTCTGCCTTGCAGGTCCACCAGTGTAATCCAGGCAAACAATCCCTGGATCTCAGCCAGAACTGCGTAATAGTGGCTTGCAGGCCACTGCAATAGTCAGAGAATCTGTGCATGCACAGTGTGCCCGCTAAAAGCGCACGCAAATAGCGCCAGCATCGCATTCCTTACTTAGGCAAAACTGAAACCACAGTGCACACTCCCAAACCAGTGAACCTCTTTCATCTTCCTGAAAAAACAGTCCAGAAAACAGAAAGAGAGGATCATAGCCCGAACTACAATCTCGAGGAACAAACAGTGAGGATTATAAATAACCAGATGGCTAGAGGCAGACGTAAGAACACTCCCAACAAAAATCAGGACATAATGACCTCACCAGCAACCCCACAAAACAATGGACACTTCAATTCACTAGATATACGAGAAAACGACCTCAAAACTATGTTTCTCCAGCTATTAGAGGCCCATAAAGATGAAATGAACAAAGCTCTCAGAGAAATAGCCAAAGAAATCGAGACTAACCAAGAGGAAACAAATCATGCTCTCAGAGAAATGACCACGAAAATTGAGGCAAACAAAGAAGAAATGCACAAAGCTCTCAAAGAAATGTCCACACAAATGAAGGCAAATGAAGAAATAAACAAAGCTCTCATAGAAATACAGGCAATTATAGCCAAAGAAGTAGAGGCACAATTAGTAATAATGGAGAGGAAAAGGACAAAAATAGAAGCTGTCATTGAAAAGCAGGAATCCACATTCAAACAGATGGAGGAAATGGTGCAAGACATGAAAACAGAATTAGAATCAATAAAGAAAACACAAATAGAGAAAAACCAGGAGCTGGAGAACATAGAGAAAAGATCAGGAACTACAAAGGTAAGCATCACCAACAGAATACAAGAGATGGAAGAAAGAATCTCAGGAGCCGAAGATACACTAGTGGAAATTGACACATTTCTCAAAGAAAAAATAAAATCAGAAAAGTTCCAAACACAAAACATCCAAGAAATCAAGGACACCATGAAAAGACAAAACCTAAGAATAATAGGAGTAGAAGAAAAAGAAGACATCAGGCTCAAAGGTCCAGAAAATATTTTCAAGAAAATTATAGAAGAAAACTTTCCCAACTTAAAGAAGGAGATGGCCATAAACATACAAGAGGCCTACAGAACACCAAGTAGACTAGACCAGAAAAGAAATTCTTCACGTCACATCATAGTCAAAACACTGAACCTACAGAACAAAGAAAAAAATTCTAAAAGCAGCAAGGGAAAAAGGCCAAGTAACATATGAAGGTAGACCTATCAGAATCACACCAGATTTCTCAACAGAAACTATGAAAGCCTGAAGGGCCTGGACAGAAATCATACAGTCCTTAAGGGACCACAGATTCCAACCCAGACTACTGTACTCAGAAAAACTTTCAATCAACATAGACGGAGAATTCAAAATATTCCAAGACAAAACCAAATTTAAACAATATCTACATAGTAACCCAGCTCTACAGAAGTTACTAGAAGGGAAACTCCAAACCAAAGAAAACAACTACATCTAAGGAAACAGAGGAAACAGATAACTACACAACAACAACAACAACAACAAAAAAAAACAAAGTGAGGGGAACAAGGACTATTTCTAACAGGCACTCAATGACTGGCTTTTTGGCCTCCCCACCCCCCAAGGGAGGAGCAGTCCTGTTAGGCCACAGAGGAGGGTTTTGCAGCCAGTCCTGAAGATACGTGATAAAACAGGATCAGATGAATGGGGAGGAGGTCCCCCCCTATCAGTGGACTTGGAAAGGGGCATGGTGGAGATGAGGGAGGGAGGGAGGGACTGGGAGGGAATGAGGGGGCGGGACACGGCTGGGATACAGAGTTAATAAAATGTAACTGATAAGAAAAAAAAAAAAAGAATGTATTTCCTTGTCCCTGTCAGGTTTTGGAGGCCACCTACCCTGATTGGTTCATGATCCTCGCCTCTGTATTCCAGGCCCAAAATGTGCACTTTCAGATTTTCTCCCATCTCCCTGACTCTCCTGTTTATCTCTGATAAAAACTTTCCTCATCACATTGGGCCCAACTGTATAATCCAGAGAAAACATTCTGTCTCAAAATTCACTTTAATAGAGTTTACAAAGCCTCTTTATGATGTAAGCTCTCAGGTTTACAGGTTTCAGTGATTAGGATCCAGGCATTTCTGGGAGGTTTCTTTTTATCGTACTAGGGTAAATGATAGTATCACTAAACTATGTTAATTTTGAAGTTACCATGTGTATGAACTAATTAATTAGATGAGGATAATAATATTTTGATACAGACAATCTAATCTTTGTAAGATTTTTGCATTTTGAAGGAAGTTTGTGTTTATTCGTTACATAGTATTGGCAAAATACTATGGCCAAAGGTGATTTAAAGGTGAGTTTACTTGGGCTTCTGGTTTCAAAAGGATGAGCCCATCACAGCAGGGAAACATGACAGCAGGTGGCTGGCAGGATCAGGGAGTTCTTATCTTCAGAAACATACACAAAGCAAAAGCGAGACATCTCAAAGCCTGACCCAGAGGCATACTTCTGCCTGCAAGGCTGTATTACTTAAACCTCCCCAAACAAGGCCAGCAACTAGACAGCAGTGTTTCAATACCTGAGCCTATGGGGGACATCTCCCATTCAGACTGCTATGCTGCACACGCATGGGGAGACTGTTAGATCTGGAAGCTGATTTTGCATTTTTGCTTTGAAAATAAGTGACTAAAAATACCAGGAAATGCAAATTACAGATGTAGGGATCATGGTGTGAACAGACTATCACATTTCCAGCTTTGCGAAAGGGGTGTGCTTTTGGATAATTGTAGGATGCCAGCTGGTGGAATGTTTACAGTGATGTTATATATTTATTTTTTTGGGTTTTCTTAAACATCTGTTCTTTTCCAGCAGGTCTTTGTGTTAGAATGGTTTAATTTTCTCTTGAATTCTCAAAATAAACACTCATGTCATACTTTTGAAATTTCTTCTTCTTCACTAAGTTTTATTTTAAATCGCGATGTTGCATTTTGTGACACTCTAATATGATAGCATAAAAAAAACTTTGATGGCTCCCCCCGCCCCCAGTTAGCAATTTCAGTTTCTTAGAGGGAAGACGCCATCCATCTCACAAAAGCGACAAATCCTAAAGTTTGTTTGATAAGAAGTTTGATATAGTCAACACCTGGCATTTTACTCTACACATAGGGGTAATTTTTCCCCATGGGAAAACAAATTCATCTATTAATTTTTATTTATACTTTTGCTTTTCTCTAATAGAGCTTTTAAAAAGTTGTTTTGTTTGTTCATTTGAAAACACACGTCCAGTCTGACTTGATTTCATACAAATATCTCACTGACACCTTTACACTTGCTGAAATTCTTCCACTTTAAAGTAAAAAGGCTTCTAAGGCTCGTTGGAGCAGTAGTCTGGGCTTAGGAGCATACTGCCTGTTTCAGAGGTGGACTGTAGTTGGCATGCCAACACAAGCTAATCCTGGAGAGTGCTTGCCTGGACACATGCCTGGGACAGTGCAGACTCTGAGACCTGTTACATGTCCAGCTGGATCCCAGCGCGCTCAGAGTTTAGCGAGGGCCTGGGAGGGCAGATGCTTCCACCGGGGGCAAGCCTGCGCAGATGACAATCACTCAGGGCATGAGCTCAAGATGCAGTAATTAAAGGCATTTTCTTGGATAATGTGATTTTATGGAGTAGATCCTGTGGTTATGCTTTCTTTATGCAGGATATCTCCAAGATGAAGATAAATATAATTTCTCTGTTCTCCCAATACTGTTACCTTTGGAATAACTTGCTTCAAAGTGGTACTTAAGGTGTGGGAGGGAGACACACTTTTTCTATGACTCAATCCTGGACAGAACACTCGTTACTCAATAAAGTGGATTGTATCTACTACTCTAATTGTAGTAGATATTAGTTTCTCTGTCTTGGTTTCCCCATCTGAAAATGCAGAATCAATTACAGGATGCTGTAAGCATCCCTCAGACAGGACATGCAGTTTACATGGAATAACTCCTCGTACATTGCACAGATAAACTAAACCTCAGGTTCTTTTTTAAATTTTCTCTTTGCCTCATATTATCTTATGTGTAGTTTCTTTCCAGGTAGGAAATCAGCTCTCTGAGGAAAATTACTCTGTCTTGGTCCACACAAAGTAGTCCGTCTGTATCTGTTTGTATCAGAGAACCACAGTTCTGTCCATAGTCGTTAACTGCCATGGAGGAGACCAACCAGGAATACGTGCTGGTCATCATGGCTGTTGTGAACAGATCCCACAGACAGAGGTACTCTCACCTGCTGATGTTCCCTTCCTGGCAGCTGCTCGCACCACTTGCCTTGCATAATGAGCTCTTTTGAACTACACCTGGAGAATTTCTTTCTCAGCTGTTTTTTTTTTTTTTTTCACTAACTTACACACACAGAACTGCTTCCCCAAACTCCATCCTAAGAAAAACAAAGGAGGATTTGAGAATCTGCAATATAATTATGGTTTTGCTTGAATAGCTTATAACTAGAAGCAGAAGAGTTCAGAGGATCGAGAACTCCATATTACCACATATCAATGGCAAGTAGTAAAGAAACCAGGTGGTTTAACTTATTAGTTTATCAAATTATTGATAGTTGGTGTCTAATGTCAACAGAATTTGAAAAAAAAATCTCTATGAAAGCAGTGCTGATACGTTAACTGCTCCTCACAAAGAAAACCTTGATCCAAAACCTTGATCCAGATAATGGCTTCTCCTCCTCCTCCTCCTCCTCCTCCTCCTCCTCCTCCTCCTCCTCATCCTTCATAAGCTGGAATGGGATCAAATGAGGTAGTTCATTTGATAGTGATGCTTTGCTAATGGGATTGAAGCCTTTGAGAAGTAGAAGTAGAAGCCATCGTCATCCGCCTTCTAATAATGTATAAAATGAACAGTGAGATGTGCTGGTTATTATTGTATTCGAGAGCATGCACATATATGCACACATATAGCTATGCATGTGGAGGTCATATAAAATTTACCTGAGTCAGTTCTCTGTTTCCACTTTCATGCAGGTTCCAGGGATTGAACTCTTTACCCAGTGAGTCACCACATCTGTCTGAGGCATGTTGCTTATAGAGAAAAGAGTCACAGGACCATGTTTAATTTTTATCATTTGTGAGTCTGGAACTTATGCCTCCACTCTAATTGTAGTAGATATTTGTTCATTTTTCACTATGCCCTTTAAAAGTTACATCTCATTTAATACTGATATTATTTATGGATTATGGTTCCCATATTGCAGGTAACAAGACAGAGGTTAAATGGCTTGCTCTAGAGTGACAACACACAAGAGGTCTGTGGCTCTTAGAGGCTTAGTCTATGTCTAACCGACTGCAGTATCTTATTCCTTAAATGACAGATCCCAACTGCACCGATTTTACTCTGTGGATTCCAACCATGTACTTCTCATATATTCTCTTTGCTTTCAGTATCAGATCTTAATATTATACAGGAACACCAGAGTGAGCAAATAATTTAACTTTCGTAAGTGGATGATAAGTCTGATGATAAGAGTAGTCAGTAATACCAGTTTAAGCTCAGAACACCCAAAGGATATGGAGGACACGACTGCTTTGTTCTCACAGTAACTGCATCTTGATGGCTGGTAGAAAAATACTATCTAACACATTCACTGTGACAGCTATTTGCCACCTTGTTATTATGCAAAGATATTATCCTCTCTTCTTCATCTCAAAGTAAATCAATAAGTGTAGCCTTTTGTTTTTCATAAAAAATATTGGTATCCAGCATTAGTGTCTAACAGAACCTAAAGCTCATGGCCTTTCTGATTTTGCATTTGATCTCAGTCCAAAGCTGAGAAGCAATCTTAGTAATGTTTAAAGGTAAGAACCAGAAGAGTCACAACATGTCCAAGATCACAGACACACCCCACAAGGATTTTCATGGGTGTTTCAGTCATATCATGACCTCTGTTTGTCTTTTTTTGTTGTTGTTGTTGTTCAGTGTGGAAGAAATAAAGGCTAAAAGCCTGGGGAGTTCTGGAGAGTCACACTCTTACCCTAAACACATCATACTAGAAAATGGATAACTGGCAAGAAATCAAAGTAAAACTGGGTGTTAAGTAGCAGGCAGAGCGTTTAGGGTATTCGTGTGCAGAGAACATGGACTTTGGTAAGGAACACTCATTTGAAAGGGTTCCCAGGAGTGAGCTGCATCATTCACTCAGAGAAGATGGACGAGTCACAAGTAAAAAGTGTTTCTTGCAGAAAGGACTCCTATGTAAATTATAGGAACCCTGCTTGGAATCCTGGTAGAGTCAGTCCCTTCCCTGAGGCTAGCTTCTTGGGATTGAATCACTCAGAACTGAGAATGGGATGTACTATGAGGCACTTGAACTGTCTCCATTGGAGTGAGTCTCCCATCGTTGGCACACTGTCATAGTGAATGTACTTGATGCCTAATTGCATGCGTGCTTCAACTACCGATAGATCCTCTCTCAGCACAATGAAGCTCACCCTTGCCAAGGACTTCAGCAGAATGAACTTTGCAGCTTCTCTTTTAATTCCACAAAAAGAGAACTAGTGCCCAGTGATAAAAGAATGAGAGTAAGGCTTAGAGCATTTCCCCTGCCCTTGTAGCCAGCTTTGTATTGTGGCTTTCTTTATGAGCAGCTCCCACTGGCACTCTTCCTCCAAGATTCTAGTTCCCGCTGGGAAATATGGACACTCTCTCCTCCCACTGCCCCACCAGCCTTAGCCTTAGTGCTGGCTTCCTGGGGTTGTTTGTCTCCGGTGAGGGAACATTTTCCTCTCTCTCTTGCTCACACCTCTGTTGTTAGTCCTTCATTAAAATCGTCGTTCTGCTAGGACACTGGCTGGGAAAGTGACTCAACACTGTTATCTCTGCTCTCTGTTTAATTTTAAAGACATGAGATCATGTTGCTCAGGTAAAGAGATCCAATATCTTCTGTGATATTTAGCAAAACAACTCGGTCTGTCTCAGAGTGTGGTCTTCTAGAAAAGAAGAGAAACAGACTGGGCCCTTATTTCTGGACACTAAGAAGAAATTGACCTTTTAACAGTATTATGTGACATTGTATGTACCTTGAAGGTCAGCTCAGAAAATTAAGATATTAACTAAAATATGTAAGTAGGATTAATAACATTAAGATTTTGCCTAATCATAGACAAGGATGGGATTTGGAAGTGGATCTGTTAGACTTCAAAATCTGTCATTTTTTACCTGATTTTCCCCCATGTTATTCACTGCCCTACTCTAATTTGAAATATTTTCCTTGGTTATGATTTCCACGGCCATGCATAAGTAGGTACTTTATTGTTGCCTCATCATCGAATCTCCCTTTTGTCTCAGTTCTGTATTCCAATATCCCAGCCCAGCAGCTTTTCTATGTCCCATTTGTTCACTTCATGAGTCCGGAAGCTCTCTGACTTCAATTTTTTATCATACCAGTTTATATTCAAGTCATAAGCTGTTGGCTGAAGATGTCCATTTGGCTCCTGTCCACAGTGACTCAGACGTACTTTCTCATTTCATCTACCATGTTTTCTTTATATGCTTATTTATCATGTACATATGCCTAGACATTTAAAAGACCATTGTTTACCCCTTCTTTTCCTTCTCCCACTTCATGCATTCTCAACAGCGAACCGTTTCCTAAGCTGTGTGCTCCCTGTGCCCTTTGCTTATTCTTCAGGCAGTCAGTCAGTCTGTTTCTCTCCCCTCTCCATCCCACTTTTCTGTGTATTTTTTTCTCCACAACGTCAGCAGAATAGTCATGAAACACACACACACACACACACACATCATTCTTCAGTCTAGATCACGTTGGATTCCAAAAGAAGCCTTGAGAAAAATCAAAAGGACTGAAACCGTGTCGAGTATCTTTTGTGAAAATGTACTGAAACTTGGAATAAACGGCAGAAAAAAAAAAACTGGAATGTTTCATAGATGTGTGGAAACGGAGAAACACAACGTGGAACAGCCAATGGGTCTGAAAAGAAATAAGAAGGAAATTTTGAAAAATTCCTTAGACAAAGCAAAATGAAAACATACCAAACCTTATGGGCTACATCAAAAGCAGTTCTAAGAAAGACAGTCGTGTGCAGTGATGAAGGCCTTTTCAAAAGGCCTGCACTGTTACTTGTCACACCCCACTCCCTTCGTTTTCTTGCCATTCCATTCCTCTCCATTTAATCCTCCTGTCCTACTTTCTCCATCATTCTTTATAATACTGTATCTGATGTTTATTTTCTTAAAAGATCTCTCCTGCATACTTGGTTCCTTATTAGCTACACATAGGAACTCAGAGTTCACAACACCTGCATATGTTCAAACAAGGCAAAATTCCCGCAGGAAGAAGGAGAAGTGGACACCTTCTGGGAAATGAAACATCTAGGAAATGAAAAAAAAAATGTGTATGAACCACAGTCCAGGGCAAGCCCAATGCCCAAGAGTGATTGGCTAACACAAAATAGACCTTGTGTTTTTTCTTTTGTTTTGTAGTTGTATGTTTTTATCTTATTGGTTTTATTTGGGTTCTTTTGTTATTGTTACTATATTGATTATTACTATTTTGAGAGGAAGCAAGAGAAAAAACATGAAGTTGGGTGGGTAGGCTGGAAGGTTCTAGGAGGACTTGGGAAGGAAGGAGAAAACACAATAAAAATTATACTGACTTTTTCTTCTAAGAAAAAAATTGAATAAAATATCTACCTAAACAAGAAAAATTCAGAGAAGACTAAAATAACTAAAACAACAGACATTGAAAATGTTACCACAGAAATACAGATAAATTTAATAAAACACTATGAAAAATTAAATGCTAAAAATTTGGGTAACTTAGAAGAAATTAATATAATGCTAGAACTAAACAACTTATTAAGACTGACTTAAAAAGGGAGAAAACTTGAAAAAGACCAACAGTATATAAACAGACTAAATGACTGACCAGAAGCATAAACTAAGGGAAAGGACAGTACGATAGGCACCAATAGTGAGGTCTACAATACAGTTAATGAAAAATTAAATATAAGACCTCTAAAAGGCTTTCATAAAATAAGATGGAGCTTAACATCTCCAGATGAACTTTGTGAAAATGTTCAAGGAGTGAATAGTGAGTGAGTGTGTGTGTGTGTGTGTACATCTGGGGTCTAGATTGTTTTCCATTGGTTCTTCAACTGTAGAGCAAGGCAATAGGCAGTGGTATAAGTAATCACATAATTACATGTAATCCCAAATACATGTGGGTCTTCAAAGAACGACCAGAATGACCAAAGCAATACCGAGTAAAAAGAACAAAGTTGGAAGTCATATTAAAAAACTTAAAAATACAGTGCAGAGCTATAATAACTTAATGAGCATGGTACTGAAAACCAATACATAGATCAGAGCTTCTTAAACATTTTTCAGCTATGAGCCTGAGAAAAGTTTTATGTAATGTAGGGTACAAAGTTATATAAAACAGGTATACAAATCAGACATTTATTGACCATAAGTCATAAACTAGATATTCTAAATTTTGGTATAATTTTACTATTTATTATTAAGGCAAATATGCATGTTAATGATATAGGCATACTTGCTTTTACATAAAAAAAAATCTTAGCTGAATATTTCATACCTTAATACTGCCTTTTCAACATTTTTCAAATTTGAATGATGTTTTCATTTATAGCAATCAGTGCTAAAAATGCCACATTGTAGAAATACACAGTATAAAGCAAGAGAAATAGGTTTAGGGCCATTTCAGAAGTAGTTGAAAATTCTGTCATAATCTCAAATCAAAATCCATGCAATGATTTTAAAGTAATTCACAGTGAGCAGTTCAAATACTGAAGCAATAGTTTGATGTTTGCATGTTGAGGAAGGAGGACAGGAAGACACAGAAAGTATCTGTTTTGCATAATACAACCATTATGTTTTCATGCAAGCACCAAATTCGGTCAGACAGCAAAAATACCTCAGCTCATAACACAGATAGTCTCAAATCTCAGCAGAGGCATCTCAAGCAGCATTCACTGGCCTCACGTGGATGGATGGATACACAGTGCGAGGGGTGTTTTTTGCATGTTCAGACCCAAGGCTGCAAAGAGGTCACTGCCCAAAGCCTCAGCTTTATTACATATTTGATTTTGAATTAGTGTGTGGTTGTGCTGTGTTCAGAAAGCTTTTTACTGTTGCCAATACTTGTGAATTTATTTACTTGGGCCACTGCATAGCATCTTGACCTACAGTTTATGAACCAACGGAATGGAGCTGAGCACCCAGAAGTAAATCAATGACGCTGAGGTGAATTGATTTTTGGCTGAGGTTCCCAAAATGCACCGTGAGGAAACCCAATCGTTTGAATAGTCACCTGAAAAGACATGAACTTCTGCACTTGTATATTCAAATTCAATTCAAGATGTATTACAGAATTAAACATAAGGCTTGAAAGTTTGAAACAGATGTTTCTAGACATTGATTTGGTACAACACTGGCAAAAGAAACAAAAATAGTACAGTAAACTCAAAAGCCTTTATACGGCCAAGTAAGCAACAGAGTGAATAATAGTCTATGAGGGAAGAACCTATATGTAAGCCACATACATATAAGGTGACAACATACAAAATATATAAGGAACTCAATAACAAGAAAAGAAATGAGCCAAATGAAAAAGGGGGAAAGGACCTATACAAGTAATTTTTAAAAGAAATACAAATGGCCAAGTGTGTGAAAACTGATGTATATCAATATGGTGATTTGAATAATAATGAGCCCTTATAGAGTCATGTATTTGAATGCTTAGTCATCAGGGAGCAGCAATACTTGAGAAAGATTTGGAAGTGTGGCCTTGTTGAAGTAGGTGTGGCTTTGTTGGAGGAAGGGTGGCTTTGTTGGAGGGAGTGGAGATAGGCTCTGAGATTTAAAAAGCTGAAGCCAGGTCCAGTGGCTTCCTGCTGCCTACAGACCCGGTTGTAGAACTCTCAGCTACTCTTGTAACATCATGTCTGCTTCTGAGTCTTGTTTGCCCCCAAGGACATAATGAACTAAAGCCTCTGAAACTGTAATCCAGTGCCACTTAAATTCTTTCTGACCAAGCTGCCTTGGTCAAGGTGTCTCTTCACAGCAATGGGACAGTGACTGCAATAAGCACTAATCCTCAGGGCAGCAAGTTAAAAGTCCAGTGTGTAGTTGACATTTGCTACTTGGTGGGTTTCTTTTCCTTGCATCCTTTCAACCTCCTAACACTAGATAGGAGAGAAAAAATGATAGAGGGGTAATGGGGAGACCTTATTGTTAGACTATTTCCTGCTGATTAGGGGATAGAGACCCTTGGGGCAAGTTTGATCTTTGCCATTAGAATATCTAATTTCTTCTTGTTCTTGTTTCTTTGCATACAACTACTTAACAAACCAGGACCAACAGCGAGCAACAGTATCCAATCATCAACCAGCAACCCACCCAATGGGCCATTTGCATATCCCCTGAAAAGTTCCCAGAATTCCAAATGTAGGGCTCACAGAAACTATTTGTGGCTGGCAAAATCAAGCCTTTGCTAGAGCAAGAGGCAAATCACAGTCACCTGCTATAAAGCACTCCAATATCCCTACACCTGGGATTAAAACAGAAACACATTCCTATATTTCTGTTTTTTAAAGAAACCAAAACAAAATTCTCAATACAGCAGTAAAATATTAGCCTCTAGTTGTAGAATGGCCACGATTAGAAAGATGAAAGATCCTGGGCAAGTATCATGGAGACTCTAAGAGATCACAAATGTCAACCCAGATTACTATACCCTGCAAAGCTTTCAATCAACATAGATGGAGAAAACAAAATATTCC
>REGO01000001.1:3727179-3839506 GCA_010120015.1 Rhombomys opimus
ATTGCCCACGAGGCACGCTGGGGTTGGCTACCCAGAGGCTATTTTAAGCTGTGGACTGGCTTTCCCCAGGGTCAGAAGATTGTTCAAGGTTCCTGAATAAACTGCATTGAGAAGAACAAAAAAAAAGATCAGAAAGAAGGAGAGGAGGACCTCCCCTATCAGTGGACTTGGGGAGAGGCATGCATGCAGAAAGGGGGGAGGGTGGGACCGGGAGGGGATGAGGGAGGGACTTATGGGGGGATACAAAAGGATTAAAGTGTATTTAATAAAAGTTAAATAAAAAATTAAAAAAAAAAGAGATAGCTCTTGAGAAGAGAAACATAGGGGAATAATGAATGCCTGGAAAAGTGTTCAATACCATGACCCTTGGGGAACTGCAAAAGAAAACTCATTTGAAATTTGATCTCATCTTAGCTAGAATGGCTGTCACCATGAAAGCAAGCGACAACAAATGATGAGGATGTGGGAAGAAAGGAAGCTTCGTGTATTTCTGGTATGGATGTAAACCTGTGCAGCTACGATGGAAATCAGTATGATGATTTCACAAGGTGGTGACTTGGGGGAGGATGAAATGACCATGTGTATATAGTAATTCTAAGTCAACACACACAGCGGCACCTGCATGCCCATGCTAGTCACTGGAGTATTTGCAGTAGCTAATGGAACCGGCCTAGACATCTATTAACACACAGCAGGGATAACGAACATACAGCACACGCTCACACTGGAATTTCAGTCAGTCTTGACGACAAGGGAAATCATGACAGTTGACAGGCGGGTTGAACTGGATGTTCTTGCATTAAGGGAAATAAAGTAGACTCAGAAAGGCAAACATTGTGTGCTTTATCTCACGTGTGGTGCTTACGGTTGTGTGTGCATGTGCGTGTACCTGTATTTGCACCTGAAAGGGGACCATATGAGAGAAAGAAGAGATCTTAACCAGAGAAGGAAGAAAAATCTGAAAAAATACAAATAATATCTTTATATATGTAAAAATCATCCACAGAGAGATTCAGAAAATCAACATTAAGGTGGCATTCTCTTCAAATTGGTCCTAAATTCTGCAGCATTCCAACAAAATTGAAACACTGCTTTCAAAGTTGATACTAATACAAATTACTCAACATAAACAAGGTATTTTTAAAGAAGCAAAAATTTGGATGAGATACTATGTGGTGTTTTAAAAACCCATCACAACGTTGTAATCACCAATTAAGTACGCTAGTGAAGACAAAATGCGTCAATGGTACTGAACAGTGGGTGCAGGAAAGGCGTGTAACATTTAGTCCAAGAAAGCACTTAGGTGCTTTAATAGTGAAACATACTTTTCAACAAGAGATACAGAAAGATTGGGAGATCCACGTAGATAACAAATAAGCCTTGTAAATAAATTAAAGACAGATCATACGCAAAATCTAAAAGCTTACAGCAATGAAATCACAAAAGAAAAATGAAAAAAAAAAGACTAAGAGATATGTTTACATGTAGGTAGAGGAACGATACCTTGTGGGCAAAACAATAAAGAAGGAAATGATGCATTGGGTTTTCTGAATTAAAGCTCTTGGTAGAAAAAAGTATTAAGAAGGTCAAGATATTGACCTGGAAGGAGACTTCTGTACATAATGAAGTGCTCATTCAGTATTTAGGCAACTCGTGTGTTTGTGTGTGTGTGTGTGTGTGTGTGTGTGTGTGTGTGTGTGTGTGTATGCATATGGATGTATGCGACACATCTACACATATGGTATATGTACTTAAGTGTGTTCACATGTGCATGGAGGTAAGCATTGTGCATATATGGATAAGCCAGAGGTCAACAGCAGTTGTCTTCCTCAGTTGTCCTCCATCTTACTCTTGGAAACACAGTATCTCACTGAAATAGAACCTTAACATGTCAGTGAGGCTGACTGGCCAATGAGCATCAAGGATCCACCTATCTCTCTTTTCCATAACCCATCCTCTCTGTGCTAGAGTAAAAAGCAAGTATCACAGTACCTATTTTGATGTGGATGACAGGCATCCAACTTGAGGCCCTCATGTTTGCATGGCATGCACTTCACTCATTAAGAGATCTTAGATGAGATAAATTTTTTTAAAAAAGATTGACAGTATGAACCTTTGGAAAAAATGTAGGATAAATATGCTCACATCTTACTGGTTGGAATGTAAACGGCACAACATTTTTTTTCATTTTGCAAAAAATTAGCATTTCCTCATAATGTTAAACATGCTGATACTACAACCTATCATTTCCACTCCTAAATGTTTCCCAAGAGAAAGACATCCATTTCCACGGTGAGATTGGAAAATTGGGTTTCCTTACATAATTTATTCATTCAAAATAACTTCACTTCTGTCCACAGAGCAAGCCATGGTATAGTACTAAAATTCTACTTAGCAATAAGTAGGGAAAATAATGAGTGAAGCCACAAGGCTACATTTCCAAAATACTATATTGAACTTAAGAAATCAGACATAAAACAGTAAATTTGTTCAATAAACACCAACTCCAAGAGCAGGTCAGTTTTATCCAAATAATAACCATCCACCGAATCGTTAACTCTGGAGGGTGGGGATTGGGATAAGGAGACTTTTAGATATCATCCAATTGTCCTAATTGAGTGATGGTTATATTCATCAAGCTATTCATGAAAGCTTGAAAAGCTTTCCATGAAAAGATCCATGAAAAAAAAACCCCACCATAATAACAACAATAAGTTTATTTATTTAAAGCTGTTGATTTTTTTTAATGGAATAGTACTGAGTGGTCACTGACATTATCTTGTGAGGGTAAAGAGAAAGCTCACAAGAACCAGTGTTGTGCCAGTCAAGGTCACAGTGGTGAGCTAAGCTGTTCTGTATTGTTATTAGTGGCATGCTGGTCTGCAGGTTTGTGTTTTCTTCCATGAACCCATATACCGAAATCCCAAAACCCAAAGTGACAGTATTAGGAGACCCTGTGAATGAAAGATCTCTCAGCCGTTTTATCATAGCAGGACACAGAAGAAATAAACCAGGAGGCAATTCATAAACTGACAGGTTTATGAAATTTTGTTACAGCTGTCTGAATCAAAATTTAATATATGTTAATTGGCAATAATTGTAGTAGCAAAAAAGAAATGAAAAATATTCCATTTCTCATTCTAAAAATATTATGTAAGTACCTTAGATTTTTGCAGCAACGTGGATCTTATTTATTCAGTATCTTTAAAAGCTGTCAGATGAAGCATCATTAAAATGGACATTCAAGGTTTGCTCATTAGCAGAGTGTTGGTTATGTATGAGATCTGATGATTACAAATAACATGTTTATATATGTCTATTTCATAGTATGTGTTAATTAGTACATAAAAGATATGTTAATAAAATATGACAGATAATATAGATGCTATATGCACCATACATGTATGTTTATATGTGGTGATGTACATATAAATATATATACATATATATACTGTTTTCAACCAAAGTTTAATGCAGTTAAAGCTTTAAAAAACGATTGTATTTAAGTCCTTACTGATTGACAAAATATTACAGTACATTTCGATATTTTCTATCATATTAAGCAATGTCTTCAATTTAGTAGGTTTCAAACCTTTATTTGTATTTGTATATTTGTTTATATTTTGTAGTTACATGAGAGTTAGGAAGAAAATAGTGATTTGCATTTTATAACTCTACATGATAGATATTGAAATTAAAATAATACTGATATTTTTAAAATAATCCTGTAGTCATTCATACATTAAAACACACCTATCTAGCTACCATCTATCTATCTACCTACTTACCTACCTATCACCTATCTATTTCATAAATGTATATGTATATAAATTCTATACACACACATATATATATTACACATAGTTTGTAAAATACAAATAGCATGTAAAACAGCTTTAGATGCTGCAAAGAGTAGAGAATATAAAATACCGCACCAATCCCAGTGGTCACCCTGGCTAACAATTTTCTCTTTCCAGGTATTATTTATGAATTTTCCTATTTTGAGTACTACACTCAATATTCTTGTTCAATTTTCTTTTCTTTAGCATAGTTAGCAACTTTGGTGTTAATGTTATAAAGCACTGAGAAATATATTTTCATGTTATCAATATATCCAATATATTCTTATTTATATGTCATACTGTGTAGTGCTCAAATTGGTGAAAGGATACAAACACAGGTTCATTGCCTCAGGATGAGCACGTCAACATCACGTTCTCTGGGTCTTCTGAAGTGTGTTCTCTATTATTTTAGCCACAGTCATCTTACTATGTAACTTAACACCAGAACTCATTTCTCCTCTCTGGACCTAACTTGGTAGAGACTGGCTAACCTTTCCCCATAATTACAACTGTCTGTCTGTATCCTGTAAGTTATTTAATCCACCATGGAATTTAGTGTTATAAATTTACCCTGTTAACGAAATGCTGAAATATCTAACCACTATATATATATATATATATATATATATATATATATATATATATATATATATATATAGTTGTTATCATTTCTCACATCTATTGGAATATTTTTTGCTTGATTAAAATTACAGCCCATTTTCCTTTTTTCAGAGCAATCAGAATGCTGTTATTGGAAGACAAAGCCAATAAGGAAATTGTGGCTAACGAGGTGGGTAACCGCTGCCATAGCTCTGGTCCAGAGCATCTGATACCCTCCTTGGGCCTCCGTGGGTACCTCAGGCATGTGATGCACCAACACACATGCAGACAAAACACTCAGACACAGAAAATAAAAAGAAATAAATAAAATCCTAGTTAATGTTCCTCTGATCTGACCATAATGACCGATCACCAAATGTTCCTTAAGCACTTACTATAAGCCAGCTCTGTACCAGACTCCTCTGCGGTAGTAGACAAGAAGCAAAGTCATCAGCCTCATGCCAAGGCCAAGCTAAACGCAGATCACATTAGTAAGTCTGTTCATGTGAAAAGAAAGATCAATTCTAGAATGTGAATGAGGGGGAAGGAGTGCTACGGGTGTGCAACGGGAAAGCCTGCAACAGAGCTGACAGTAGGCGATGCTGATGGTACAAGGAAGGTGTAGCAGCTGTCAAGGAATCAAAAGACTACATCGCCACACACCTTTCCTGCACTGTAAAAGCGAATCCTTAGGGCTCCGAGTGCTGAGTGTGGCCACCCATAATTAAGACATGGCTGTCATCCTTTAGGCATTACAGCCAGATATGGTAAATGCCATCACCGCCAGCTGACCACCACCTCCTGCATGTCTGCAGCCGTTCAGCTACAGGCACACTCTCCCTGTTGATGATATATGCAGATTCTCCTCTGTGACAGAGCCAGGACACAGCATTCTTTCACATGTGTGAGGTGGGCCAGTGAGTCACCAAATCACAGACATTATGTTTTATCCTCTTCCGAACAAAGGTTTCAGCATTTCTACCCCAGGACAGCTACTGGATAGAGATGCCTTCAGTCTGGGAAAGTGGCATCTGGGGTTTTAAGTACATCTGCTCTGTTTGAAACAGCAGGAGTCATGTAACAACACTCCTACAGAGAAAATGCTCCCTGTGACGGAGCCCTGTTTACCCACCATGGAAGCCAAGCTATCAAGTACAGCAAAATAAACCCTTCTAGAGATGTGATTAATATGGACAGAGCTTTATACAAAGTCGATTTTAATACTATGTCTGTGGGTAAAATTCACTTTAACAACACCAAGTAATTGTCCTCTGAGCAGGCGAAAGAAAATCATATTCTGTTCTCCATAAAACCAGTAAAAGGAAACTGTATCTCTGGGCTTTAGAATTTTGAACTAAACCCGGGTTTACTGTGATTCCCTAGCTTTTGATCTGTCCATCTTGGCAGAAAGGGGCAACATGGAGTTGCAAGTTTAAAAATCAGATGTACAAGATGATATATGTTGAATACATCAGTGTTATCACCAGAAATGCCTGTCCTGAACCCTGGGTCTTTAAAAACACAGACGGGCCCAGTGACTCGGAGCTCTGTGTTTAACAAATCTCACAAGGTGCCATAGATGGGAGAAAAGACTCTGGCCACAGTCTTCACTAGGAAGATCAAGCTCCACTTTTTATTTTATGTCTGAAATGATGAGCCATATTAACTAATATGATGGTTATTGTTTCAACACTGACAAAATGTTTATTTCTTTTTCTATAGCATCATTAAAATTTGGGTAATTGCTACATCTTTCTCAGCTCATGAATTTTCTCATACAAATTGTCTTAAAAAGTTTAATGGCCTTATCAACAACTTTCTTATGTCTGAGAGGATATAAGCAGATTAATAAACTCTCTTTATTTCCTTCTGAGCCCTTCAGGAGGAAAGCATGCTCCAAGGATGCAAATGCCGTGCTTTACATAAGGAAGAGCAAAATGAGCTGATAAACTGGGACAAAGATCACTTTGCTTTGAATAATTTATTAAATCATATTCAAGCCCTTAGAGTTTTTCAGTTGGCTGTGCTACTGATAGAAGCTTGACAATCCTCTTAGGTGTGAAAATGCCAGTGATTAAAAGGGACCAAAACAACAGAGTAAATTGTTCATTAACCTGTAAAATTACAGAGCTACAAACAAAATAAGACACTCGACGGATGTGTTTTACTCTTGCTCTTGCCCTTCACAGGGATTATGTGCTAAATAGTACAACCTGGGAACCCATCCCTGAATCACAGCCTTATCCCAAGGACAGAAAAGTTTGGGCATCACTGACTCACTTCACACAAAACCGAAGTCAGCAGTCCTCCCCCTCCCCGTCACCATCCTCTCCTACAACTACTGCAGAGAACACTGGCTTTGCTTGTTCAGCCTGCCCTGCTCTGGCATTAGCATTGAGAATCCTCTGGGAGAAGCACACTTTGCATTCAGTCTTGATGAAAACTATAATTAGACATCTCTTTCCCTTACTGGCCTTGCCCATGGGGCCTAAGCTCATTCAATTAGCCTTTATGTGCTTGGGTAGGATGGTTGAGAGAGGTGCTCTTTCTAACAATCTGGCCATGTGTCCTTTCTGTAAATTCACTTTGTTACTCTGCTCAAGGCATCCCTGGGCTGTGTCGGGAGGCCCAGTTTCAAAACACTCAGGGCTAGGTGCAACTTGGTATGTTTTCTTGACTGGCACTCTCAAGAGCCTGAGTTCAAACTCTAGCACTGCAAAGGGGTGCTGGGAAGACTTTGCTTAAATTAAACAGTGCCTGTTGATGTCACTTACAAAGAACAAAGGCATGTCAAAGGAGAAGCCTGGACTGTAGACAGGACCTTTGCACTGAAGAGAAGAGCAGAGGACGCCCAAGTAACTTTGGAAGCATAGAAGAGAGCATATGAAAGAAATATTCGCGCCACAGTGCTTGGCCAGATTCAAGAACAATCAACCGAAAGGGAGGGGAAGCTGAAAGGACAGGGTGGGCACATGTTTGCAATGGGGATCAAGAGCCTGACTTTGGTTTACTTGTTTCACAGATACAATCACTAAGGATCGTGGAACAGTTATTTACGGAATGTTTGGGAAGCTGACCCGGAATTCAGGTGTCAGATTCAATGCTCCTTACCCTAGTTCTCTGTTCCTTTCTCTTTCATTCCTTTTAGACTATTAACATGTATAAATGTATAGTTGCTGTAATACTAATGGCACTGTTTAAGCAATGGAATGTATTTCCCAAGAGCTGATCTTGAGTCTGAATATAGAAGAGAAAACCCTCTGTATTTGCTGTGCACGTCCTTGGCCTCTGGTCTACAATTACTGCATCTCTTCATTTTCACTTTGTTATCTATTTAAGCTCCACCTCACTACTTCAAATTTGATAAATTTTACAGCTCCCCCAAAGGAGAACAAACGAACCAGTATAGAAAAGCCCATCTGAAATCCCAGCACTGAGAGGGCTGAGGAAAGACTGGCAGCCCAAGGCTTACCTGAACCATCAGGAGAGAGAGAGTCCATCTCAAAAACTAAAGGCAGGAAATGGAACTCAGAGTTACTATTGTTTGATTGACAACTTCAAGGGCATCAGTTCAAACTTTAGTATCATAAAATAGGGATGAACTATTATTAGCCTGGTCTTCAGTCAGGGAAGCCAGTACTACTCTGATGGATGGAGTCAAGCTCAGTGTCAAACAAAAGAGAAACAGAACATTTCTTGTAGTTTAGTATCTGAGTTTCAAGTCAAATCTAAACAGTAAATGTGTCCTTATAAGCCAAATCCAGTTTCCTAGCCTTGTTCCAAGTTGTCTGAGAAAAACAAAACAGAACTATTCCTTAATAAAATGCTGGAAAAATGTGCCTTTACATATCTTCATCTATAATCCACAGGCTATGTAATTTCTTATGATGCGCTTTACAAATCTAATGATCTCAAAACACCAGCTGCAAAAGGATAACCATTTAAAATCAAACTTGGTAACTCTCCAGTACATATGAATTCTATTGACTACAAAACACTGAGAACCAAAAGCAACTTTGTAAACTACAAACATAATTCTTTTCTTATCCTCTCAGATCTATGAAAAGATAAGCTTTTTTTTAATTTTCTGATCAATTAACAGTGGCTGGAGAAGTATGTGGGAAAGTATAATTAAGCAGCAATTCATCAAAGGTCTTGAAGAACTTTGTAGGAAGAGGTGAGGCATTGCTAGAGGCTTCCTTCCCACGGGGTTGTGGACCCTGCTCTAAGAACAGTAACAGGAAAGGCACACCTCTCCTGCAGCAAATAGATTCACTTTGCTCTGCACAGACATGCCATTCTGTCTGGAATAAAAGCAAAGCAGCAGGCAGCAAGGAATCTTAATGAAGAACCATGTACATCAAGTATCCCAAACTCCATTCTGCCGCTGGTGGGATGCATGGTCTTAGCTAAATTATTGAATGTCCACAGCTGTAAGACTCCAGGGTCCATTTCTGATGGTACACTGAATGAAACAATCACCATTCCAACTAAAATGCAGGGTAGACATTTAATGTCGAATTAAACATACATCTGAAATAAAAGTGCCATGCTGTTTACTAAGTAAGGAGTCCTCCTCTGAGACAGGAAAAGAAAGTCATTTATTTTTCTCAAGGAGTCTAATGAAACTTAAATTTGGCTTTTTACACTACAAAGATTTTAGAAATTAGAAAAGTCAAAGCCCCCTCCCCTTTAGATGGGTTTCTTTGGTCCTGATAGTTTATTAATGAATAAGTAATATTTAATTCTCTGAATATTATATATATTCACTTATCCTAATACATTTGGGACATGCCCATTTTTGATTTTATGAATTTTGCCCATATTCTGGAGGCTGTCTCTTTACCATATGATAGTTTGTAAGCACGGGGTACAATTTTGCCACAAGCAGCGCAGTTGTGGCTAACACAGTGACCTGAAAAGAAGGGCAGTGGTGTCTGGTGTCTGTGTCCACCAGGAGGAAGCAACTGTTGTTTATCCACAGCTGCTTAGACAGCATCTAGCTGGCTAGCTGGCTAATGAGAGCAGCACTGATAGCAAGGCTTGAGCAAACAACCTTTATGACCTTTTGTCCGTGTCCTCCCTCTCCCCCAGGTCCATCTCACAAAATTCCCCATTTTAATGGTCTTCATTGTACTATTCCCCCAAGGGAATATTGTACATTCCCCCAAGGTATTATCTCCTGCCTGCAGCCTCCTGCAGTCAGGTAGCCACAACTCTGGCAGCCTTTGTGCCAGAGAAAAGAACCATCTGGACTCTGACACTATATATATATATATATATATGATAAAAGAAAAAAATGTGTGTGTGTGTGTATATATATGTTTTTTTTTTTAAGAAACAACTTCTGAATCCATGACCATAGAGTATCGTTTGCTCTTGAGAATTTGTTCTTGGTTTTTTCCTTCTTTCTTTCTTTCTTTCTTTCTTTCTTTCTTTCTTTCTTTCTTTCTTTCTTTCTTTCTTTCTTTCTTCCTCTCTCTCTCTCTCTCTCTCTCTCTCTCTCTCTTTCTCTCTCTTTATCTCTCTTTCATTTTGTTGTTGTTTTCTGAGACAGGGTTTCCATGTACAGCCTTGGCTGTCCTGGGCTCACTTTGTAAACCAGGCTGGCCTCGAACTCACAGAGATCCACCTGCCTCCCCCCCACACCCCAAATGCTGGGGCTACAAGAATGCGCCATTGCACCCAGCTTGTTGCTGGTTTTCATCGTGAGAGAAATTGATTTTGCCAGAAAGTTTGTCTCTACAAATGATCCTGTGGTTTCTGTTACATATTTTGTAAATGCAGAATACTCCTGCGTTACCCATGAGATTTTACTTTAACTCCGAATCACCTGATTCAGGAATGATTGATCTGTAAAAATGTAAACACATTCAGTGTGAACGTCTTAGGTTTGAAGGTAAGTATGCACTATGGACTCACCTTCACTTGGACAGTCAGCATGTCCCCTCAGCTTCCTCCCACCTATCACCTGCTGTGCGTGGTAAGAACACTAAAGCTAAAAGGTACTGCTTCTGGGAATGTAAGTATACAATACCAAATGGCTATCTGCAAGTCCTATGTTTACAGCAAGTGACCAGAATTTATGTATCTGGAGTAACTGAAGCACCATTCTTACTAACACCCAAAAACTGGGTGCCACCATCCCTGGGTCCCATTTTAGTTTTTCTGAATTCATTGTCTTTCCATATCCCATGTAGTTCTACTTTAATATTTATTAATTTTTCATTTGAGCCTTGGTTTAACTTGCTTCATATTTTTTTCTAGTTTATTTCTATTTAAATTTATATATTTTTTAATTTATACACTTTACATCCTGATCATAGGTCCCTCTTTTGTCTCCTCCCAGTCTCACCCTCCCTCCCTCTTTTCATAGCCTTAGATCTTACAATAAGGGTCATTTTATTTGATTAAGGAGGTTTGCTCTTCTATAAAATGAGCATCCATCACTATAAATTCCCTAACCACTTTTACAATTATATTCCATACGTTTAGGCAAATTATGTTTTCATTTTCATCCATCACAAAGTAACTTCTAATTTGCTTCTTCATGGTGAATTAGCTGTCCCCTTTTAATTTCGCTCAGCAATGGCAAGAAGTCAAACTAGAATACTTTCCATCTCTGAAGATGGCTTGTACGTTCCTGTGAGATCTAGCCTGAGTACTCTTTTGTGAATACAAGAAGAGCACCACGTATTTCAGGTTGCAGCCGTCCGTCTATGGCTGCTGGATCCGGATGGTGGGTAATACTATTCCTGTCTTCTCTTTCCTTTGCTCCTCTCTTCTGTAGTTACCGTGGCCATCACTGATGGGTGCAGAAGCCTGTGAACCCCATTACTGTTCGACTTATGCATCTTTCTTTAAATAAGCTTTGCTTCGTATCTATTGAGACTATTTAGTAGGTGTACATGTAATTCTATCTTTTCCTTTTACTTTCTCTCTGATGTTAGAAATCAAACCAGGCTAGTCAAGCACCTCCCATTTAGCTGTATTCCCAGTTCTTACTTTTTCTTCTGTTTCAGTGTCCTTACTTGTTCCTGCTATCATGCTTGTCTTAACAGCGGTTTTTTTTTTCCTAAAATTAATGTAGTTTTTTGTTGTTTGTTTGTGTTTGGCTATTGTCTGTATGGTCTAACTCCCCGTTACTCTCTAATTCTGTGTATCTGTCTCTCAAGTGTTTCTTTGACTATTCTGTCAGAGTGTACTCTTCACAGGAGTCATAGACTTAGACAGAAAATAACTCTTAATAAGCTAGGATTAATGCTGACATTTTGCTATTTGTTTGTCATCCCCCTTTCTTTGTTATTTGCTCATTCTTTCATTACTACTACTTCTTGAAAAGAAATGTTTGTCCTTTTAGTTATGTAGCCTTTAATGGCTGAGCCATCTCTCCGGTCCATAGATTTGATAGCCAAATTTTCTCCTTTATCTTGTAAGAGAGGGGTCTCACTATGTAGCCCTAGCTGGCCTGGAATATGCTATGTAGACCAGGCTGGCCTCAAATTCACAGAGATCTTCCTGTCTCTTAATCCAAGTGCTGGGATTAAAAGTTTGTGCTACAGCACCTGGCTATATAGAGAATATATGGAATAATGGGAAAAAAAAGGTTAAACTGGGGTCTGGGAGGAGAGTCAGAATAGAAGAGTAAATAAAAAGAATGATTTTTTTTTAGAATGCTAAAGATATTTCAATAATCAGGTGCAAAGCTACAATTGTAGAAACTCCCTGAAACACGTAAGTGCATGCACATAAAACAAGCCAAAACAGAGTTTTGCCCCTCTTAGACACCATGACCTAACAGATAAAAGCCTGGAGCCAGGAATGGGTTAACTCTATTTTCAGTTGATGGCCAATGAGTTCTCACGGACACACAGATGTTATAGGTTTGCCATTGCTCTTGGTTACTCTCCAGAATCTGATGCTAAGAACCTTTTGCTGAAGACTTGATGCTGTGTCACAGAACACAGAGAAATCAAGCAGCACTGACACAGGAACCTCATCCTACAGGGTAGATTTCATGGTGCTGGAAGGAGCTACGCACGCTACCGGAGTAGAAAGAAAATTGAACCCTGCAAGCTATAATAATGAGTGGTGGGACAACACACAACTAATGGGGTAATAGTGGTATCATGCAAGTAAGTAGCCACTTTCTTTTTGGAGTTAAGTCCCCCTACACATAAGGAAACCCATAACTGCCACCATTATTGGGCCAACGACCTATATCTAGACAAACAGGCACAGGGGAAGAACCTAATAGCATTTCCCTGCTAAATAGATATCGTACTAAGCTGACTCCTAGAGACTTAATCATTATACTGATAGATTAATGGGCCTCTCACTGCTCATTAGATAAGCTTCATTTCGTAGTGAACAGTGATTAACACAAAGACCCATAAATGGGCCAAGGTACAAAGACTAAAACACTTTTAATACCCTAAATAGAGCATACATTCTGTGCCTACATCCTCTCAAGGGTGATTATGTAAGAGGGGACAGAAAGAGTGTAAATGCCAAAGACTACAAGGAATCAGTGTCTTCTGGACATAAAAGGTCAGCCACATATATAATCGCACGACAGTTTTGACATCATCTGCAAGATCTGTGCAAGCCCAAGCCAGACCAAATCTCAACATGGAGACGGGAGGTAGACACAACATCCGACCTCTAGCTGGGATCCACTGGCAACCGAAAGTTGCTAGAAGTGGGAGAAGCAGAGTCCCCTAAGAGTATAGTCACTGGTAAATTGATCACACTCTATACTCTACACATCGAAGAATATTTGGATAACACAAATTGGTCCTCATAGATTTAAAAAAAAAATGACACAAAGTTGGGTGGGTAGGGAAGAAGGATAGCTCTGGGACTATGATTAAGTATATGTTGTAGAAAAATCCCAAAGAACTAATAAAATTGACATTCAACCAAGGACCATGTATGGATATAACCTAGAACCTCCGCTCAGATGTAGCCTGTGGTAGCTCAGTAACCAATTGGTTTCCCAAAGTGAGGGGAACAAGGACTATTTCTAACAGGAACTCAATGAAGATACCTGATAAAACAGGATCAGATGAATGGGGGGAGGTCCCCCCCTATCAGTGGACTTGGAAAGGGGCACAGTAGTGATGAGTGAGGGAGGGAGGGACTGGGAGGGAATGAGGGTTCGGGGCACGGCTGGGATACAGAATTAATAAAATGTAACTGATAAAAATAAAAATTAAAAAATTTTTTTTAAAATAATGTTTCTCAACATACATTATGTAGTATACTATTTTAATCCCCTTATGTTTTTTATTATAAATTTTAATGATCTTAATGGCTGAGGATGGTAACATTTTTATTTACACATATTTAGTTCACATTAAATCAACAAGATACTGATTGAACCATATGCTACTGATATTTACAACTATATATCTCTACCCTTTCCCCTCCTTGTGCTGTTATTTTCACTTAAATTAAAGCTACATATATTGTATGCCCAGGAAGACACAATATTTCTGCAGTTATTGTTAAATCAGGCACAACAAAAATGCACTGCTTATACATTTTACTCTTCTGATTTAGTTATAGTTTCTAACCTGTATTTTTTAAATACAGATTTGAATTACTCTTTGATGGTTTTTCATTTCACTCTTAAATCCCCCTTTGTAGAATTTATAAAATCCCTTTACTATTTTTAAGACACATGTGGAAGTGAACTCTGCTTTGTTATTCTGCTAAATTTTTTTGCTTTCCTTTATTTTATAGGGGTACTCTTATTGGATACAGAATTATCAGCTACCCAGCCTATCTGGTGATTTCAAAGCCAAAGATAAATGTGTCTTAAGCAAACAAGGTGTACAGTGCCTTGGATTGAGCCCTCAGTGGTCTTTTGGCCTCCACATGTACATCTCTGTATGCATGTGTATCTGCACACACAGATACACACACACACACACACACACACACACACACACACACACTATTGATTGTAAATCCTTTCCTTTTAAAATATGGCACATTTATGACCCTTTCATCTTTGTCACTAAAGACTTGCAACTTAGAATATTCCATCTTAGAGGAGAGCACCTCCCAAGCATGCTGACTTCCCTGTGTTGGCTATAAGCACCTGAAAACATTATCTGATTTTTTTCCTGGTTTTGTTTCCCTTGATTTTGATGACAACAATTGGAACATATTGCTACAGAGATAAATAGAAAGAAGCATTTATTCCACTTTTTTCATTATGGCCTAATAATGACTATTAATTAGAAACATTTTCCATCTGGCAGCTGCATCTTCCAGAGGGAAATAGGTAAACAACTGAGTTTAGTATCTTTTGAAAATTTAGAAGTTATGCCCTCAGTTGGCATAAAAAGTATTAACTAGAAAAGCAATCCTTTACATAGCAAACATGCAAAACAGTTTGCTAAAAATCTAAAGAGTTTTGGTATGCTCCTAAGATTTGTATTTTATTTTATTTTTCTAGGTATTTATTAGATAAAACCATGTAAACCTTTGCTGTCTCGACCTACGTAGTTCTGTAGCAAATTAGAATCCCTGGTGAGCCAGAATTTTGCAACAACAGTCTACAATTGTTACTCTAGCAACCACTCCAGAAAACTAGCTGTTCCCGCTAAGCTCTTCAAGGGAATGAACTGCAATTTTGATGATTCTGGCTTAGTTCCGTTCTTTCTGGACCTCTACAAACTACATAGTATGTATTCTCACACCTTCTTAAAATATTGTCACCTTTAAAAACCTCTCATTCATCACGGAGCTTCCCTCCCTTGCTGTCTTCTTAGACAGTGTCTCTGACTTTTCTCATCTTCAGTTCTTATGGTTTTACCAGTACAGTCCTTGAGTCACAGCTTTTTGATGTATATTCCTGCTGTATCCTGGGTAATCTTATGGTTTGAATTATTACCTATCTGTGGGTGGGACACAAAAGCTACATTTTCTACTTAACTCCCTCCAGAGCTTTGAGATCCGGTACACAAGTTCATCTTGAATGTCCCATAATGACCTCAAATTCACTATATCCCAAACTGCTATCATTCCCCCATCTCAACCTGTTTTCTTCTAGGTGGCTCTATTTCAGCACAACCATCACTTAACTAGCACCTCACACTCCATGTTTAAAATCATCTACAATTCTGTTTTTTCACTTTCTACAACACATCATTATTTAGCCAATCTAGCCTCATCAGCAAGTCTCAAATCTGCTCTTCAACCTTGAACTTGACCTCTATTCATAAACCATATCACAGACCCTCAGTTCTTGTCTATATTTAATATTGGCCTCCTACTTCCTTTCCTACTTTATCTCCTCTTGCAAGCTTCCAGAACAGACTGGAACACAGTGATTCTTCTTCCACACCTCAACAATCACAGATAAGCAAGTTTTCCCTGTTGTGCCTTGGTCCACATTCCTACTTTACCTTTCCTCTCTATCTCTCTCTCTCTCTCTCTCTCTCTCTCTGTGTGTGTGTGTGTGTGTGTGTGTGTGTGTGTGTGTGCGTGCATGTAAGAGAGTACCCGGGGAAACACACATGCATGTAGGCATATATGTGAGCATGTGCTTCCCCGGCATCTCTACCAGCATCTCTCCTGATTGCTTCTCCATCTTTTTTTTTTCTGATAAAGTGAGACTCAGTTACTTTTTCATTGTTCATTGATGAAATACCCTAACAAAAGCAACTTAAAGGAAAAGTGGCTTATTTTGTGTTACAGTCCCAGTGGGATATAGAACTAGTTAAAACCCAGCACTGGGCAGGGAAAGCATAGCAGCAGGAGCAAGATGCCAGCTGGTCATAGCGCACCCACACTCAGGACATAAGAGAATGAATAGGAAATAGGCTGTAAAGCTTCAAGGCCCACCCCCTGAGACCAACCTCCTCCACCGAGGTCATACCTCCTGAAATTTTCACAACCTTTCCAAACAGCTCTATTGGCTGTGGGCTGGTTGTTGACACACAGAAGCCAGTGGAGGACATTTCACATTCAGATTACAACAGGGTTTCTCACAGAACCTATAGTTTGCCATTTCAGCTCAGCAGGATGGTCAGTAAGCCTTTGGAATCTGCTTGCCTCCATCTTCCCCAGGGCTGCTGTTACAAGCTTGCATTGCCATGCCTTGTCTTTACGAGTGCTGATGATCCAAATGTATCTCATGCTTGAGTAGCAAACACTGGCCGCTAAGGCTAAGCCATCTCCTCAGTCCTCAACCTTCTTCCTCCTGTGCATTCTTGAGTTGCCCACACTGACTTTGCCCCAGAGTGAAGCAAAGATACCTGTTATTCACGTCAATTGGTTAACCCTTTTCTACCTCTTTTACGTTCTGTTGATTTATCTGGGGACAATGCCCTACTCTGACTCTAGGTGTTAGGCTCTAGTCCTCTGTGTTCCCAGAAATACTTCTCTATTCCTGCATCCACTGCCTCCCATCACAGAGGTATCATTGTCAAAAGAAGATAGGCATAATACCAGTTGCAGTTTATTGACCAGGGCAGTGAGCTAAGGGCTTTGTTATGTTGTGCAAGCAATTCAACTGGCCTTCCCTTAGGGACCGCCAGGGTCCTGACAATGTCCTATGTCAGTGCCTACATCCTATGACATCATCTGGGCCAGGTACATAGTGACCCGTCAGCCACTCCTCCCCCCTACCCCCATGCTCTCTAACTCTTTTGCTCCTTTGCTCTTCCCTTCTCTTGCTTTCTTCCCTCTCTCTCTGTCAGGGTGCCTCCTTCCCCTACTATGTCTCTTTCTTTCTCTCTCTCTCTCTCCATCCAATAAACCGGTGGATTTAATATTAGTTGTGCACATGGCATTTTTATCTAAATACTAACAGGCTTTACATCCATTTACAATCCACGAACCTTTCTAGAATGCTACAGCGTGGTTTCTTTAGTTACCGTCACTTTATGTATATGGAGTTAAAACTTAGACAGATTAAGTTTCCCCAAATCAGATGATGAGAAAAAAAGTGAGTTGCAGTATGAAGCCTTAAAGCCTTAAAGATTAAATAGATTAATATTTCACTTTTAATAATTTATTTCATATTAAATAATTGTATGTTTGTCTCTCCTTTCAGGATTCTAATATCAAAGGATATCAAGCGGTCACCAGATGATCCACTGTTCTTGACCAATATTATCCTGCTTTTTCATGCATCATGCACTTATGTGCCATCTATTTTGTACATGAAAAGGCTTAATTATTGATCTGTTCCTTCTCTATGTCTGTAGTGTACAGGAAGAGACAATACCCTCACTAAAATTATGATACAGCATATGATACAGCGAATGCCACATCTAGACATCCAGAGAGAAAGCTAGCTAGAAGAGGACCCATGTAAGCAGAATGTTGAGACAAACTTCACTCATCTTGGAACTTAAGGCTTTCTACCAAATCACTCCCAGGTCTCACCATAGCCCATGTCAAATGATTTACTTAATTGCAATGTGAGCGTTCTTTTAAGATTTCTTTTTCAACTATTCCATTTTTTTACCTTAACATAAAAGTCAATAAAAAAAGAACTCAGTGAGGCCCATTTTATGTCAGGTATTTTACAAATCCCTGATAGCTAGACATGAGTGAGACAGAATTCCCATAATGCAGATGCTGAAATAAACAAATGAAAACTCTCTTAATTAACGGGCAATCACTGAAAGAACAAGTCCATATAAGCCAGTCACTTTCCAGATTGGGAATAAGAGAAATGGTAAGTCCAAAGAAAGTTAGTTTCATGTAGGAGCCAACAGTTGGGTCGAGTAGGAGGCCACCAGAGAGAAGGAATATTCTAGAAAGAGGGGGTGGAATATGCAAAACATGAAGGTGAGAAACATCACAGAGTTAAGTAGGAAAAAAAAAGGCATGTGGTGGCAACTACAGGAGGTGTTGGATTTGGGGGAATTTAAAGCAAAGCACATACACAAATAAAATAGCAAGAAATAACACTGCACAAGGTGGGGAAGCACAGATTTTTAGAGGACTTTATGATTCAGAAGGTCATGCTTCAGTAGCAAGCAACCTTCATGTATCATTAGGGTGAAGTAATAAAAGTTATTTACCTACAGCATGCACCAGCCCTGGGTCCACTGTACCTCTGCTTGAGGCATCTTCTTGTGGGAGTGTAAAGAGCTAAATTAGAAGAACTACATTACAGCCACAAAACTGACTCAGCATGGCAGGTAGCCCCTCTATTCTTAGCTTACAAGCCACAAAAGTCACCACTTCAGACCTGATTAAAATTTTCAGTGAACAGAGTTCACATAGAGTAGTCAATTAAGGCATCTACTATTCTATACTGCAAGATAGACTACGCATAAAATTCTTGTTTGTAAGTGTCACTGATGGGGCAACTGTTACTCCATCTTTGATGTTAGAAATCACCTATCTCTATTTTATTTAGTGGTTTTTAAACTAGAATTTTCTTTTGCCTGATAATAAAATCCACCCCCCCAACACACATTTTTTAAATTAACTGGTTTTGCCTATTTAAAAAAATTATATTATATGTTTTAATTTTGCCTCCTTTACACAGTATACATAAACCTACTTTCATTAAAGCAGTCATTCTTAGGAACTCTCTTCATCACACACCAGTCTTGTTCCCATCCACTATCCTACTCCAGAACAATCTAAAAACAATCCTACTACTATGAAGGCAGAATGCATCGAAGGCGGAAGATGTCGCCACATCACAGTACAATGCACGAATGAGTGAGCAGTCCATAACCAAAACAGGGCAGAGAGAAAGCAGATGTTTGCCAGGCTTCTTCTTTTCTCCATGATCTTCCTGCAAGAATTACTGAAGTGATTAATTGAGAAATGCCTATCACCAGGAAGGACCTAAGCTCTCTTCTAAGCCCAACCTCAACAAGATGCTGTAGTACTCCCAACCCCCTGCAAATGAATCACTCAATCACAATGGACCCCTCAGAAACATACACTGTCCTTGGGCTCGCTTTTATCGTTTCAACATTCAACCTCCTATGTGGCCTGGACTCTTCAGCTCTCTACCATTCTTGCCCTGCTCTGTTACCATAAAGACTCATGTGTTTTGATCAATATCCAATATCTAGTGTGTTGAGTATTTCTAAGCAGGTCCTCTACAAACATCTGCCAAGTTAGAAAATACTAAATTGCATATGATGAAACAGTCTCTGGGTATTCACATAGCGTTCTCTGAGCATTAAAACTCTGAGGTTATCACACTATACATTTCGGTGCTAGTAGACTCCTAGAAGGACTTTTGAGGCTGTTTTGTTATTTATCCATAAAAGTTAAAATAAAAATCAAACACTATGTTACTCTCTATGTCCCAGATGGATACTTCTGGGAGATGCAATCCTGCTCTTTAAGTTTTCATTCTGTGGGTCTCCATCCCTCCAAGGAAGCTATGCGTAGGCTGGGTAACTGTGCCCAAACCTGCTCAACAGCTTCTGCATGAATGAAACCTCAGAACAGAAGCCAAGCTTAAGGTTCTCCAGTTGTGTTCACCAACACCCACCACTGGACGACTCACTCTGTAGGAACCAACTGATGCTAAGAAAGTGTCAAGGAAGACTCGTGAAAAACATTGCTTTTGCTTTACCATAAAAGCTTCTTTAAGGGAGACAGAGACTTAAAAAAAAAATCTAAAAACAAACTGGCATTTTAAAAAAGACTCCATCTTTTTTAGAACAGGAAGTAGGGCAGAAAAAATGTAAAGGAAGTTAAAAGAGCAGGCTTTCAAATGATTTATCATCTTGGAGGGGAAAAAAAAATGTCCCTGGGAACTTTCTCAATATAAGAAGTGTGGATATTCTTGGCCTAATTCCTGTCTAGCACATCTCTGCACTGTTCCTCTCTCTGCCACACCTCCCCCAGCCCCTATGCTGAGGAGTGCTCATTTGCATAATTAAACTGCTTGACAGGGATGCTGAGGGAGAAGGCATTCACTGAGCCAAATGCTCTTCAAATGCCATCCTTGCCCACATCCCTCTAGATGAGGGAAATTGCTAAGATGGGGGAAGCTGCTGATATTCAAAATGCCTGTGACATACTTCATCAAATCAAAAGTTTATCATGGGAGACTGGCCTGAAGACAGAAGAGGAGTGGCACATAGCCAAGGAAGAAATGTGAGGATGAAGGACAACTGAAACGGGGAATTTTAATGTTCAGGGCAGCTCTGAGTAAGGGTCCAGGTTGATACAATCTATGAAAGAAGACATAAGAATATGGACACCAGACACCCAATTAACCAAATTATCTTTAGGTTTCTCTCAAGATGCCTGTAAATGTTCTGATGCTTGACAGTTTGCCTCTAAATACACATATGTGCTAGATATTTTCTTTCTCCAAGCACTGAGGAGGAAGAATATAGATGATACTGAGTAAGGAGAATGTTTAGGAACCTCAATTTGGTGAGGTTTAAATTAACTGGTTTTGCCTATTTAAAAAATTATATTATATTTTTTAATTTTGCCTCCTTTACACAGTATACATAAACCTACTTTCATTAAAGCAGTCATTCGTAGGAACTGTCTTCATCACACACCAGTCTTGTTCCCATCCACTATCCTACTCCAGAACAATCTAAAAACAATCCTACTACTATGAAGGCAGAATTAAGTATCTCTATAACACAATCCCTGGCTCTGGGAAGGGATCAAGAACTTTGCCTTAGGCTAGCTATGTGAATGTCTCTAACCATTTTACATTTAACTGCTAATGATGTTAACTATGAAAACTGGTTAGAGCACTCACAGATAAGACCTGTGGATTTCGATATGTCTTAGCTAATGACTGAATTCAGGTCTCAGCCAGCATACAAGGCAGCAGGTTCTTCTGGTCTCCCAGTCACTGGGCCTCACCTTACAGGGCAGACACAACCTTAAGCATATTTCTGCATCTGTCCATGCAATGTCTGCCAGCACCTTCTATGTGGGCTCCAACATTAATCATCCTGCCTAACGTTAGCCTAGTTAGCCACAGACACGAGTTAAGCTGATGCTTCTCTTGCACAGTGTTGCATGATAGCAGATGTCTGGTCTGACTTGTTTATGCCTGTATTCCAAATACATACATCGGTTCTACTATATGGTCAGCACTAAAGGAATATCTAATCAACACATAGATGGATGATAAAATAACAAGCTGAAGAGGAGCACTCCAGAATGTGCCCTGTACAATCCAGGATGGTGGATGATGTTAATGACTAAACAACCAGATGGCTAAGGCTTTCATTGTGAACATGAGAGTTTATCCATCCAATAAATACTTCTTGGCTATATAGTAGAATCCTGTGTGCTAGAACTCTGGAAACCACAATGCACAATAAACATCTACTCAAACAGAGCTTACATTTTATAGTGGCATCCACACACACACAGAGAGAGAAAAAGAGAGAGAGAGAGAGAGAGAGAGAGAGAGAGAGAGAGAGAGAGAGAGAGAATAAGGTAAAGACAAAGAGTCTAGGAATAGAGAAATAGTACAAAAACTGCATCCGGTGATGAGGCCACTCTGCTTTGGATGCAGTGCCCCGCAGGCTTCTCCCTGATTTGAGCAATGAATAAAGTCAGGGAGAGAATGCGCAGAAGACTGTGTTAGATAGCATTGTGCTCAAGCACACAGGCCTAGCATAGAAATCAAACACTTTTATGATATGAAGGGCCTTCTGGGGGTTCGGTCCTATAGAAAAATTAGCCTGCAAGGCTATGTTTCTCCATTGATCCACTTCCTTATTCATGCTTTATTTCATAAACATATAGGTAAGTGCCTACAAGGATCATACCGTATACTAGTCAGTAAGAATGACATTTTCCTCTTTTTGTCATCCTTTTTCCTACGTAGCAGCAAAACTCACTGATATCCAGTAGGCATCTGAGGTTATGAGCCACATGATTTCTGAGATCTTTAAACAACTTAGAAGACTGATTTCTAACACTAACATTGCTTTCCATTTTCACTATTAGGTCCCATTGTGAGATTTGCCACCACAGCAAGCACACTGAGCAGCCTTATAAAGCTCATTATGCTATATTCTTTGAAGGCTTTACTAAAGGCAGGGATACAGCATTAAAAGATTTAAAAGCAAATACAATAGAGTTCTGCTTGCAGGTTGAATCCCTAGGGTCCCATCCCAGGAGCCTGGTCCACATGGCTGAGATTAAATTTAAAACTAGTTAAATTATGTGCAAAACCATAAAGCTATTGGTTTTCAGCAAGCAATGCAGAGAAGTTACTGCAGGGAGCAGTCACAGGGGCTTTGAACCTTCATCAGCAAGTCATAAATCACTAGCAACTGCATTTTATTGTTACACTGGCAGAGTCAGAACTTGGCCCCTAAGGGAAACATACAGCTACCACACAGCAGATGTGCCTTAACTCACTCTTTTGGTTAAAGCTTCACACCTCTGTCAGTTTCATTCCACCTCCTGTTTCCATAGATAGCCTGCAGTGGATTGCCAACACTCCGAAGTTTTAGCCTCCTGGGGCCTCTGTCACTGATCATAGCTGCTCTCAACCCTACACCAAACTGGGGTCAGGTAATTCTGTGCACACCATCCTGTTCCTCTCACTCAGGTATGGGAACTGACATGCACATGTTACCCGATCACTCCCAAGTTGACAATTCCTGCCAATACCTCTCACTTTGCACTCGGTGGCTCTGCTTTAAAATCTAGTAGATACCCCCAAACTTAACGTGTTCCATACAAAGATGCTCTCTCTTCAATCCTTTCCCCATCGTGGACATTCTACATGGAAAGTCGTCCAGTAATTCAGCCATCATCATGAGGAACACATTCCTGATTCATGGCTTTTGCTCATATTCTGTGTGCAAACATGAACCGGCTGAGTATCAAAGAGGGCAGTTTTGACCCCAACATGCTGCCTGCTGGGATTTTACTTGTTTGATGTGCAAAACACAGTGAGTGGGAGGCATTCCCACAGTCTGGGAATGTCTGAGAACTTACTTCCCCAGAAGAGAGTTAAGATGAAAACTGATGATGCTCAGGAAACAGGGACCACAGAAAAGAACTTAGCGAGGAGTCGGTGGACCTTGAAAGGTCAGGAAGCAGAGATCCTAGATGTCAAAGAAAAAGCACTCTGACTCACTGACGACAAGAAAATTTCATCATTACGGCTGCATCAGCTTCAGCTAGGAAGCCACGGATACCATTCCTTATGGGAATGCTTTTCTTATGGGAGAATAGCAGTAAAATGGAGGACCATCCATCTAACTGAAGTGGGGATGTGCAGTTATGGAAAGGGAGACTCCTGCATAGGGAAAGAGGAGTTGAATGTCCTTTGGTAGAGTTGTATAAGATCTGATCAGAAAGAAACAATGCCAGAGATAAGTAGAAATTTTCACTTACATAAAAGAATTGTTCAAGGAAATCTCCTGTGTTTTGGTCAGAACTTATGGAATATAATAAAGGTTTATGAAACTCAGCTTGATAATACAAGTCTTATTGATTTGTTAGAAAGTAAATACTAATTGACAAGGAAACCCATTAAATAGGACTACACAAAGTAACAAATCACTAACACCACATCACACATGGTTCGAATACAATACTATCACCTCTTTTGATTAGACCTTGACTAAAAATATAGTATTTTCATGTAGAAAAACATGACCTATCCCGTGAAAAAGCCTTAAATATATATTGACAACAGGGTTTAAAAAATGTTCCCCTGAGTCATGACAGCAATTTGATGGTGCTAAATCTAATAATTTCAGATCAGAGTACTTATTGACCTCAAGCTAAACAAAAACAAAACAAGAAAAGAGTTAAACTAGAAAAGGTCATCAGAGTATAAGATTCTTTTACATGTCAGCTATTCCACGTGTCAACTTTTCAGCTCTTGGGTTGAGAAAACCTTTAGTGTTTGAGTTAAAGGGTATTATTTTCTAAATATGATTATATAAACTGATGAACAATGTGGCTTTTTTTATCATATTGGACAAACTCTCAGAGAAAGAAAGAGAGAAAAGATATTCATAAACCTTATTAAATATACATTCAGATATCTCTGGGGGAACAGCTTTATTTGCCTTTGAATATCTACTGATTTCAGATGTATTCCAGAGAATGTACAGTCAATGTTTCTCCATCCTCCTAGACTGAGCCTACATCTAAATTCTAAAATACAATGGAGAAGAAAAGCTTTTCAGGTATAGAAATCAGAACTTCAGTTGATCAAAAAAAAGCATCCCTCTAATTAATGCACACATTGGTATCAGCTGCCTCTTCTTTTAAAAGGGAGAAAATAATTCTGGCCCAAACTGTAGTATAATAATCTCTATAGCTTCAAAGGCCGTGTATCTCAGTGGGTAGAACAGTCTCTAGAGTATGCAAGGCTCCAGGTTATATAACTAGGTACACACACACACACACACACACACACACACACACACATGTCTAGCTGGGTCTAAACTGAACATGTGAAAAGAAGGGCACCCTTATCACTTAAATGTGAGCTGTCACCCCTTGGCTCATCTGTTTCAATGCCTGCCCCAGCTAGGGATGATGTTTGAGAAGGTCGTAGCTGGAAGTAGTAGGTCACTTGAAACTACCACTCTGTGCTATCTGCTTTCTTGTCCATATTATAGGAGACATGTTAACTCTTTATTTTGGCCCAAGAGCAGTGTCATGCCTTCTCTTCTATGATAGCCTAAGGTATCCATGAGAGTGTAAGCCAAATTTAAGCTTTCCTGACCAAAGCTGCTGCTGTCAGGTAGTTTTCCATGGCAATAAGAAGGTAATTAATACAGGTATGCTGAATTATGTTTGACATTTCCTGAAAGTGGTCATTTTTGTCATATCATTTTAATTTTGATTATGTATGTAGGCTATAACGTTACTGCGGAATGCTCAGGACTGTTAGAAGCCCAGCGGGTACTGGAAGTGGGAGGGGGCTCCAAGCCACTTCACCAGCTTTGCAGTGCCAAGCGCCACTTTCCTCTAGAAGCCTAAACAAAGACTCTGTTGATCTCCAGGTTCCACACCAACATCTGAGCTTCTGTTAGGGTATTATTGTTCATGTCATTCATAAAAGTGACTTGAATGAATCTTGTCATTTAGAAAAAGTCCATAAAGGCACCGAACCACAAACTATCCCTGCAGAGAAAGACAGATTTGCCGCTAACCTAATGTTCACACGTCAGATAAATTAAGGTTTGACCAATCTGAGTTTGGAAGCTCCAGCTGAGCTCTGTAACATACATGGACAGTACAGGAAATGGTTGTCTGGTGTTTAGGAGTTGTCGAGGTAACGTGTGTGCATTTGTCTGAGGCGATCAGTGGAAGCTGCAGGAAAGGAAGGTACAAATGCAAGTGCCTATCTCGTGCTTGTATACTAAAAACACATTGGCTTCAGTTTGACCTTCACTGGACTCCTTGTAAACATGAGGCTATTTATGGTTGGATAAGACAGGATGCTCAGATCTTAGGCATTTCCCGTTACTGCCATGACTGGACCTGTTCCATGGGTCTGATCAGGAATAAAAAAAGAAAGAAAGCCAGGTGAGGTGGCTGTGATTTCTTCTTCTTTCCCTCGCCCCACCACCGCCCTCTCAAGAAAGCAAGCACCTCAAGAGGACTAATGAGAGAAATATGCAAGTACCCAAAGACTCACGTAGAGGACAAAGGAAAACTTAAAAAAAAAAAAAAAGTCTGCAAGTTTACACTGAATGTGCAGGGCTGAATGTGCGGCCCTGCAGACTACCCGCAGTTGAGAAGTATCCAGTCAGGCCACGGCAGCTACAGTAGGAACCAAGTAACAAAGGTTGAGCCATCCCCAGGCCCAATGTCTCCAATGGAGTCAGCCACAAAGTCCAGAGCCAGGTAGTAAGCCCTTCGCCCCTTCGCCCCTTCGCCCCTTCGCCCCTTCGCCCCTTCGCCCCTTCGCCCCTCGCCCTTCGCCCTGGAGAAGTCATAACAAAGGCAAAAGCAGAAGAATAGGATTATATCAAGTTAAGAGGTTTATACCCAGCAAAGAAAACAATAGAATAAAGACATAACTTCAAAATGTGACTTAAAAATGCAAATTATTCATCTGACAAAGGATTGACATATAGAATATGTGAAGAACATTAAAGTTCAATGATGAAATTCAAATAATCTAACTTAAAATGGGCAAAGAACACAAATAGACACTTATCAAGACAAGAAAGTACAATAGTCAACAAATTTATGAAAAATATACTCAATATCTTAGCTGTCAGAGTAATCTAATTCAAAACTACAATGATGTGTCATTTAAGCCCAAGTGATGCAAAACTACAGGTCACCTACACTCAGTTGGAAGAGTTACAGAAGAAAAGACACAATGTCACACGTGCTGTTGAGAAAGTAGAGAAAGGAAAAACTTACATATTGCCGATGAGAAAGCAAATTAGTAAATCTACTTGGTAACATAGTCGGGGTCAAACATTGTGAAAGCAGTTTTGCTATGTGGAAACATAATGCCACTCCTTGGTGTATATCCAAAAACTATGGTAATAGCATTCAGAAATGGTTTTGTGGACCACACATAAAAGCTAAGGTAGGGAATGGAATCTAACTGTCCACCAATGGATCAAAGGATGAATAAAATATGGTATAAGTATACAGGGGAATATTATTCATCCATGAATAAAATATCATCTCTTTCAGGAAATGGAAGGCATCATGTTAAGCAAAAAGGTAATCACTAAATTTACTGTTACATGGTTGTTAAATAGTGTTCATCATCAAATATAATAATTATTTCTAGAAGCTGGGAAGGATGGGAGTAGACAGATAAAGATTAGATAACAGATATGAAAACACAGTACAATAGAAATGATTCCCCGTGTTCTATAGCACAGGGAGTTACATAATTCACAATAACATCTTTTTAATAACCAAAATTATTTGAAGCACCTAAAACACAGAAGAATAACAAGATGAAAGCAGTGATCATCATCATCTGACCAATCCATACTGTAAGCATTGACATTTCACACTGTACCTCAGAGATATGCAATTAGGTTAATTATAAACATTTAAAGAGATGCAAATGTTAAATACATTTGCTCACAATTTGCTCATTATATACTATAGACATGCATTACATCCTTATTTTTCCAAAATTAGAATAGTTAATGAAGAGCTGAAGAGATGGCTAGATGGGCAAAGTGCTTGTACAAGCATAACAACATGAGTTCAAATCCCTAGCATCCACATAAAAGCTGGAGACAGAAGAACAGCCTAGAACTCCAGCATTGTACCATAGAAGCAGATAGAGGGAAATGTCTAGAGCTTGCTGATCAACCAGTAAATTCCTCCTTCAATCAGAGGACCTGTCTCAAAATATAACATGGAGAGCAACTGAAGAACACTCCTGACATCAACCCCTGGTTTCCATATTTAAGCACACCTGTATTCAAATGTATGCACTGCACACAAAGAAGGAAAGAGTTAATAAGATACATAAAAAGCAAGCACGTTGGAAGGAGGGTCCCAACCAGTAATGCTACCTGAAGAAGTAAGGAGACCTTGTATTTTTCTACCTGGGCCTCCATTCACTCAAAAAGCCATGTGCTGCTTATATTAGCCACAGACAACCTCAGAGTGAAAAGAGCCAGCGGCAATTTCCATATGTTTCACTGGGGAAAAATGAAAATGAAAAATAAGTTTTTTTAGTACATCGCAAAAAATGATGAGTTTTTCTAATAAAGTATTCTTCATCTGAACTTTGTACTAATCACCTGAGAGCCTGCTCCACCATGTATGTCTTTAGATTTATTCCTAGATATCTCAATTTCTTAGTTTGTAGGGAGTTTTAGCCTGGGTGTGTGTGTGTGTGTGTGTGTGTGTTTGTATGAAAAAGTCTACAGATAATTTTTATGGTCACCTCAGTATAAACAACTTTTTAGTCATATAAATCCATGGATTACAAATCAGTAATAAGTCTTCCAAACAAAATCAATGTTAATCAGGGTAGGGGCACACAGTGTTAAAAACAAACAAACAAACAAACAAAACAGAGCAAAAACCCTGGGGTCAGGAAATAGGGTAGAGTGCCCAGTCTTTGGAAACCCACAATAGGTATGAGAGGAAGAGGCAGTGAGGATCAAACCAGTGCTGGCTCAAGGCCACTTGTAGAACGCCATGCCAGAAGGCTGTAGACAGAGGACCAGCCACGGGTGTTCAACTGTTCTCTCAAGAGGATAAAACCTAGTAAAGAAAGCAACGTCTCAACAATATTAGGACTTAGTTCTCTCTGAAGCACTGTGCACCTTCTATGAGAGGAGAAAGGTGATTTGAGCCACCACAAGAAAAGGCCTAAACCAGCTATGTGTTCCAGATGCATAGGACCCTACACAGAAACGAAACCAATGTGAAAAGCCATTACAACATTCATCCTCAAAAAATTACTAACATCACACTAATGAGAATGGCATGGAAAAATTTCCAGACAAAGAGTTCAAAAGAATTGACGTATGCCCCAGCAATTCAGTGAAAATATGATTATATATATTAAAAAAAAAAACCAAAGAGCTGAATGAAATGAGGAAGTCAATCTAAGACATGAAAATGAAATTCAATAGAGAGGATTCCCAGAGAAAACCCAAATTGAAATCATGCTGGGAATGAAGCACACAAAGATTAAGCCCCAAGGAATGAAATGATACGATTTTTAGGAAAATAAGTGGAAGCTCATCACAATCAGGAAAATATGTCGGCTTGGGAAGACAAATATCACATTTTTGGCTAATACGTAGACTCTTTGGCAGCCATGCCAAAACAAGTCAACAGCTTTTCTGAGTGCAAAAGTCTAAGTGGAAGATTTTCATTTCTATAAGACAGACACTACTTGGGTAGCAGTTAAAAGACACTTTGGTCTCCATTCTTGCTATTTAGGATACTCTTCCTGGACTTACCTGCTTTTTCCCACCCTTATTTACCTTGGATTCCTCTCGCTGTCACCCTTCTCAGTGATGTCTCTCATTTCTGACCCTAATTTGATGACACTGGTAAACTTACCTTGCAGAAACATCTTCCTTTAGTTTTGGATCCCAGGGCTGTTGCTCAGCACCAGCAGATCCAGGAGACACCCTTTCTAGAATTCACCCCCAAAGAAGAAAGCATATTCCCTTTTCTCACTTTCCTACCCACATGCCCATTTCCTGGGTGCTGGCATTGTGACAGTCCTGTAGACGTAAGTCTGAAAAGGTGCTGGCTCAGCTAACTAAAGGTCAGTACTTCCATTCCGCAACTGAGCGCTTGTGGAGGGACAGGTCTTCAGGGCATCTAGGCTGCCCTCACTCACTACTTGCTGTATCAGGACTCCCTTCCCAAAGTTTTGTGAAATGGGGCACAAACATCCTCCCCTCCATTTCTATATCAGGATTATTACTCTCCTACAGTCAGGAAAGAAAAGGCAACCCCCTGCCTTGTACTCTAACCCTTTTGTAATGAGCTTGAGCTTCTTGCCAAAGTAAGCCCTGCAGAAGAGCTTAGATGAGCCTGGGATGTTCCCCCTTCTCAATTTAAGGCAAAGACTCAGAGTCACACCAATTGTTGTAACAGAGAGAATAAACCCATTGCAGAAAGTTGGAAGTTTTTGCACAGGATAGAATGAGCCACTGTGGTTGATGCTTCCCAGCACCACTCCTTTAACATCTCGGTAGCTTTACATAGCAGTGTGTGAATATCTGACTTACACGAATTGCCACTAATGCAATGAACATCCTCATTATAATTTTCTGCCTTCCAACTAGACATACCTACGTGGGACTCCACTGTTTGTGAGCAAGGAGAATATAGAGCTCTTTGAGCGTTTGTGTTGGTAGCATGGATAGCAGTACAAGAGTCTAGTTATGGAAGTGCTAATCGCAGACAGGTAGATACAGTAACTGCTGTGGAATCCTCGTGAGGTCACTCTTTCAGCATGATGCTCATTGGTGCTTTTGGAAGCCCAAGTTTTAGGGAATATTTCTCTACCTCTACCAGCAATTCCTGAGAGACCTAATATGTGTGAATCAATGCCCTCTCGAACTAAAATTGACTTACAGAGATAAGCAATTGCACAACAGCCACAAAGCCAGTGAAGAGGAGATGAAATGGACCAAATGTGCCAACTCTATCAGATGCAGGCTGTGTTGGGAGATGGCTGGTCCCACTACTCCCTTCTTTTCCTGTATAATATACTTAGTCTTACTTAGTGACTTTGGCTTCTTCATGCCAGGCTAGCACCTCCAGGTTACTTGGCTATCAAAATATAATTCTCGAAGAAAAGAGGTTTTGCAGCGACTTATGGTGGGTACGTTCATCACAAACATCTAAGTGCTACAATCATGCTCTCAGCTGGCTCACAATGGCCATCAGTGACTCACTTGTTCCTCCAACGGTGGGCTACTTTGTGATTCTGAGTCACTTTTAACTAAGCAAAGTGCCACTAGTCAGGAATCTATGGCTTTTTTTTTTTTTTTTCAGATGGAAGCACGTTGTGATGCACCAGAATAAAATAATGCGGTGACTCAGAAGGGAGCCAAGAGGTATTCTGAAGGGACACAGTGTTCTGTTTTCTGCTCCTATGTTGTTTTCATGCGCGCCTTTAGCATTCTTTGACCCAGACATATTAATGACAGGAAAGGGAAGTCTCATGCACGAAATGCACTGCGAATCTGAAAGGACAGGAATTCAATGGGCAGAAGTAGACTCCAAATCAACACATGTTATGAAGGATGAGGTTCTTGCTAAGTGTATAGAGCAAGTATTCAATCCCGGCTTAAAATATTCCAGCTGTACACCAGTGTGTTCAGAGAATATGAGCTTTGTGTCTTCATCAGGGATGTCACTGGAGCAAACCTTCTGCAAAAAAAAAATCATTACAACTCACAGAAAACATGTTCAAGCTCTTAGTATCCCCTCATTGTCTGTGTCTCACACTCTCCAAGTGCCGAGAATTCCAACATTATTAATGGTGAGTCTGAAAAGTGTTTACTTCCTTCCTTCTCACCTGCCTTGGTGCACAGGTAATGTATGCTCGCTTACCCTTGTCTCTTTGTGACTGTATCATTGGATGCCATCCTGTTCTTCAGTATTTCAACCCAATCTTAAAGAATGTTATCAGTTTTAAGTTTTGAGAAATGAGTTGTATCTATATGCAGAGCCATGCAGACTTAAACTGGTATTTTTGCAAAAACACTGACATCCTGAATCAACAATTTCCAGTATGTGATAGCAGAATTTTTATTTCAAATTAAGTCTTACTCCAAGACTCAAAACCCTAATAAGTCAACTAAAACTAAGGCTGTCTTCTTTGTATGAGGTTATAAGCTCAAAACTAGCAAAATTTACAAATTGTAACATCAATGGAAACAATTAAGCACCTTGACAAAAACACAACTTTGAAGTGAAGAATGTGATTAGTCCTATACCACCCGTGCATTCCTGTAGACTTCTGGTCACCATGGTGACAAAAAGTTAATTCACACAGGTAAGTATTACAAGATTTGGAAAATCTAACAGCTTAACTTAAACCCTCAAGCTATTCCTCAATATTTAAGGTCCTAAAACATACAATAAAAACAGAGATTATCCTTCTAGGCTGAATACTATTGTAGTTGTCCTGGAGGGATGAAGTTGAGACATTTGTTTGTCCCTTCAGCTATGAGACTATGGAGAAAACAGATCTCAGCAAATTGGACCCATCACAGGAGATTCATCTACGCTGTGGAAGAAAAGCATGTGAGCCCTGATGCTCACCAGAGAGAGATCTGGTCTTCCAGAAAGAAATTTTACAAAGTGCCTTAAGGAACATGCCAGACAGACTTGGTCGCAGGAGCCAAGACAATGATATGTCGATCATAGGCGAGCCCACACATTAAGCAGGACTGCTTAGCCGTACATGCTTCTCACTGCCACGTCAATGTCTTCAAAATGGATCGCTTTTTCTATTGCTCTACCAAATGTGACCATGTTGAGTAAATTTCCTTTCTCTATTTTTTGTCAATGTATATATTTAATTGATCTATTCAGCCTATGTTGCCAGTACTGCCAGGGCTCAAGTGTTTAACCAAATTTTGGTTAATATTATGAACATAAAAATCAAACAAAAAGCATTAGCGATAGCCATACTAAATATCTAGGATATAATTATGCTGCCTCTACTAAATATTTATGTGCTATTAAACAGTTCAGAAGCAATACCACAGACAGAGATATCTAAGCATATTTCAGCATTTGGTGTGGTTTATGGATGACAAACTTTTAATTCCTTGTACATTAATATGTATACAGATATGAGCACAGCTGAAGATATGTGAAAAGTACAATAATTTCCCTAACCAGGTACTTTCTCAGAGTTCACATACATGTAGTGAGTGGCCCAGGCAGAAATGCTGTAAGTATTACCATGAACTGGGTAGTTTAAACAAATAGCAATTTCTCTAACATGTACTTGTTTAAAATGTATTATCCCTAAGACTTAAATACGAGCATACTCACAAGGAGAGCTTATTAACAGCACGTGCTATAAGCCAGGAGGTCTCATGTTCAGCTAGTTCAATGTTTTTCAATATATTCAAAAATAATAAATGTAAGCACTTAAAACTATACAAATTTCTAGGAAGCTTAGAGATGACCTAAATTATGAACACAACCAGGGTAAACTGAAAACAAGACGAGATAGAGGGTCAAAGAGAGGCAAATTGTCATCCCCATAACCATAACCAAGTCAGAATGGGACTAGAGCTATGTAGTCTACCAGGAATGTGCAAACACTTTGCAGCAAGCTGGGTGGAATTGATCCGAGTGACCCATCATATTAAGTACCCTCAGCATGACTCATTGCGACAGACCCCACTGCTGTTGGCAAATCTTAGTAGGACCTGGGTTTCCCTGTGTAGGATGCATGTAAAAAGTATGTAGGATGGTTGTATTACAAGCTTGAACTCTGTGAATACATATGAAGAAAGTCTTAGCCATAAAATAAAATAAAGCAGTACTAGCTCAGAATCTTAATCCCAGTCCCAATCAGCAAGTCATGATTTTCTGTTTCAATAGAAGTTGAGAAGACTACATTTGGAAGGCTCTCATGTGACTGGAACATACTCAGTCTATGCATGCATACATTCTTTACTTCCTGCTACCACAAATCAGTTCTGTCTTGAGCTATCTTTAGTAGACACATATATTTTCATGCTAGGGATCTGTTTTATTTTAATGGATTTAAGCCAGCACTGTCTTGAGAAGCAATATAACCATAAAGGATTGAAGTGATCAAGAGACACATTTGTCTTAACTACACAGTGTTGCCTAATAATCTATGAGATGTCTCAGGGGTGAAGACCTAAGCAGGAATGCATAAGCCCATGAAATAAGCTTGTCTCTTAGCAACCAGGTGATATTTTGCTGTTGGCAAAAATCTTCTCTGAATGGAAGGTTCAGAAACCACTTGGTGCCCTGTCCTTGTAAAATGTGCACTGGCTTTTGGCAACATAAACACATATTTTGACGAGAGGAATTAGCATTTCAAAACATGAATTTTGTGTGCAGTCATTCAGCCTATAACATGTAGACTTGAGTATAAGTGCACACATGTGGAATTTATTAAGCAGATGATGACAAGCTGGGTATTTCAGAGATTACAAAGAGTAATAACACCCACCAATCTTGCTCATTTCCTTTAGGGCTCTGTTCATTCTCTACATCTGTAAAGTGCACTCACCCTAACACCATAATACCTACCCCGCATGCTTTTGGCAACATTAGGCATAGTTTTATTCACACTTATAAATCACAAAATCTCTAAGCTCTCCCAAGAGATATGACTGTTGTTGCTTGAATGCTTTCTCAAGGAATTCAATTCCTTTAAAATTTGCAGTATCACACAAACCAGATGAAAGGAGCCCTACCCCCAATTTGGAAGGATTTATACGGACATAAAATATCTATCCCTGGCCAACTCACCATGACTATAAAATGATTAAATCCAGAGCTGCATTTGTAGACCTAGACTTGTGCAGGGCTGAAGGTTGAAGATTAAGACTCTTCCTCTGCTGAGGTAACTGGATTTCTACCCTCCCTTTACTCAAGGACCCTGGAAATCTGATAAAAATTAATCAAGATCTAGCTAGAGGTTCCTACTGTTACTCTTTAGTTATGCCTGACTGAACTACAAATTAAGCTTAGAAATACGAAAAACAGCTTGACAGGTACCCTCTGGAGACTATAGCCAACTGTAGCTTCTAATCAGAGAAAGGAATGCCCCACGCCTTCAACATGTGAAAAGTCCAAGTGTGTAGAGACTGCAAAGAAGAAACATGAACTCAAACTTCCTTTTATTTTTCTCGGGTGTGATTATGGTTTCAAAGAAGAATAAAATGACAACAAAAAGGATTAGAAGTCTAAGGAAGAAAGAGGAGGAGAGACAGTGGAGGTAGAGATGAACACAACCATAATGGCAAATTCTTCACGGAATTCATAATCCATTCTAAATCCAAATTCAGCAGTCTCTTTTGAGTAAAAAATTTGGGCAAAGGCCAACTAAATAAGCCAAAATAATCCTAATTATTATCAGATAATTAAGCAAAAGTATCTAGATTACAGGTTCTTAGGAAATACTATCAAAAGATACCAACCAAAGACAACAAACAAGCAAAAAACCTTCAAACCCCGTGACACACAAGCTAACCTGTTTGTCTCAATTTGAAGGACTTGACACCATCTTTACTGTGCATCCTCCCTTCACAAGCTTCTGTTGTCCTTGATCCTCAAAAGCTAACTTTGATTGAAAGAATCTCCATCTCTGCTTGGATTTCTCATTGTCAAAGGAGACCTGAGTCAATAATGGCACCAAATTTCCATATTTCAAAAGGAGCACCAGCCTAACAGTCAAGAGATGTAAGCCTATCGCTTTTTCTAACAGGCTTTGGAAAAATCCCATGATTTCTCTAGACTTTGATTCCTTATTTTATCACAAAAAGAGATACTGAACAAGGTGGTTTTTAAAATTTCATTATGCTAAATTTGCTCCTCATTTAAGACATCTAAAACCAAGTGACTACTTAATTGTGTCAGAGTATTTTGGAAAACACGTAAGAGGACAAAGTACACAGAATGTTTCAAAATAATTAAGTGAGCCAAATATCATATATACGTATGTCCGACAATTTGGCTAACAGTAAGAAAACTACCTCTTTACCTAGGATCTTCATGTATCCTCTAACCTCTAATGCTTCCTTTAAATTTCATTGTCTTTACTGTGTTAGGCCTGGGAGGGGGGGAAATTATAAGACACATTTATAAATTTGAAATTCAGTTGAATGTAAGTATAAATTTCAGTGTGAAGTCTAATTATGATATACCCATAAAGATATTATCTCATGGATTCAGTAACAAGGAGATCTCTTTAAATTGTAATCTTTCTTCCATTAGTATCTATCTGTTCTTAAATATTAAGTTCATAAATGAGAACTCCTCCATGTCATCAAAACATGGTTTAAGCCGACATCAAGCAAAAACCATGAATTCAATGCTTACATTTTGGAAGCAAATAAAGACTTAGAACATTTGTTGACAGTGACAGTAAAATCCAACGCCACTCTTTTGGCTCCTGCCTGCTGCTTACGGTGTCAGACTGAAGCAGTCATCAAGGACAGGAACACAGAGATACATAAAGAAGGAGACAAACCACAGTTTCACAGTATTCCACAGGTTTTTGTTTTTTTGTTTTTTTTCCTACTGGGCCAATCCTTTTCGAAACTTATTACTTCTACCAGTCATGCTTCCTCCTTTCCTTGATCCCTCTAGGCACCAAAGAAGGAAACTCATGGCTCTAACATTAATTAATTCATCCCCAGAGACAGAGAGCATCCTAGGCACTGCCTGACATTTCAATGAGCTGAGAAAATGTTCTCAACATTTAACATTCAAATCATGAATAAATGTCTACATTAGCATTGAAATGACTGTCAGTAAAGTCCAGCCTGGGGTGGGCCAGATTCAACTCATTGTCTCCCAATTTCACTGTTGTAATAATAAAAGGGGAAAATAACTGTTAAGAGAATGGATGGGCATCCCTGTGTACATACACACACACGCACATGAACATACACACTTCTATAAACATACATACAAATATTGCCCAAGAAGTTACAATTAGTTGGACTCTTTTTGTTGACCCCACGGGCTATTCAAAGGTTCATGAAATAATGTACTGGAAGATTTCTGTGTGGTCTTGAAGTCAAAACTGTATCTAATAAGACCTAGGAAAATTCTGCACAAGCCTCATGTTTTAGCCTGCCTGAAAGGAACATCTTACAAATGAAAGATAGTAATACTCTATGCACAGCAAAATTTATGCCTTAAACATTTGTGAGTTTTGAAAATGCTTGAGTTATGTAGCCAGATCCTTATTCAAGAGATAGGACATTCCCATGACCACCAAAATGTTCACGCATCCCTCTCATAGTCAAAATCTTGGTATAAGAACAACTAGCCCAGAAGGGGTATAGCTGGGTCTTGAGGTATGGCTATTACCAGATTTCTGAGAAAGCACCAGATTCACTTCCAAAGTGGTTGTACAAGTTTGCACTCCCATCAGCAATGGAGGAGTGTTCCCCTTTCTCCACATCCTTGCTAGCATGTGTTGTCATTTAAGTTTTTGATCTTAGCCATTCTGACAGGTGTAAGATGAAATCTCAGAGTCATTTTGATTTGCATTTCCCTGAATTGAAATTGAATTATTTAATAAGAATTATTTAATAATTATTTAATAAAAAAGAATGAGCTGCAAATTATAATACCTTCTGATCAACTCAACACAGCTTCATTTAACTAATCTTAGCTGCTTTGCCGTTTCTCCATCCTTCCATTGGCCCTTCCAAGCACCGAAGGATAGGAAACCATGGGTTACAGAGCAACAGCCTTGAACCTGAAATGTGCGAATTTTCACATTTGACAAAGTCTAATACATCCTTCTTTATAAACTGATTGAATTTTGACATCTAACCTTGAAAAAATTATTGCCTGGCCCAAGATCACAATGTTTTTTTTTTTTTTTCTGTTGAATATTATTAAAGTTTTCTTCTTTTACACTTAAATCCTCTTTGAGGAATTAATCCTAGTGCAAGGAATAAGGTATGATTTGCCTCTCCATTTTTCTTCCCCTGAACATGGCTAGTCAATTATGTCTGTACTGGTTTTTGAGTGGGCTTTGCTAACACCTTTGCATTTGAAGATGTCTGCTATCTGAGCGCTCAGATGTGCCTGCTACTTGTCTCTTTCAGGAGCACCAAGCCTTATTTCGGAAAATATCATATAGAGTGAACAAAGCTAGAATAGAACTTTTCAACTTTGGGAGATTTGCTGAAAATAATTTGCATGCCTCCTGAAAAGCTATTGGTTATGCAATGAGTCTGTCGCCCTCCCTCCCCAGTCCAGGTAGCAGGAAAGTGAACCAAAGGTACTTTGATTAGTGATTACCTGCTTACACACTCCATCCTGACTGCCCGTGTGCCACTGGATTGCAATTAGTGGAATTCAGCAGAGTTTCGACATCTCATCAGTGAGAAGATGAATACAGCGCTTACTGTTTCCATGTTCTTAAAGAAGGAATAAAGCAATGTCACAGCTTTAGCTTCTGAATAAGCCATCCAAGGAGCTAATATACAGGTTTTTATGAATCTATGATTTCTATAGATCCTATGAAAGAAGTATGAAAAGAACTGACAGACTTTCTCCTTTCTTGCCTCTCCTTTTCCACTTCTCTCTCTTGTTTCCTTCCCTCATAAATTAGGAAATTTTGGTCAATTTTGGTCAAATTTAAGCTTGTGTAAAACAGAGACCGGTAAGGCATGACTGTCCATTTTCTACCAACCAAAGCTTACAAATCTCCTTCTACCTACCCTACAGTATTCATTTTTATTTTGCCAAACAGCAATGGTCATTTACACTGCACTCATTCTTTAAATATTATTTCAATTTTCTCTCCAAGAAGACTTTTCCAGAACCAAGTCAAAAATAACATCTCCTGAAACACATGGCTTTTAACAGTAAATCTGACCAAGAATGCATGGCTGGAAGTCCACAGGTTCTAGAGATGAACCCATTACAAATCTTTTCAAAGGCCATAGCATCTAACTTCCCTTTAAATATGTATCTCTATGAGCCCTATGGGCCCACGTGAGCTGATTCTAAGGGGCTTTCTTACAGTGTTCTTGACCCCTCAGAATCTTGCAATCCTTCCTCTCCCTCTTTCAGTATTCTCCAAGCTCCACTTACTGTTTAGCTGTGGATCTCTGCACCACTATTAGTTGCTGGGTAAAGGCCCTTGATGACATTTTTGCAGAGACTGAGCTACCAACCAGAGAGTATGCATGGGATAGACCTAGCCCTCTGCACTTAGGTAACAGTTGTGCAACTCCATGTGTGACTCCTAAAGCAGGAGCAGGGGCTGTCTCTGACTACATTGCTGCCTTTGGATCAATCCCTTTCCCCTAATTGGGCTCCCCCCTCTAGCCTCAATAGAAGACAATGCCCCTAATCTTACTGCAACTTGATATGCCAAAGGTGCTTTTTATCCAAGGGAGGCCTTCTCTTTTCTGAAGAGGGGAGGAGGGAGGGTAGGAGAGGTTCAGTGAGAGGGAGGAACTGGGAGGAAAGAAGGGAGGAGAAGCTGTGATGGAGATGTAAAATAAATAAATAACTTAATTTAAAAATGTAGCTCTATAGCCATAGATTAACACAGCTCTCCATCCTCATTAGAGAAGCATATTTGGAAGTGAATGGATAACAATTAACAGAGATAACCATAACTAGTCAAGGTGCAGATGGTAAGTGTCTGCAGAATGCTTAGCCACAACATCTCTATCATTCTCCCTCTAAGCTCAGGAAAAACTGTAGATGAGAATTTGAACATGTGTAAGAGCTAGCACCCACAGAGGACTGGAGCAAAATGATGTCTTCCAGACATGACAATGTCACTGAACTCATGAACTCACAGCAGCTGCAGATGCCTGTACAAAAGGTGCAGAAGTTCAAGCCAGCCAATACTCTCACATGGACAGGGATGGGTTCATGAACAATTCCCCATTCCTATTGCTGACGAGCAATTGGCAGCTGTTGTCTGCTGACAGGGGAGGGATTCAGTTTTCTTAAATCAGCCTTGCTCCAATGATGGCCCTATGCCCATGCATACATGGAAAGCACTCTTTGAACTCACTGAGTTATTACAAGTGGGGGAGCATGAAGACAGGATTTGAGGGTTGAGAGTAGATCCAAGATGAATTAGGCTCAAAGCAAGAGTGAATATGATGAAAATATAATGTAGGTATATATGAAAAATCTCAAAGCATAAAAATATTATATTAAAAATAAAAAGTGCCTCCCTAATATCTGACCTGATTTACTTTGTTACAACATCATATATTAATGAATCACTGTATATGTCTCTGCGTCTAGATCTCAATCTCTGTTTGCATCCCTTAGTTTAATTTTATCATTTATTTACTTTCTGAAAGGAGTTTGAGGATAAGTGTAAAGGTCAAAGAACATTTTGTAATAACTGGTTCTCTCCTTCTACTAAGTTGGTCCCAGGGATTGAACTCAGATTGTCAGGATTGGCAGCAATTGTTTTATCCACAGAGCCATCTCACTGGTTCTTGTATTCACATTTCATGCCTCAATCCAATAAGTCCCAGAGGACCACTTCTTAAAATTTATTTACTTTTCATTAATTATAGTTTACTCACTTTGATCCCAGCTGCAGCCTCTCCTTTATCCCCTCCCACTCCCACTCTCCCTCCCTTTTCTCCTCCCATGTCCCTCCCCTAGGCCACTTTTACTTGTAGTGCTCTGTGTTATAGCACCTGGCACATAGCATTGGTCAACTTAAACTGAAAGTCAAAAATGCTGAAATTGTAAAATCTCTCCCCACTTCTTCCTCCCCCTAATAAAGTACACTGGGGTTTGAGCCTAATGACTGATTATTTGACTTACTGAATAAAGCTGAGGCTCATAGACTTCAAATTTGATATATGATATCATGGCATCATAATTAACTTTGCAAAATGACTGTAATGGAGTTCTCTTAGACTCACAGAGAGTGCTTTTGAGGCAGGCTGCTATAAACCTCATTGTTTTGGGGCCTGAACCTGTGGGTAGAATTTTAAAGACATGTGTAACACATTTCTCCTTGTTCCACTGATGTCCTTCTCTGTGAATACATTCAGGTTACCTGGAATGCCTTGCAAAACAGAAACAATAACATAGTCCTGGTAGCCTAGCAACTTGTCAAAGTCATTATGTGATAATGCTGTGGAGCGCTTTCTGCTTTTAGATAGAGAAGGGCTTTATAAAAACAAGCCATTACTGGCATGTTTAAGCAATATCTCTTGGAGCAGGAGTCTATTGCCTAGCATTTTTCACTAGTTCTATAATTCGCTGAACAGCATAAAATACCCATGTCTGGAAATAATTTTTATAATGTATATACAGGACAACTTCAATTAACTAACACTATATCCATCAACTACTCAGCATTTCTTCAAACAGAGAGGGGGCATACCCTTCTTAGTACAATTAATACAACACCATTTAGGAAATGGCACAGGAGTTAAGAGCACTGGCTGCTCTTCTAGAGGATCTGCGTTCAATTTCTAGCACCTACACAGTAGCTCACAACTGTATATAACTCTAGTTCCAGGTGATCTGATACCCTCTTTAGCCACTGTGGTCCCCAATCACACACATGGTATACACACATATACGCATACAAAATACTTACATAAAATAAAACAAAAAAATTTTAGAAAATAAGACCAAATTAAAGCTTGTGATACGCTACAAACTCTTCTAAATGCCTTACATACGATTCCTGAACCATCAGTTTGCCTGGGATAGTATTGTTCCCACTGGATAGATGAGAAAGAGAATCCTAGGAAAGTGCAAATCAGTGATTGTACTCATAAATGCACACAATACAAACAGAGCCTGGAACTTTAACTATCGCCCAAACATTTGACCACTTTGACAGATGCAGCCCAAGGGTCAAATGATGAAGACTGCATAAGGGAAACAAACAAAACCTCTTCCTCTTCAGTTTATTACATCAATAAGTAGGCCTGTTCTGTGATTCTCGGTCTTGAAGGATAGATACACTTACACAAGGGAAAGGGGTTGAGACCATGGCTGCAGTCTTAGAGGAGCTACCAGGCTAGGAAGACCTGCTGGACATTAGCAGTCTACATGGAAAAGTGGACAACACTGTTGCCCTTATCCAGAAAGGGAAGGACCACCTGCTGCTTCAAGCTCAGTTAATGATAACACAACACCTCGTTCCATCACAGGCTCTTCCTTGGAATTACGACCAGCATCTCTGACTCACTTCCAGCTTTGCCCAGCCTACTCTCAACAAGGAAAAGAGGTGACAACAAATTCATTCATGTGTTCACACATCATTCCACATTTAACTTGTAAACTCTTAAAAGATTCTTAAGCCAGTAAAGAGAATGTCACAGAGTTAAAGGATCTAGAATTTAGCAAAGGTTTTGAATAGGACCCTCAGCTTTAATGAGTGGCTAGGGGCTCATTAAGGAAAAACAAGTTTAATAGAGTCGCAAATGGAATCTGATTTGTTGGTAGAGACATGTTCTCCATCACCTTCAAAGGTTTTCTTAAGTAATCTGGATGAGAACAGATAAAGCACAAAAGAACCTAAACAGCAGCATCAGAAACCTAAGATATTGTGAGCTGGATTTGAATTAACAAGTATTTAAATCAGCAAAACTGACCCTTGGCTCACTCTCTGTGGCCCAGAGTTTCCTTAGAGACAAATTACAGTTTAAAATGGAAACTACCTCTCTGAAAATCAGAACCATTTTCTAAGTATATTACATTTTATATGTATAGTATAGTCTTCCCCAGGGAAAAGCAAACCAGTTGGTTATCCAATACCAAATGTTCAGGCCTAAAAACATACACAGAAGTAATATTATACTGATAAGATTGTACTTCTGCATTTAGAATTATCTATACATATACACATACATAAATGCATATAGCAACAATTAATGAAAAGAAGCTGTGGATTTGAAAGGAAGCATGCTGGGATACATGAGATCTTTGCTGTGATGGAATGGGGAAATGATGTAATCATGACTTCAAGCAGTATTTTTAAAATTCATATTAAGAAAATTATTAAATAAATTCATAGCCTAGGAAGTTACATCTTACTTTGTTATACAAATGAATTTTGCTTATTACTAGAGTAGTGAATGATATATAATTTTATAAAGATGTTTTCTTTATTTGATTTCATTCACATACACCATTGATAACATGGTATATTAAGCTTTCACTAGTTTAGTAATTTTCTTTGAAGAATCTATTTGACAAGAAAAACAAGCTAACAGCATTTTCTGACTGCATGAAGCCAAAACCAGGAATCAAAGCTGTAGCAATTTGCCACAGAAGAGCAGCAATGCCTGTACATGCTGTTTAAACATGCACATTTATCTCAAAGCGCTGAATGAATAGTCCAGGGAACCCAAAGGAACCTAGAGGTCAGAAGAACCCAAAGGTCAACAGGACCTTTGTTTGCTATGGTTTAAGAGTCATTTAATGTAGAATTGCTTCTATTGTGCACAAGTCCTGTTTTTAGTTTTAAATAAGTCAACATCATAGGAAATGTTATAAATTTTCAGTGATAAAATTAGTTTTCTTGATTTCACTTTTTATCAACAGATATTTTTTCCTGTTTATTTTTAATTATGGCTACCTAAAGTCTCAAGAGATTTTGTTGTTTGGATTTAACTTAAAAGCTGTCGGCTTTTTCATACATAAATGAAGCAGCACTGTGAGCTTTTATTATATGTGCTGCAGATAATGTATTTTTTTATACTTTGGAAACCATGTTTAAAACGACATAAGATATATATGTGTCTTGTATAATGTATCTTGCTAATACATTAAAACTAACACCAAAAAGACACCATAAACATATACACTAAAACCATGGTTAGTAATGCCATGCCTTTCAAAGAGTCTAAAATTATTACCCAATGAGCAAAATAAATTATTTTTAGAGATAAGGTGTAATTTTAGTTACTATTAGTGTCTTACCTTCCAACATATAAAATGCAAGCTTTTCAATTCAATATGGTGCAATAAATCTGCACATAACAATCATGTAGGCACAGATCCACACGTAGAAAGACATGTCTAGATTTAAAAAAAAATAGGCACATATTCCTGGTGGAGTAAAACTCTGAAGGCTGAATAGGCTATAATGGAGTAGTGAGGTAGCTTTACTCTTTTGTAAAAAAAAAAAAAAAAAAGAAAGAAAGAAAGAAAGAAAAAAAAGAAAGAAAAATGTTTGTCTAGAAAATAGAGATGATATAAGTTGGGAGAACCATGACAGTTGGAGTCATGGCTTATGTATGGGGCTGAGAACCACCTTCTTCAGCTACAATGAATTCCCATTTTTTATATCCATGCTCAGTTATCAAGGATGGCCAGGAGAAACCCAAGAGCCTTAAAACATAAACCAGATTGTGCTCAGTGGTTATTTGTTCTTTCCTGTGGTGTACCTCAGGCGGAGGCCTTAAAGCTCACTTATGAGACCTGGAATTTGTTTGGGGGCACAAAAGTGCAGCTGGAGACAGATAAAAAACTGATACAAGGAAAAAGATAGGAACAAAGAAGTAAGAGAAGAAAGATTTATAGTGGAGCTGGCACAGGAAGGAGACAGGGAACATCCAGAGAAGACAGAGTGTGGGAAATGGACAGGAAACAGATCATATGTTTTCAAAACACTGACAAAACATCATAACATACTAGGAAAGTTCATGGAAGAAAAGAGCAAAAAAAATAATCAACTTTCAAAATGGGAATTATTCAGTTGATATACATTTAAAGAGTACTTATACAAATACATTTTGGTCATTATCTTTAGATTGTCAAAGAGATACATGAAAGAAAAGGGGAAGATTAAATAGGAATTACAAATCATTAAGTATAAATTGTAAATATATACATAGAGAGTATTTGAGATAATTTTTTTTCAATACATAGAATCAAATAAGATGAAAGAATGAGAGCACAGGGAGATTGCACCAAAAAAATATCGATAGGAAGACAAAACCTTATCAGTCTTTAACTATGCAAATATGAAAATTGAAAAGATTATGTTAACTATATAAACACCTAAATTCAATGTATTTTTTATGTTCCCAAGGACAAGGGATGGAAAAGCAAGACATGTACATTCAATGTAAGAGACACGGCCCAGAAGACTCCTCAATGGGGAAGCATCTAGACGCTCCCTGTGTGTGGCTAGTGAAGGAAAAGTAGATGCTCTTCCAAAGCCACTCTTCCAAAGAGAGAGAGGTTGAGTCTTGGGAACCCACTAAAGAAGTAATAGGACAGCTCGAAAGTATGAAAATGAAAGGGCAAAAAACTGATGAAAGCCATGCCAAATGTAGTTAGTCCTAAATATGCAGCTCCCTAACAAGGGGTGATGTTAGTTTTGATGGTCAAACTGACAGAATCTAGAATCACCTGGAACTGAACTCTGCCATGCCTGGGGATGATCATCTTGTTTGCATAGACTGAGGTGTGAAGAGCATCCCACTATGGTTCTGTCATTCCATGGTGGGAGCCTGCTGGACTTTTTAAAATAATGGCAGCCAAACATGGTAGTACCCACTTTCAACCCTAGCATTCTGGAGGCCAGGTAGATCTCTGTGAGTTCAAGTCCAGCCTAGTCTATGTAGTGAGTTAGTCCTAGGCTACCCAGAGTCATATGGTCAGACTCTGTCTCAAAAAAAAAAAAAATTGATAGATTTTTACTCTTAAACAACAACCTAGAAATCTCAGCATTCAGATTCATAATATCTTGAAAATTAAGATATTTATAAGCAAAATAAAATCATATTATTGCATTACAAAGAGATAAGCATTTCAAAACAGAACACAAAAAAGTCACTGTTTGATGTAAATCATTAAGATACTTCAGTTCAGGCAAGGCATGGAAAAAATAGATAAAGTGAGACTCCTTGTAGAAATCCTCCTAAAAATTTAAATTAAGTTATTGTAGCTTCACTACAAATATTTATAAGTCAAATGTTTATACAGTGAGTAAAAAAATTTTAATAAGTATTTGTAATTTAACTCAATTTTTAATTTTTTATTTATTACAATTTATTCACTTTTGTATCCCAGCTGTAGCCCCCTTCCTTATCCCCTCCCAATCCTGCCCTTCCTCCCTCTTCTCCTCCCATGCCCTTTCCCTCCTCCCCTTCCATCTGACCCTAGCCTATCAGGTCTCACCAGGACTGGATGCATTGTTTTCCTCTGTGGACTGATAAGGCTGACTCTTCTTCATGGGGGAGGTGATCAAAGAGCCAGCCACTGAGTTCATGTCAGAAACAGTCCCTGTTCCCCTTACTAGGAAACCCTCTTGAACACTGAGCTGCCATGGGCTATATCTGTGCAGGGGTTCTAGGTTACCTCCATGAATGGTCCTTGCTTGGAGTATCAGTCTCAGAAAGGACCACTGTGCCCAGATTTTTTGGTTCTGTTTCTCTCCTTGTGGAGCTCCAATTTTTTAAAAATATTTATAACATAAACTTTTATATAATTTTAAAACTTTAATGTGCTTCCAGACAAAATTCTTAAGTTCCTTGAGTGCTGTTTGAAATGTTTATCTTTGGCACTGGAGTGACCTGCTGTGTTTGGGTTAAATTATTTTTATAAGATATTTTGCAGCATTGTAATGGCAAATTTGCAAAAAAAAAAAAAAAAGGCTTTGGAAGGTTTTCTTGCTTGTCTATGTTGAAAAATATTAAGTGATCAGATGATTAAAGGATTAGGTCAAGTCATGTGTAAAATTTTTTCTATGAGAGAAGCTATGCAGTTCAGCAAATCTGCCCTGTTTGTGATCATTAACTCTAATGTTTACTTTATGTGGGTAGCTCTTTCATAAACACACTATCATATTTTCTGGTGCTGCTTTGAAAACCAGTACTTTCCTTGGAATGCCATCCTGAACAGCAGAGAGGACAGCGTAAGGAAGCATTGTCACAGCACAAAGTCCTTTGTGTGTGTTGGCATATATGGCTGAATTCAGCACTGAACTAAAAATATAGATGACAAACTTTTCACCGAACCTATCAGTAGGCGAACTAATAAACTATAAAATTATTTACTGTATACAAGTGAAATCCATACAAATGGAAGAAAGTTGAGATTTCATTTTGGTTACATTGAAAACTCGCACTTTCAGGTAGGCTACCTGTAAGGATATAGGCTTGCTTATCACAGGGTCAATATCCATTCTCCAAATTGGCCCTGCATTTTTGTTTGACTGAGACTTGATTCATGTCTAATGGTAGTCTAATAGTTTGTGATCTTCTCACTAGATAACAGGACACAAGTTTGTGTGCAAATAGCTATAGTTCCGTGTGGTCTGAATAACATCACATTCGACCCTCTGGTATTTATCATCTGACACCTATGTTACCTGGTCCATAGTTAGCTGTGTTCTATAATAATTTGGGCATGTTTTAAAGATAATTTATTTATTCAACAAATAATTATTACATTCCCATATCCCTACAGACGTAAACTCACTTCGGAGAATGTTTCAGGTCCTAATGTCAGTGACATTTGGGGCTAGCTTTGGGATCCACCACTCTAAGCATAAAATGAAAACCCTGATGCTTATTGTAAGCTTTAAAATACAAAGTAACTGGTTACTTGCCATTCTAGGCACAGAAGCTATTCCTTTGGTGTAGGCTTATGAACTGAAAATCCATTGCTGACTTTACAGGAGAGAAAACCAGAAAGAGAGCTAGAATTCATATTTATCCTATCTCTCCCTTTTTACACCAGTTATTTCATTATATATTTCATGGAAATATACCCCACAGATAAATTAAAAGATAAGCAAGTTCTCCAAACAAATGTCCTATTAAAATACTGTTACTGTGAGAAGTTTGCATCATGTTTTAGAGGAGCTCATTACTATAACCCTTGTTAATTTTTAAAATATCTATAAAATGTAGTGTTTATATAATATATTATACAATATATACATAATATATGGATATAACATATACATATATGTATTATGTTATACATATATACTAGCTTACCTGACACCATTGCTTTTTCAGAAAAATGAGAACAGAGCTCTTTAACTTAAAAGAAAAAGGAAAAATGCAGTTAGAGACATTTTGTACCCTTTGGAGGATCAGACCAGATATCTAAAAGTGAAATGTCTTTTGTGCATCTTTCTGAACGCTCACTGTAGCTCAGGAGAAGCCTGCCTCGCCGATGGAGCTTCCTGTCTGAGACCCACTGGAATTTTTGTTTGTTTCTTTTTGCAAAAACTGTCTCTCTGGACTTTTTATTAGTAACATACTGATCACCAGGAAAAAATGCTTCACCCAATGCAGTCTTCCTGAATCATGTAATTTCTCTAACAGAAACAGAACATAGGTCATAGATTCCTAGTTTTTATATTTTCTAAATGCTGCAATAGTCTGAGATAGATGGGAAAGTTAGAGAAGTCAAGAGTGCACAAATGAAGCCCAGAACCCTGTTCCTGAGGCACAGCTTATTACACAAGGGTTGACCTGTTTTATAAGAATGTACAGAGGAGATGGGCTGCATTTGTGTACGTTTTAAATAGATGTGAATGAATCAGATGGTCCTTCATTAGTTTCTCTCTGGAACTTACAATTTAAAGATTTTTTTTTTCTCTTGGTAGTGCTTTAAATGTTCACATTTCCCCAGAACAGAATATGAAAATTAAGACAGAAATGAAATGGAAACAATGAATGAGGCAATGGCTGATGCGCTCTGGAGTCAATCGTGGGGAGATCCATCTTCTCCAGCGTACATCTTCAGCTTCCAGTGTTTGGATTCCCTTAGCAGCTTAGGTACATTGTCAATGCTTCCATAAATTAAACTCTATAGTGGTAATTTGCCATATGAACTTACTTTTAAAGTGTTAAATCTTAAACATTTAGGCAGTAAATAACTACGTTGTTATTTTACTCTTGATAACCCAAAAGTTTGCCATATCAGCCACAGATAAATTCTTTAGAAAGAAAAATTACAAGCCATGGTGAAGGCCTTGGTTTTTCCCACCTATCATCTTTCTACTCCACTTCACCAAATAAACAGCCGATCATACAATTTCGTTGTAGTTATTTTCATTCATATGTTCCTATACTTCTTTTATAGGTATATAAACTTTACACAGATGCCTACACATAGGATGTGATCTCATATGATCTTGTCTCAATAAATACTATATTTTAAAAATAAACCCATTGCTATGTGTGGCATTTATCCTCACTTCTATGCCATTTCCCATCTCCTGAATATACCTTATTCATGTATAACAGTCCCCTCTCAGTGAATATTGAGTTTGTTTCTGAAGTTCACAGTACCTAAAACTCTGTGACTGTTATTAAATCTGTTTCCCTGGCCTCATGCACCTCAGTGCTATTAGGATGGATTTCTACAAAGAGCAACTGCTGAGTTTCTGAGGCATATCTTCAATTCAGGAAACACAACCACATTGCTCCTTAAAAGTCAGTGTAGCTTTTTTCTACTTGAGATATGTGATGGCTTTAGTTCCTTAATGAAATCATTTCCCCATCATTTAGTGATTTAAGCATATGTCTCCCATCATATCAGTGAAAAGTGACTACTGGTAGGATTTTAGATGACATTCTTCCAGTGTTAGGCATGCTATCACAGAGGAGACCGCACAGAAAGAACATTTGTGTATAGCATGACAGCTAAAGTTATAGGACAGAGTGTCCTCTTGCACAAAATGAGCTGGGAATGTATATGTTGGGAGAAGCAAGCTTCCTAACCGTCTTCACATACTCACAAATGACCAGACAGCACAGAGAGTTCCTCCCTGAGTGTTAACGTAATGAGTAGGAGAATTCACAAGTACAGAATCTGCAAACAGTGAAGATTAACTAGATTTCTAAATTTTATCAAAGTAAAATGACTTTGTCTTTAGATATGAATAACTTTTTTGTTCACATTCCATTGGAACAGCAATGATCTATGGTATTCAGTTACTAACAATGAAAATGAAACTCTGAGCAAAATTATTACTTGGCTAAAATAACCAAACCCTGAGTGGGAATAGGGCATCAATCCAGAAACCACTTTTGTTAGGACCCTTTCTCTACTGCTGTCTCTTTTCAGATTTGAGATATCCATTGTTTCCAGTCAGCTTTCTCAGGTGGCAAAGAACATAGCTGCACTGTGCTCAGGGCTCACCTTATGTCACCAGATACTCCAGGGAGGAAAGACACCATTCACCACACTTTAGAAGAAACATTAAAGAAGATTAGTGGTTCAGGGCTGAGCCTGTGTTGGCACCTGGAGTTGGGAGAGTTGGGGTTTATTACCACAAGGTATGAAGATCGGTTCTAGAATCTTCAAGGTTTCTGCCCTCTACTCAAATCTATTGCATGTGTTAAACAGAAAAAAAATATATTATTCTCATGATATTCTTAGCACTTAACTAGGAACCTTAATCCAATGCTTAAAATATATTAAAGAATAGCTGGACAGTGATGGCACACACCTTTAAAATCCCATCACCCAGGAAGCAGAGACAAGTGAATTTCTGTGCATTTGAGGCCAGCTTGGTCTACATAGTGAATTCCAGGACAGTCAAAGCTACACAGAGACACCCTGTCTCAAAAAAGCTAAGATAGATATATAGATAGATAGATGATAGATAGATAGATAGATAGATAGATAGATAGATAGATAGATAGATGATAGATAGATAGATAGACAGACAGACAGACAGACAGACAGATAGATAGATAGATAGATAGATAGATAATGGATTACTAGTTTGTACCTCTATAATGTTTATCCAGACCTCTGACAGCAATGGATTCTATTATTTTCATTCAAATTCTAGATAATAAGAAAGAATATCTTCGATTGACAAGCAGACTTCCAAGCAAATCATGTGGGAATCAAAATAAATATTTTAAAAATATCTTCCTGACCTTAACCCTTATGTTACATCATTCATTTGGGAAGAACTCTCCTTTAAACACCTAAAATTTTTGACACTTTATGTAGAATGAAGAATCAACACAGCACAATATAAGATAATGTCCCAGCTACTTTAATCAAGTCAACTATCCTAAGCTGTTTCAGTGGCTCATGTTTGAACTCCTAGCACTGAAAAATGCAGGAGCATTATTCCAAATCTCAGGCCAACCTGGGTTATCTAGCAAGTTTCAGTCCATCATGGACTATAAAGTGAGACACTAACTCCACAAACATAAAAGAAAAGGAAAAATTATTCCAACAAAATTATGGAAACAGAACTTCCCTGCTATCTCCACTTTCTATTATAGAAACAAGGCTTACACAACCCATTCTCTGTTTTCTGGGTCTGCTTGTTGGGGCTGTGCTGTGTATAGCCAGTTAGATTAACAAGATGCTTTTGGAATTGCCAAGTTCAGAATCCAATTCCCACCTCCAGCCACTGGTTTGTAAACATCCAGGGAAAACAGACTATTATTGACTGATACTATTCTTGCCTAACAGAGATAATCAGGAAATGTATTACAACCCCACTAGTAATTGCATTCACATTATCACTGCTTCCCACATTAGAGAGATTAATTAAACACTAGAAACTTATGCAGCACTGTTGTGCCTCCTAAATACTCCCATGTACTAAAACATTGTTCTTATTATCAAGGAGAAGGCCAAGTATTGTTCCTGTTTTAATAGAAATCAGATGGCATGATACAGAAGATCTTAAATCCTACTGAAATGTACCATCAAGGACATTCATATGGTTATTCTGTCACTGTAATGATTAACTTTAAGCAACCAAGCATCCTTTTACTACTTGACTATCAGTCCTTGTTTGACAGCCAGTCTTGTGGTCTTTATTTAATAAGAAAAGAATTGCCAAGAAACCTTTCACTTTGAAAGTAGCAAGTGTCTTCAGCCACTTCTGCTGTCCATTCTATTTCCTTTTCTGAGTGAGATTTAAGCATCTTCCTTCGGCCCACCTTGTTACTTATTTTCTTTGGGTTGGTGAATTGTAGTGTCTATTCTGTACTATATGGCTAAAATCCACTTATAAGTGAGTGTACACCATTTGTGTCTTTCTGAGTCTGGGTTACCTCACTCAAGATGATCTTTTGTAGTTCCATTCATTTGCCTGCAAATTTCCTGATTTCTTTGTTTTTAATAGCCAAGTAGTATCCCATTGTGTAAATATACCACAATTTCTTTATCCACTTTTTGGTTGAGGGACATCTAGGTTGTTTCCAGATTCTGGCTATTACGGATAAAGCTCCTATGAACATAGTTGAGCAAATATCTTTGTTTTATGGTAGAGCACCTTTTGGATATATGCTGGGTCTTAAAGTAGAGCTATTCTCAATTTTCTGAGGAAGCACCACACTGATTTCCAAAGTGGTTGTATAAATTTGCACTCTCACCAGCAATGGAAGAGTGTTCTCTTTTCTCCACATCCTCTCCAGCATGTATTGTCATTTAAGTTTTTGGTCTTAGCCATTCTGGAGGGTATAAGATGGAATCTCAGAGTTGTTTTGATTTGCATTTCCCTGATGACTAAGGATGTTTAACTTTTTTTTAAGTGCTTCTCTGACATTCAAGATTCCTCTGTTGAGAATTCTCTGTTTAGCTCTGTATCTCATTTTTAATTGAATAATTTTCTTTTGTTAGTGTTTAATTTTTTAAGTTCTTTATATATTTTTGGTATGAGCCTTTTGTCAGATGTAGGATTGGTGAAGATCTTTTCCCAGTCTGTAGGCTGGTGTTTCATTCTATTGAGTGTCCTTTGCCTTACAGAAACTTTTCAGTTTCATGAGGTCCAATTTATTAATTGTAGATCTTTGAGCCAGAGCTGCTGGTGTTTTGTTTAGGAAGTTATCTCTTGTGGCAATAAGTTCAAGGCCCTTCCATACTTTCTTGTCTAGTATATTTAGTGTATCTGATTATTTGTTGAGGTCTTTGATCCACTTGGACTTGAGTTTTGTGCAGAGTGATAAATGTGGGTATATTTGCATTTTTCTACATGTAGACATCCAGTTAGACCAGCACCATTTGTTAAAGATGCTTTCTTTTTTTCATTCAATGGTTTTGGCATCTTCATCAAAAATCAAGTGTCCATAGGTGTGGTGGTTTTATTTCTGGGTCTTAGATTCAATTCCATTGATCAACCAGTCTATTTTTATGCTGGTACCATGCAGTTTTTGTTACTATTGCTCTGTAGTGTAGCTTGAAGTCAGGGATGGAAGTTCTCCAGAAGTTCTTTTGCATATCTGTCCTTTGAGAGGCTCCACCCAGCACTGGATTAAAACAGATGCTAAGACTCACAGCCAAATACTTGGAGAAGCATAGGGAGTCTTGTGGAAAAGTGGAAGAATAGGACCTGAAGATGCCACAAACTCCATAAGAAGACCAACAGAAGAGGGACTGCCTCTGACATAAACTGATTGGCCTGCTCTTTCATCACCTCCCCCTGAGGGGGGAGCAGCCTTACAGGGCCACAGAAGATTACAACACAGCCACTCCTGATGAGATCTGATAGACTAAGATCAGAAGGAAGGAGAGGAGAACCTGCCCTATCAGTGGACTTGGGAAGGGGCATTCATGAAGAAGGGGGTGGGAAGGTGGGATTGGGAGGGGAGGAAGGAGGGGCTTATGGGGGGATACAAAGTGAATAAAGTGTAATTAATAATAAAAAAGGGGGATCAAAGAAAAAAAAAAAAGAAGACCAACAGAGGCAACCAACCAGGGCCCAGAGGGGCTTGCAGAGACTGAAGCACCAACCAAGAACCATGAATAGACTGGACCTAGGACTCCTACACAGATGTAAGCAGATGGACAGCTCAGGCTTCATATGGGCCTCCTTGTAAGGGGAGTGGATGATATGGCCAATGTGGACTCTGTTGCCTGCTTCTGATCACTCCCCACGGGTGGGGCTGCCTTGCCAGGCCACAGGGGAAGAGGATACACTCAGTCCCAATGAAACTTAATGAACTGGGGGTTCCCCTTTTCTGAAGAATATAGTGGGGAAGAGGGAGGGAAGGTGGGGCCGGGAGGAGAAGACAGAGGGGGTCATGATCAAGATGTAAAATGAGTAAATATGTGTGTGTGTGTAAGTGGCAAGTACAGTAAGTATTAGAACAAGGGCACAGAAGGGCTGGATTCTCAGTACTACCTTCGTAACTGACAGCTAGGGGACTCTGCCCATACAGCCTAGTTTCTTTGGGCTTTCTCCCTCTCTTCCTATATGGGAAGATAGAAACTTTCAATTCAAAGGGGTTCTCAGATATATTAAATGAAATGTGATGTGAAAATGCTGAATCACTATTTATAATTATGTAATAAGTCAACTTATGTATCTGACTCAAAGCTAGACAAGATACTGAATAAAGACAAATTCAAACCTCTCTATGAAAACTTCATTATCCCCATTAATATGGTTCATAATAACTAGATAGTTTTTACATATATGTAAAAACCTATATTTTCCCAATATTTCATATTTCACCCTTGGAAAGACAGATACAAGGCTCTTGGGAAGGAAGAAAAGCTAAGCTATATTTTACAAACATTATATTCCAAGCACTGTTATGGGTCTTTGCAAAACTGACTTAATTAAAGAGGAATTGTTGCAACAGTTTTTTCTTTTTAATTTCAGTTTATTTACCTTACATCCCAAAGATGCTCCCTCCCTCCTCTTCTCCCAGCCTTCCCTTTCCCTCTTTCCCTGGTCCCCTCTTCTTTCCCCCCCCAGAAAAGGGGAGGCCCCTGCCCCTCATATCAACCTTCTCCAGTACATCAAGTCACATCAGGACTGGACTGAATATCTTTATTCACCAAGGCCAGGCAAGGCAGCCCTGCCAGGAAAAAGTGATTCAAAAGCCAGCAATAAAGTCCATATTAGAGACAGCCCCTCTCTCTCCTCTTGCTAGTCCCTGCATATGAATTTCAAGCTGCCATTGGCTACATGTGTGCAGAGAGCCTAAGGAGCATGCATGATCTGGACCTAGGCCCTCTGCACACATGTAGCCAATGGCGGCTACATGTGTCTCAGTCTCAGAAAGCCTCCATGGGACTGTGTTAGTGGTCTCTGTTGGTCTTCTTGTGAGGTTCCTATCCCCTTCGGGTCCTCACATTTTTCTCCCACCACTTCCACAGGAGCCCCAGAGCTCCTGCCCAGGTTTTACAGAGAGAAGAAGGAGCTCATCTGTAAAATTTCCTAATCCCGCTCAGCCACTACAGGTCTTACTCTCTTCAAAGATCTTTGTGTAGTACTGCCTTTTGCAAAACACACTGAGTTGTGTTGGCTCTATGATTTGCCTATGACAAAACAATGGGAACTTTCCTGCTACTTGTCCCCAAACAGGTTATCTGTCTTTTCAGCTGTTTGTCAATGCTGTAACCACAGCCATGAGTGCAGTTTTCATAGCAGACTGTTTCAAATTGTTTTCCAGGGAAACGCTGCCCCGTGGATGCTCAGCTCATAAAATATCAGCCATTATTTCCCTCCATGGAGATTCAAAGCAGTTTAACAAATTAACGACTCTAAATCATCCTAAACCAAGGCCATCAGTTTAATTTGCTGAAGCTCAGAGTGACCTCTGATCATGAACTCCCTCCCCTCAGCACACAGTCTGGATAACACTCAGGGAAATCACATTCTGCTTTGTGAAGTATCAACCTCAGACACAACTTGTACTATTGTACTATTGTACAAGACATAAAACCAGTTTGCACTATGAGTTTGTGTCACTGTAAAGCTCTAGCTGTATCTTCTTTAGGAGACAGCAAGCAGAGCTCAGTGCTAAAGTCTGCAGTGTTCTTGACAACCAAGTACCTTTGGGGAATGTCCTGGACAACACTGAGCCTTGGTTCCCAGAGGGAGGGGATGCTAGAGCTGAGAGTTAGTGAGCATTCCTCGAGAACAAATGTTTCTTCATCAGTTCACTTAAGGTTATGCCAAGGGAAATGTCTGAAATATGAGAAAGTAAGTGTGATTACTATTGCATCATTTGAGCCTGTTGTTTGGTTAGTGTGAAATACAAGGATTATTGAATTCTGGAGTGTCTGTGAGACAATCCCACATGGTGCATGAGGCCTAAGGTCGTTGTTTATAAAAAGAGTACAAGATTTTAGCTCTTGTGATGATTTCCTTATATCCCTCCTAACCTCTCCTATGACGGGTAACTTCTCCTATGTTTAATTTCTTATAAAATATCATCAAAGGAAAAGAAATGTATAAGCCAAGGAAAAATCTGAAGAAAGGAACACTGAATAACCTTTCAGAAGTCTATATTCTGCAATTCTGTAACTGCAGATAAAAGGGAGGGACCCTTCATGACAATAGAAACTGGCAGTAGAAGCAACGTGCCCTTGTAGGAATGAACTGCGATCTTTCCATTCTGCTTGACCCTAAGGGTTAGCACAGGCTTTTGGAGAATGCTCCCACCATTTCAGTTCAAAAGCTTCAGTGTAGCTTTACTGGTGATAAAGCTAGCATTTCACTTGCCAAATATAACAACCCTGCTATCAGTCTCTGATAGATAATCTCAGTTGTCAGATTAATGGCCTTGAGACTCACGTAGGGAAGATGACTGAGCATTCCCATGAGAGATAAGGTTAATGGGTTAGGCTAATTGAGGTGGCAAGGTCCCACTGAGAGTGGCACCATTCCCTGGGCTAAGACCCTGACCTGAATATAAAGAAGAAAACAAGCTGAGCACAAAACCTGTCTAGCATATATAGGGAAAGGGGAGAAATGGCAAACAGACAAATATAAAATAGCTACTTTTAAGGTTTCACTTAATCTAAGGAAATATCTCAAAGCTCAAGTCTTTGATCAGCTACTTTCAGAGCTACTGGTGTTTCACAAATGCAAAGCTGTGAGTCTCCTCCTACAGCCAAACCAAGCACCTGGGTGAAGGCCAAAAGATTCCAGATAAGCCTTATATGCTGTTTACATGGACTAAATGAATTTTGGTCCATATGATGTGTCTGTGGAATTCTGACAGATTCTACATACTCTCACCCAGTCATAACTTATAAATGTAACACATTGGCCTTCAGGACTTTTAAGCATGTCAAAGACATTTCTGCAAACGTCAAGAAAATGTTTATTTTCTATAAAGTTTCAAAATCAACTTCATTTTCAGCTATTAATCCTAGTAGAGAAGAATCCATTCCCATATAGCTCAAAGTCCAAATGGTCTCTAACGCTGGTCCCTCTGGCACTAATGCACCATCAGTTACTGCAGTGTGCTGCAGTTTTATAATTCCCCTGCTGCTAGGCCCCCATAAGCCACATGTCCTAGGAACTCTGACAGTTCCTACATCCTCTCACTCAGTAGTAATTTATAAAGATAATATGTTGGGCCTGTGGACTTTTAAGCTTCCTGCAAATGTCAAGAAAATGTGTGTACTGTTTGGTGAGGTTCAAAATCAATTTAATTTTCAGACATTAAAACTAATAGAGAAGAATTCATTCCCATATAGTTCAAAGTCCCAAACCAAAACACTATTAATGTTTATGACTATGTTCTTAGCCAATACTTCAAATATAGATATTGCAAAGCATTTGGTGCCTTAGAGGAAGTTTGAGATTGTAAACTCTCTAGAGGTCTGATGGCAAAGCCATGCCTTTGAAGAACTATAAAGAACCATTAGAGTTACATGATGCAAGAAAATGAATCAATAGCTGGAGAGGTGGCTCAGTGGTTTAGGGCACTTGCTGCTCTTTCAGATGACTCAGGTTTGGTTCCTATCACCAACATGGCAGCTCACAACTATCTATAACTGTAGTGCTAGGGGATTCCTTGGCATCAGGTACGCATGTGGTACGCATAGAGACATACAGGCACTCACATCCTAATAAATAGTAAGATAAGTAAATCTCACTTTTAGAAAAGGTATCTATAAGACAGACACTCAAAGAAGAATTTCAGTCTCACTAAGAGAACCTTCATCTTGATTTATAAAGTAGGTTAAAGAACATACTTTTCAGACATGTTAGGGAAGAGGACAAAAGATGGGTTACTATGCAAAGACTACTGTGATATGGATAATAAACCAGGGAGATTTGGAGTACATCTATCTTAACAGGTGCATGATAGAAGGAAGAAATTTTTACAACTGAAAATATAGGATGGGACAACCTGTAGCACAAAAACCATTCCAAGAAGAAAAGCTGTAGTTATAACAGCCTGCATTTAAATTACACACACATCAAATAATTCAGGGGTGCACCTCTTGGTGATAAGATCAAGCCAAACTCAAAGTCAGCAGAAGAAAGACATATTCATGACCATACCAAAGAGTAATTAAACAAAAACAAAAGGAACATGAAGAATCAATCAATAAAACAGAATTGGTTCTTTAAAAAGATAAAGAAGACTGACACACACTTAGAAAATTGATCCAGAGAAAGATAGGATCCAAGTTAACAAAATTAGAGATGAAATAGGAGTTACAGACGAATTATCAGAAACAATGGCATAGTTTATAAAGAACCTATATTCTAATAAATTGGTAAATCTACAATAAGAAAGAGATTGAAATGGTAATAAAAAGTCTTCCATCTATAAAAACAAGTCTATGCCTAGAGAGAGTAGGCTGAATTCTTAATGTTTAAGGACTTAATGCTTTCTGGGAATTGAACTTAGACCCTTACAAATTCTAGGAAAGCATCTACCACTATTTCAATCTATACCCAGGTTTCAAAGAACTAACGTATGTACATCAAACTGTTTCATTAAATAGAAATGAAGAAATACTGGCAAACTTGTATGAAGCCAATAAAAGTGAAAATAATAAGTTGAAATCACAAGATTCTCTTAAGAAGTGCAGAGTAGGATTCCAACTCTCATGACAAAAACCCTGAAGCAAGTAGAACAACAGACCCCAGCATAGTGAAGACTATATTTGATAAAAGTGTAGTTAACATTATTCTGAGTCAAGAAAAACTCAAACTCAAAAAATAAATGATGAAAGACTACAAGAACATCCACTTTTCTCCACATTTCTGTAATATAGTCATTTAAGTCTTAGCTAGAATAGGAGAAATAAATGGAAAGGAGATGACTAGGGAAAGAAGTCAAATTATCATCATCATTAGAATATATGATCATGTACATAAGAAACCCCAAAATATTCTGCTAGAAAACTCACAGAAAAATATTCTCAGTAGAGTAGCAGAATAAAAATTCAACATACAAACATCAGCTTTTTTATGTCAACAATAAACATGGTAAGATAGAAATTAGGAACTCAGATCACATTTCCAACATCCCAACACTCCTAGTTCTATGAGCAAGCAGTTCTCAAAAGAAAGTACAAGTGGCCCATTAACATGCAAAAAATATTCAGTGCCCTTCAACTTTGGAGAAATTAAAATTAAAGCCACATTAAAATTCCATATGACCTCAGAGCAATTATCACTGAAAAAAAAAAAAAAAAAAGCACAATTGTGAGGCTGTTTGGGTTGCAGTAAGATGACAAGATAAAAAAACAATTTCAAAATCCTTAGTATATAGGATGATTGAATGCCTCACAAAGACCCACAGGGTTTGAGGTTTGTTCTTTAGTCCAACATTTTGTTTCTATGCCTGCACTCCTCCCATTTGGAACAGGAATGCTTATTACTGAGTATCAGGGAAACCAGGAGGATTGAGTGAGGTTAAATATACTAGAGAAATCTCATAAAATCCAACACAGCAGACAATGACCATATAAAGAAAGACCATAATAAAGAAAGGAAATGCATTTCAGTATTAGTACCTATATAAGTTATTTAGGAGAATCTTGATTTCTCAGTTTTTATTCTACTCAATAGTGATAATAAAAATATAGATTTGTATACCAAGTATCTCCATGGTGCCTCATCCTATATCCACATTTCTTCTAAACTATCTTTAAAGTCTAAGTCTCAAGGGGCATGGCCTGTATTTCAGACACTACATTATCCAGAACTTGCTCTTGAGTAAAAACTGCACTGTAGGATCTGAATACAAATGGAGCCTAGTCATATTATTATTCATCTTCCTGTTATAATGCTAGGGCATCACAACACACGTGTAGGAGGACTTGTCAGCTTACCTACTTATTGTCTTAGAGTTCATTCATTATCCAGAGTCTGTCCAAAGTTCCATAGAGCAAACTTTGTCTTGAATTCCTTTCATGTTGGCAAAACTGATGAAAAGTTCTTCCACCTGAAAGAAAGGAAAGCCATCAACCCCTATTGTCCAGCCTGTTTCTTTCTTAAGTTTAGGGGGAGAGGAATGTTCTACTGCGGTGTAATCACTAAAAACCACAGCAATGACCAGCAGGGCAAGATATCCCTAAAGATGCAGTGAATGGCACACATATGTTGGTGCTAACTAACAGCTGTCTAATTGGACATGAGACCCACTCAGTAGAAGAAAAATCATGCCTGGTACTAAAAAAAACCCAGCCAACCACCCAGGGCCAGTAAGGTGCTGGAACTTAGAAAAGAATCACTCTGCTAGACTAGTATAATTCCTTACATTTTAAATCTTATCCTTGTACCCACAGATAAATGTAGTTACTACTCCTTATCAAATAAGCTTCTCAGGGAACATGGAAGAAAAGGGGCAGAAAGATTATAAGAGCCAGAGTTGCAGGATGTCTGCTGTGATGCAATCTCACCTTGAAATGGCTGCACAAACAAGACCAGAACCATGCAATTTCAATGGAGATACTAGTAGAAAGGGTGAGAATCCCAAAGAATTACACCTCTAGACAGAGAACTATAGGCTGTATATGAACGATAGAATAGAGAGGTTTAACCTCTCCCAGGGATGAGACACATTATTGGTTATTCAACACAAGGCAGTCAACCCTGAAAGCATATGAACATAAAAATGGACTCAGCATCTTGTATTTACATATTTGTGAATACATACATATTTACGAAATATCTGTAATGAATATCTGAAATGACTCTATGAGAAAATAGTCTGTCTTGCAAATGGTAATCTCCTAAGAGCCTGTTATTGTTCTTTCTTGTAAAACAAACAAACAAAAATCATAGAAACCCTTCAAAATAAGCCTTTCCTCGTTTAAACGTGTCCACAGGAACAAAACCAGAGTGCTGCAAATATTTCTCCAAGCACAAAACTGTTCTCCTTTCTAAAGCAGCAGTATGAACAGTCCACAGCCTTCCCAGCTGCACCATGAGCAGTAATAACATTATCCAGCAAGTATGTGTTACCAGAAACCTTTCATTGGTTTCGGGGGAATTTGGGTTTTATTTGGCACCTGTGTATATTTCAATAAAGCAATCAGTCTCAAATTAGAGAGGTCCAAGGTTCAGATCACACAGGTAGACAGCTCTTACAGTGTGAAATCTATTCTCTACTAATCATACCACTTACTTAAATAGTGCCCCAACTTGTTCAGTGTGCTGTAAATCACACAGCTGAAGAAGAGGATATAAGGAAAAGGATTGTCCACACTGTGGCCTGGTGCTGTCTGTTCTGCACTGAAAGAGAAGCAGCACTGCTTCAATGCACTGTTACTGCCTATGACTTCAAAGAACCCCAGTTCAGCCTCCTACCTGTAACTGAGTAACTTGACATGATCACCTAACCTCCCCGAAAATTTGAGAGACCAAAGAATTAAAAGTTTAAAGCACAAGCCTTAAGAAAGGCCAGCTAGGTGGAGACATGTCCAGCCACCTGCAGGGAAGAACCTGCATCTTACTGGATTCTTTCCTGCCCACTAGAGATACAGTTGCTAGGAAACCAGCCCCACTAGGACAGCCAAACAAGGAAAGCCAGATCATTAATGATTTGGGGGCCTTCCTATAGCCAATCAATTCAAAATGCAGCATCCCCTTTTGTGTTTCAACCAAAAGATGCTTGCCAGACAGGAATACCCCTACTTTGAGTGCATTGGGAGGGACCAGACTCTTTAAAGCAACCACCTAACCTGAGCACAAGACTCTCGGCTCTCAACCGATTCGGCAGTAAGGGTGTGTGAGCCCAAGCTATAGCTTATAATAAAAAGATCTTCATGTGTTTTGCAATGGACTCAATTCCTGGTGGTCTTTTGGGGGTCTCACAAATAGGGCACAACAAACTCATTAAATAAGATGAGTCATAATAGAAAAATATAGAAAGACATGGTAGGTGGATTAGAACAGACAGCCTGGTAATAAACCTGTGCCAATATACAAGAGAAACCTGGTCTTTGAGAAAGGGGCAATGGAGAAGAGAAAGTCTGTAATTTCAATACATCATACTTAACAAGCCATCGATGTGTGAACAAGCAAAAATGGACATAGACATCATATCAAACACAGTAATTAAAAAGGCTCACATGCCTATGTTTAAAACATAGAACTATAAAACATCAAGAAGACAACACAGAAAATTTCAGTGACAGTGGGACTGACATTGAGCATTACATGGTACCCACAGGGCTATAATATTTTGCCAAAAGTAGATGTTTCCTCTATGAGCTACATTGTTAAGAGAATGGAAGGAAATATCATAGCCAAGAATAAAATAATTTGAAAAAAATCTGATAAAATACTTGTATCTAAAACATAAAATTAGACATAATGAAATCTAAGTTACAGTGATAAAATTAATGAAATGACAATTACAGAAGTTATAAAATAGAACTTGATAATGCTTTGCTTAATTGGAAGACAAATGTGTAAAAACTGTACTTGTAGATACATGACTACATGTAAATATATGTGTTTAGAGAATGGATTTCCCAAGTGCCTCACTCCTCAGCTCACTGCAAAGGCTTCCTCGTGATAATGTTAATTCATATTTTCTTGATGTCCATTTATCAGCATTATTTCTTAAGGAAAGAAGCAGTCCAGAATAATTTCCGTTTTGCAACATGCTTGATTCTTCATCTGCTTTAAGACTGACTGAATTAATAATAAGTCACATTTTCTGAGAAAGAAGAAAATAGCAATCATAAGTGCTGAGGAAAAGGACATTTAAAATTACCCACAAGAACATATAGCAAACTGTTCTGGAAATTGTTGCTCATGAAGCAGAAATTTGTTGGAAAAAAATTAGGAAGACAATGCAGTGACTCCTGATGAGACCTGATAGACTAGGATCAGAGGGAAGGGGAGGAGGACCTCCCTTATCAGTGGACTGGGGAAGAGGCACAGGTAGGGAGGGAAGGAGGGTGAGATTGGGAGGGGAGGAGGGAAGGAGGTACAGGGAGGATACAAAGTGAATAAACTGTAATTAATAAAAATCATTTAAAAACTATAGGAAACAAAATCATTGCAATTAGTCATAATATCAGGACACCACTGTGCTGTAACTTTTAAGTTCAATTCAAATTACCTTTAATTATTTACAGTTTTGTTTATGGTTTATCACCTTAAAGTTAATATTTTTTATAATGATTAGTATTTTGATACTATAGTTGGATGGAAATATTTTATATCACTCCTAAATTTTGACAGTAAATCCATCACACTTAAAAAAAAATGAGGGATTAAATTTTCAACTTGTAAAAATCCTAAAAGTATCTGGTCATCATTTTCATAAGCAAAAAATAATCAAAGTTCTAATACTTAAATTCTTAATGACATAAATTATATTTATAATATATCTATTGCATGTTATAACTCCTAAGCAGTAGTTATGGAGAAATTTTATTAATATGTCAATTTTGTAGTAAGATGGGTTTGGAGGAAGACTGTTGTTTCCCATCAATTCAAGTGATTTTACTGCATCAAGGGGCCCAGTATATGCTGGACCAATTCTTCTCTATTACACATATAAATGTTAGTTGAGAACCAGCACCAGGCAGATCAGACCTTACTATCTAGTGTGTCTAACCCTTCTCTTCCCAAATGAAATACTAGTATTAATGGCTGACAGGATTTTTTTTTTGCACATTTTATCTGAACCCTCAGAGGTTCCCAGAGAACAGACCCAGAGGATTTGAAAGAAGCAGAAACCACACGCTGATGGGGAAAAAAAAAATCATAGAACTGTGCATGGTGTAATGGGAGATTTCTTTTTTGTTGGAACATTTGTTACATCCTAAGAACTAACAAACTACATCATTTTAACACTTTTAAAATCTGAGAATGTATTTATCAAAGAAAATATGTGCTCTGCTTTGTAGTTAAAAAACAAAATTCAGCAAACCACCTAAGCTAAAGCTTTGGACAAAATACACATGGTACCCACTGAGGCACTGTGGATTTGATTTGAAGGATGAGAAAACTTTCTGAACAGAGATGGTGACAAGTGTGGCAAGGTCCCAAAGCAAGAGAAACTGCAGGGCAAAACTCTGCAGAGCATCCTGGCAGGGAAATGGAGCAGGAAGTAAAGGAAAATGAGCAATGACAGGAAGTGTGGGGGTGGGGGTAGGGGTCTGAGCGGGGCTGGGGGTGGGGATGGGAGAACAGGAGCTAAACTGGAAAGGCCACTTTGAAAAACAAAACAAAGTAAAGCTTCAAAAAAGAATTTAGTTGGGGGTATGACAGGGTTAGGAAGTGTGTCCTTGATTAAGTAGGTGGAATCTTGTTGGAGGAAGTGTGTCACTGGGGGTGGGCTTTGAGGTCCGATGGGAAGCCCAGTGTGGCACTCTCTTCCTCTTGTCTGCCAAGCTAGATGTAGAACTCTCATCTATCTCTCCAGCACCGTATCTGCCTGCACACCACCATACTGCTCAACAGGATGACAATGGACTAAACCTCTGACCTACAAGCCAGCCCCAATTATATCTTTCCTTTATGACAGTTGCCATACCATGTCTCTTCGCAGCAGCAGAAACCCTAAATAGGACACAGAGTCTTTTTGCACTGTGCTCTGTCATAAGCAACTTATTCAAAGCATTCGCATTCACAGCTCCATGATGCACACAGGCTGTCTCTGATCTATGAACTTAGACAGACAAACTTAGGGATCATTTGCTTTTCAGCATTCATTCTGCCATTTTGAGAAGTAACTCAACATCTGTTACTGTAGCTTAGAAAAGAGAGAGAGAGAGAGAGAGAGAGAGAGAGAGAGAGATGGATGTGGTATCAAGTGATGGAAGTTGGTACCTACAGGGGTGAACTTTACACCAAGGATACACACCTTCTGATCCTTTGTCACAAATCACCTTCACCTTCACAGACCGAGAATCATGGTTTTTATCCTGGGGAGGTTAAAAAAAAAAAAAAAAAAAAAAAAAAAAAAAAAAAAAACTTTGAGGTCTGAAAGCAGGATAGAAATAGATCTTTCTTGTCACAACTCTGGTTACTATTCTGGGTTTTGATATTGGGTGGATTTATTTCTTTCTCCTGCTACTGTTTCCTCCCAGGCATGGTACTGTGCAGGAGAAGCAGCTTGAACTATGTCACCTTCTCTACAAAATGATTGTGAGGAGGGACTTTGATCTAGAGACATAACAAGCCTCTTGTACATCTTCGGATGGCATTTTTATTTACATGGCTCCCCTCACACTATACAAAACCCACTCCACATTGCTGAGATGCAGTAACCTGTGGGCTACCGCTTGCTTTTGCACCGCAGGGTTTTTTTTTTAAATGTAATTGCATGTAACACTTTATTTATAGACATGAAAAGGCACTTAAAACCCAATTACATAGTTGGAAATTGCATATATCTAAACAGATGTAGAAGAATTAAGAAGAAACTCAGTGTATAGTTACAGAAACTCATAGAATTACCAAAATGACTTATTTCAACGTTCCCCAAGCAGTTCCTTTAGTTGTGACACCAGTATGTGTTGGCCTGTGAGCCTAATACACCTTTGCACAGCCTAAAGGAGAATGCAGATGTTGTTCTTATGCATTTGACCTTCTTGCTTCCTTATGACCCTGCTCACATAGTAAGTGGGAAATGTTTTTATTTTCTTTATCCAGGAATGATCTCAGAGACAAAACTCCTTTCTGAAAACATTTCTTGGGCTATTTGTTGATGGATGCATATAAGAAGATTGTCCTTTCATTTTGGAAAACTGTGGCTTTGTATGATTACATTATTCAAGACTACGTCAGTTTCTCATGTTTTATGCTCAAAAAAAAAAAAACAGATGAGAAATCCCATTGACTGTGGGAAATCCTTAGTCAATTTCATAAACTTTGTGAGCAGATAGGAACAGCATGAATAACAGAAATCCATGTCACAGTTAATGTTCTTAACTACCCCCCTTTGAGCTACCCCAAACACAAACAAAGCATGCATCAATACAGCAAGTTTCTAAGTCTCTTTCTCTTGGAAGATAGAATCACTGTCATATCCTAAGAGCCAAGAGCCTGCAGAGACCTAACAATATTTTTAATGAGAGAGCTTCACAGAAAGAAAGTTTTATTCTACTTCACAGTTTAAAACACCTACTTTGGGAACTCCTGGGCTCAATAAAAAACAATGTCTTTGCAAACTCATGTTATTAACTTTAATATTGTATTAATGTGGTTTTTAGTTTTCGAAGCCTATGGCATGACTGAAAACATTTCCAATAATAAAAACACATGTATTATTTAGTCCCAGCATGGATGAGAGTTTGAGCTGGTTGAAGTGTGAATATTTTTACAGTTGCCCTTTTCTTCATAATGCAAATAATTATTCTAGCATTTTAAAAGCAGCCAGCAGTCTGCACATGTTTGGAAGGTCTTCCTGGTTGGCGTATCCCTTTTTACCTCTTCATAATCTTCAACAGCCTCAAACAAATTTAGAAATGTTCTCATAGATTAGATAAGAATGAAACTCTAGAATCCTGATGCCTTGGCTTGCCTGCTCTTCTCCTCAAATCTACCACATTAAAAAAAAAAAAGGTATTTTTGAGCCCCTGAGTCCAATTAATACTGCCCACAGGCACATGGATGTGTGATAACCCTTTGTGGCACCAGCAGCCTACCAGCAGCCATCTCCTCAGAGAAAAGTGATTCTTCCTCCTCCCCAGTCCTCAGCTGCCCACAACATCTCAGCTACAGCTAAGGCCTCAGTAGTCCCTTGCCCACCCTTGCAGGAATGTTCATCTGGCTTGAACATTGTGAGGGACTTGTGCAGGTGGCCATAGTCGCTGTGGGCTCACAAGTGCAACAGCCATGCCACACCCAGAAATGAGCATTTTATGGCAATCGTCTCCATCACTCAGCTCTTACCGTCTTTCTGCCTCCTCTTCTGTGCTGTCCAGAGTTTTGGTCGGCAGTGAGATTTTGACACATTTTTTTTTTAATTTTTTATTTAACTTTTATTAAATACACTTTATTCCTTTTGTATCCCCCCATAAGTCCCTCCCTCCTCCCTTCCCGGTCCCACCCTCCCCCCCTTTCTGCATGCATGCCTCTCCCCAAGTCCACTGATAGGGGAGGTCCTCCTCTCCTTCTTTCTGATCTTTTTTTTTTTTTTTTTTTTTTTTTGTTCTTCTCAATGCAGTTTATTCAGGAACCTTGAACAATCTTCTGACCCTGGGGAAAGCCAGTCCACAGCTTAAAATAGCCTCTGGGTAGCCAACCCCAGCGTGCCTCGTGGGCAATGCAGATAGGTCCACATACACGGAAGCAAGCCAGATCCTCAGCCTTAGCCGAATATGGAGTTGTTTGTGACAGAGAGCACTCACCATCGGGAAGGTGGAAGGCAGAAACCAGCTCCATCGTTAAGATGCGGTATTATGCAGCTCTCTACAGTTGCCCCTTTTTGTTTTAGACGCGTCAGGCAAGAGTAGAGGTCTGATCTCTGATATTAGAAATAAATTGTGACTTTGTACCAATGTTCATTTAGGTGTCATCCACCCAAAGAGCATCAGACCCGTCCCATACCTTTTTCTCAGAGGCGGGACCTGGGGCATCAACCCGCATGCAATCAGACATGCTCTTCTCTGGGTCGAGAGCGGCTGACCCTGAGTGCAGTGCTTAGCCTCGCATCCTGAGCGTAACATTTTAGCTTTTTATGGTAGCCAACCATGCTTGGGGATGCTGTCCTGCTTCAATGGCTGTAAAGGCCTGAATGATCATGGCTGCATTACACTGTTGTGAGACTCTAACCTTGCATATACACCACAGGCAAACCAAGGCGACCAACAACTTTTTTAGTTTTTGTTTGCTTGTGGGTTTTTGTTTGCTTGCTTGCTTGCTTGCTTACTCGTTTGTTTGGACCTGTTTGGTGCCCTCTTCTCTCCTCTGTCTTCCCCCTTATCAAAACCCACTCTCAGAAACATACATAAAATGGCCACCCTGCTTTACATTGTTTCATGCAAGTCAGCTGCAGATGTCAAGTATGGGAAAAGAGCCACCCGAGGAAGACATTTGCCCACAGCCCCCCCCCCCGCATCACTTTGTAGCTTCACATACAAGGTCACAATATTTAGTTTTCATAGAAGAAGAGATGGCGGTCTCCTGAAGCTTGTTGAACAAATAATCAATGTGGGGTTCCAGGGCTCTTAAGACACCAGTCATTAACCTACTTGTTTGATGGGGTAAGATGTTTCTTCCACGGGGCAGGGGCTAAATTACTGTGATCTGGCAATCTGGCATTTTAGTAACCCCGTACTAGTCTCAACCTCTTCCCCTACCTTGTGTTCTTCAATTAAGGGGCCCCCATCTCTCATGCATTTCTAGATTCTATTTCTTCCTTTTTTTATTTTTCAAATTTTATTTCTCTGATGTTTCATTGTAAAAGAGATGAGTGTACACACTGCTCCTGTTTGTAAGCTTCAACACATAACATGAAAGAGAATATTAAAACTATGTGGTGACCCATGTTGTCTGTCACCACCTCTTTTTTCCAGACAAGGAGATCCAATGGGAGGAGAGGTGTCGGGCAAGATCACATGGCAGTGGTCACCAGTAATAGGTAGGCAGGGACATTTTGCTTCACTATCCAGGAGCTTCCAATCTACTCCTCATCTGACTAGACCTTCACATGGCTAGACAGAGAGGTCTTGGGAATACTACATGATCAAGTCGAGGCAGCCACTTAGAGCCATGCAAAAGGGGACTGTCTTTCTAAACTGATGGCCGCCTAGGTCAGGCCAACCTCCTACTCTGAACAGTTTGCCATGGACTAGTTTTTTTTGTTGTTGTTGTTTTATTTTGTTATTTTGTTTGGTTTGGTTTTTCGAGACAGGGTTTCTCTGTGTAGCCTTGACTGTTCTGGCTTTGTAGACCAGCCTGGCCTTGAACTCACAAGAGCCACCTGACTCTGCCTCCCTGAGTACTGGGATTACAAGTGTGTGCCACTGTGCTTTGCTTGCCATGGAGTATGGCAGGAAACAGGAACAAAGTGTTATTCTGTACCTGGGAAGGTAAAGGCCAACTGTTTTCTAGTTAGAGGGTATAAGGGAAAAGGTCTACAGAAGATTATCACTGTCTTTCAGGGATTCACTGCATTGCAGAACAAAGTAGCACAATTCATGATACTAGACTGATAGGATGACAGGATGCTGAAAAGAAAAAACAATTCGTTTCTTTACTCCAAAAATTCTTACTGCCTTTACAGAGGAGGTAATATTTAAGTCAAATGGTAAAGGATTTGACCAGTTAACCTAACAGAGAAGTGAAGAACTCTGTCTACTAGGACTCAACTACGGGTCTAATACTTAAAATATGAAAATGTAACATCATCTGAGAGGCAACATCTGTGTGGTTGCTAAGTTGGACAGACAGGAGACAGGCAGTAGATAAGGCTGGGACAAGGTTGAAACCGAACTGTGAAATGAGTAAAATACTGTGATGAGAAGTGTGAATTTGATTCTCTAAGTTATAAGGAACAAGTTATTCGAGGACATACAGTATGTGCTCTGCATCTTGCTAGCCGAAATCATGATATAAGAAATATACAGAAAAGAGATGAAGACCAAAGCAAGGGCACAAGTTGGAGATCTAGTGCTATAGGCCAAGTTAAAAGCAATCGTCATGAACCTTAACAAGGACAATGTAGTTGAGGTGGAGAAAAGGAGAACAGCAGAAGATTTTTTTTTTTTTAAAAAAGTAAGTGCCTAACAGTGCTGACATCTATTCTCTGAGGCTTTCTCTAGAAAGCTGCTGAAATCAGTAACTCTAGTTATCAGAGGCATAAGAGATCAGAGTTCAGGTGTCTTTAGGACTGGCTGCAAAGTCCTCCTCTGTGGCCTAACAAGGATGCTTCTCCGGGGGGGGGGGGTAAAAGAGCCTGCCATTGCGTTCATGTCAGAAACAGTCCCTGTTCCCCTTATTAGGGTACCCACTTGGATACTGAGCTACCAAGGGCTAGCTACATCTGAGCAGGGGCTCTAGGTTGCATCCATACATGGTCCTTGTTTGGAGAAACAGTCTCATAAAAGACTCCTGTGCCAATATATATATATATTGGTCCTTGTGGAACTCCTGTCCTCTCCAGGTTGTATTAACTCCTCCCCCCCCCCATCTTTTTTGGTTCCCTGAAGACACTTGATAAACCAGTAACAGATGGAAGGGGAGGAGGTTCTCCCTTATCAGTGGACTTGGAAAGGGGCAGGGAGGAGATGAGGGTGGGAGGGTGGGATTGGCAGGGAAAAGGAGTGGGATACAGCAGGGATACAAAGTTAACAAACTGTAACTAATGTTAAAAAAATAAAAACTAAAAAAGCAAACAATGAAAAACATAAAAATTTTAAATGATCTTTCAAGATTATTTTATGATTCCTGAATAAAAGACATATTCCCCCCCCCAAAAAAAAAAAAGAAGAGATAAGAGTTCTTACAAGATAAAATTTTCAGCCACTGATTTTTGATAATAGCAACAAATCTAGCCTGTATATTCTAGACCAAGATACTGGGTGGTGACAGAAGAGAGAGAACAGAGAGAGACTGTGGGCATAGAAGGAGAACATCTTCAGGTAACTCAGTGTGCATAAACATTTTAACAATCTATCCTATACTTTCACAGACTCATTCTCCAAAGAGGGTTTGGAAGCCATTGGAACTTTTGACCTGAATTCTACAGTGATGTGCAGAACACACATGTACATAATATACCCCAAAGCATCCTAAACTCCAAATTGGAAACAATGCATCAGTCACAATGCATGAGATCCACACACCCATCAGTTTCTCACAAGGAGTCTAGAGTACAAAGAGTGGGTCATCCAGTCAGACCAAAGGAACACTAAGTCAATGGACAGGAACAAATAGACATGAACAAAGGCAAAGTGTTTAAACTCAAAATTCAAGATCAAGATTAGCAAACTGACGTGGAGGGTTTTGGAGTACGCACATGCAGGAACTGAGTGGAGAAAACAGCAGGGGAAAAACTTAGAGTGTGCTTTCTGTCCTTCAACTTGCATGAGTTTACTGATACTCCATTCTCACCTGAAAACTTGAGGATAAATGATCCCATGTCTCCCAGTGGGTACCCCTGCTGGTGACACTGATTCTTTAGAATTCCTGAACCCCAATCTATTTCTCGTCAGAATTTTCACCTAAAGCAGCGAGAGGTGTTAGAAGCCTGGGAAAGGAGACCCAAGTCTCCTGCTCAGGGGAAGAGAGACATGTCCCATTTCAAAGCTACATAAAAGGTCTAAGCACATCTTCTTAACTTGGCCAAGTAGCTATGCTTGGAAAGTCCTTGTAAAGTTGGCCACAGAGATAAAGGTGTGTTGGTTTCAGAGTCTTGGGAGCAAAAGCCTTAGACCTGGAACATTAGAAAGATCTGTGATACACATTGTCTTGTAATTAGAACGTTATCCATCATTTAAAACATACACTGATTAACAGGAACTCCCTCTCCATCCTGTTTGGTAGCTTCTGGATTATTAAACTCCATGACAGGTAAATGGAAATTCTTCTGGTCCCATTCTCTTGACAATGAAGTCTTCAAACCTTGCTCTCCCCTACCCACCTTTGGTCAAAATCTTCTGACCTGAAGGTAGGCATCAGATGTGAGAGATCTTGAGAGCTTGTCTTCTGTGCTGAGGATTCTGACTTGAGCACTTAGTAACCTTCAAGATTTCTACTGTCTAATACTAGCGCCTACTGTACATTCACCATGATGGCTTTGTAAGGCCTTGATACTGCTACAATCACAGCCTGTAGGTTGATCTGAGTAGGTAATTGCTCAGTGCCATCATACTAAAACACATCAAGATGTAATGTCCTATAGAGCATCTAAAAATAATGGAGCTACAAAAGTCTGAGTTGTAAAGGAGCTATGTACTGAACCCTTCCAGATCTTCATTCTCTGCACTACCTTTGCTTACCTTCAGGAGCCACTGACACATGAAAGCGGGGTCTCCTCAGAAATGGCAGAGAGAAACTGGGAGCTGAGAGGCCCTTAGAAAAGGAAAAGGATCCATATGCACAGCCTGTTGCCAAGCCTACAAATCCAGTCTCTTGGTGAACTCTTTTTATTCGCCATCGTAAATGGCGTGCTGATAAAGGTTTTCTAGGGAAGAGAAAGGCTACGCAAGAGAACATAGAAATCCCATGAATTATTAAATCCTTGCTCGTCACTTCTTCCTCATCAGTTCACCTTTAAATGAAGGCTGTAACATTTACAAACCACCGTGTGATGCGCATGCATAGAGCACTGTGTGTCTATTTCCAGCAGCAAACTGCCTTGGGAGAGGAGAGAGAAATCCCCTCACGTTAAAATGCTCAGAAGCAATTAGCTGCTGTGGATATAACTACAGTATATCTAGTCTAAGTAACAATCATAAAAGAAAAGAAGAGAAGAGTTATGTTCAAATTAAGTCAAATTTCATTCTACCTAGAAGTTGGTCCATGTGTACATACACACGAAAAGTATTAATAGACAAATTTCATGATTTCTAGGCTCATGCTTTAAATGCATAGTATCTAAAATACCTTATTCTCAAGATAATGGCCCACTAAAGGAACATATTATCGGCATAGATTTTGCTACTTGTAGGCTAATCACCAGAATAAATTCAGTTAACTCCTGTAATCTTTTGGTCTATCATACCAAACATCTGCTATCTTTAGCCTGAATGTTATCTTTATGCAGCACGCGTTTTTGTCTGTAATATTGAGATCTGTGCAGAAGAGGAAATCCTGTTAAATCCATCTGACCAGAGACTTGATCCATTCCACAGCTGCGCATATTCTGTGAAAGATATGGAAGCCCCCAAGCTGCCTGTTAAAATCCTTCACCTGCTTCAGTGCTAAGCCGCCATCATCGTCTTCAAATCATGTCTGATCCCAGCCTACCTTTAGGCCTAATGCTCAACTTTCTGGGAGTACTTTAAGCATTCTGCTTTGCATGAAAACACACAGACTTTCTAAAGACATGTAATCACGTGCGCTAGTGTAAACTAGACACTCAAACTCCCCAAATTAATGCACCAAGCTTAGAGCTTCATACCTAGTATTTTATCAGGGAATGAGGAAATCACTCAATATCTGGGATGGCATTAATATTCTATCCTGTACCATGGCCTCCCTTTTAGTTAATCTTTTTTTTTGTTTGTTTCCTTAATTTTTTTGTTAATATCCAACCAAATGCATTTCACTGTGAAATTTTCATTCATATACACTATTATAGTCTGTTCTTATTTAATGCCTCTGCTACTGCCCTCCCATCTCACCTTCCCATATCTTGCTTGTCTTCTTCCTTTCTCCAATAGTTGGTTTTCATGAATGTGTGTATATATATATACAGAGAATATATATATATATATTCTCTGTCTTCTCTTTCTTCCCCATCTCCCTTTCATTAGAACTCCACCTCCCTTTCAGATTCCCCTTTCTATTTTCATAGTTTGCTTACGTCTGTACACACATATATGTAAGTTTGTCATTTTGAGCCTGACTCATTTCACTTGATATAATGATTCCAATTCTGTCCATTTTTTCTGCAAATGTCATCATACTTCAATTTTTAAAGCTGAAAAAAATGATTTTGTGTCTATGGCACACATGTCCAGGGCATGCCATCTTTAGCAGCATCTACAGAACAACACCCTGGGCTGTAACTCTTGCTCTCTGGTGATTTGAATAAGAATGGTGTTATAGGTTCATCTCTCTGATTGCTTGGTTATCAGGGAATATCACCACTTGAGAGTAATTAGGCAGTATGGCCTTGTTGGAGGCGTGGCTTTGCTGGAGGAAGCATATTGTGTCACTGGGAGCGGGCTTTGGAGTTTTAAAAGCCCAAACAAGTCCCAGTGTCCCTCTCCCTTCCTGCTGCCTACAGATCTAGATGCAGGGCTCTCAATGGCTCCAGCACCATGTCTGCCTGCATGCCTCCATGTTCCCTACCATGATGACAATGGACTAAACCTCTGAATCTGCAAGGCAGCCCCAGTCAAACGCTTTCTTTTATAAGAGTTTCTGCAGTCATGGTGTCTCTTCATAGCAATAGAATACATAGCACAGAAGAACACATGCTACTAAGTCTAAACACAGCCACCACGGCTCAACATGGTCCTGGCAGTCTTCTCAAGTAGGTACCCCAACCAACCAACCAAGACACCTGACTTATGGTGTCTATGGTCTACTTGTGAGATACTAAGGAAACAAGTAGATGTCAATGTGATTGCAGTCTTAAATGAGATGAAGAAACAGGAAATGACTCTGTGGGAATGGAGGAGGGCTCACCTTAGAATAAGTCCTAAGGGAAAATCTCTCATTAGTCACAGTAACGCTCAAAAGATGAGCAATAGCTGTTACAGTAAATGCAAGAACACTTCCCCACTTCTATCTCCCCCTCCCCCGTAGAAGTAAAGGATTTGGGAAGAACAGAGAGGACTCAGGCACTGAATGTCAGTCAGAGACTGGGAGAATGGCCCCAGAGACTTGGGGGAAACCTGAGTTTTGCTTTCTGTCTGCCCTGGAGGCCAGCATCTGACCTTGTTATTCCTGCTTCCCTGTTGAGAGTGAGAGCAATAGAGGGATGAGGCCATGCTGAGCTACCACAGTAGGGTACATGAAGAAAAGCGGGGACCTGGGAAAATGACTCAGAGCTTCAGAGCACATACTGGTCTCGCAGAAGACTCGTGTTTGATTCCTGGTAGCCACACTGAGCCACTCACGACCACCTATAACTCCAGCTCCAGGAGATCTGACCTAGTTGGCCTCTCTGCAGGCACAAACATATAATGATTCAAAACAGCAAAAGGAAGTCTTTAAAAGAAATGTGTAGAGGTTTAGGGTGTGTTTTGAAGAAAGAAATGTCTTGAGAATTTGGTGCTGAAATAAGTGTGTAAGATAAAGGAGAAGGCAGAAACAAAACCTAGAGTCTGGCCTAGCAAGGGGCTGAGAGGGTACGCCACTCAAAAAAGGAAGAAAGTAGGAAGCCTCACACAATGTACCCCGATATTTGTTTAATTTAATGGAATTAACTACACATGGTTTTTAATATATTTAAATAAGATTCATATTCATAAAAAAAAAGAATCTCCTGAGGATCATATTAACATAGCAGTCATTCAAAGATTGTCATGTCACTTGATTCAGTGAAACTCAGAATTGGGGAGTCATTGATAGGGTCCAGAAAGGAGGGTACCGTGGCCCAGGAAGAGCCAATGGAAATGCTTCCTAAGGGTTTCATTTCTCTGCTGACATTGTCTGTAGAATTTTCCTGTGCACTATGAGACAGAAAATGAATTTAGTTAACTTCTTGTCCCAGCCTCAGTGCCAGGGATACAGGAGAGTTTACCCAAGGATGTCTGGGGCCCAAACAAATAGGTGCATATGTTCTGGATGTGTTCATCCTTCTGCTCTTCTTATTACAAGGTAGAGGAAATACAAGATGGATAGAGAAGGGCAACCCTGGGAGCCGGAATGCAACAGAGCTCCAGTATCAATACTCTATGCGAGAGTGGTTCAAAATATAGAAGTTTGTCCCATGAACTCACATGTGAAAGGGAATAAGCTATTTTCATTAGACAGTGTCTTATCTTACAAATCTTCCTTCTGCAGATTTTTAGTCAAAGGACTACTAAAAGTGCTGTAAGGGAAGCCAGAAGAAAAGAAAAAACAGGTATTTTACATGGGAAAATAAAGAGATAAAGCAGTCTAGGGAGTGTGATTTTAAGTGTGTGTATGTATATATTATTTATATATGATGTAAATATATTGTATATAGTTGCATATATATATATATATATATATATATATATATGTACACACACACACCCTAGAGCAGAGTCAACATAAATTAATATAGAAAACTAAAACTGGCAGATTGTCATTTTGAAAGAGGTTTCCATCTCTGACAAGTACTCAGTGAGAAATGAGGCAATTACTAAACATAACCAAAAATATATTTTGACATATATCACAGTAATTCATGCAGCTCAGCTGTGAAAAATATAACTGTTTGGTGTGGGAGAATGGAAAGGAGATCAAACGGTGCATGGAACAATTAAGTCTGTATCTCCTGTCATAGTAAATAGCTTCTGCTTAGCATTTTTACGAACATGAAATCTAAATGTATAGAAAATTTATACATAGGTGAATTTCGCTTGTATAAATAAAACACATGCACATTGACATTTAAATTGAAAATGTAGAAGTATGAAAAAATAATTAGCAGAAGAAATGACACGCAAAAAGTAAATGGTTTGCTTCTTGGAAGCAAATAATGGCAATTTTACAGAGTGGACCAGCAACACTGCAGTGTTATTGTGTCACAGGCTCTGACTTAACTAACCTATGTGAACCTCAGAAACAAAACTGTACTCGTAGACTATATCTATGCCCTTCAGGAAGCGATAGATCAAGACTCCAAAAATAAGTAGCAGTTTTAAAATCTCTGCAATGTGATTGCTAAGGTCATATATAAATGAATGTCTCTGTAAACACATTCTTTCACATTCAGTGGGACTATCATAAACTGGCAGTATCATAAGCTATCAAGAACAAGGTATCAATACTATCCAAAGACATAGTATATACACTAAGTTTTCCTCAGACTCTATTTTGCAGAAAAATTAGAAACATGATAACCAGTAAGAAGCATGCATCTGAGGACTGGGGACATCTTAGCCACAAAGATGACATCAGTGAGGAAGCTGATTGGCAGGGACATCAACGAGCAGAGGAGACATGAGAGGCCTTGGAGCGCACTTACGTCCAGAGGTAAAAATCTGGAGGAAACAGTCAGTAACACACAGAGGTTTGAATATGCAAATACTTCTCATGGTGTGTTCAGCCTGCTTTCTCATATTATCCAAGACCACCATCCCAGGGACAGCACTTTCCAGTAGGCTTGGTTCTCCCACTTCAAATGCTAATCAAGGATACGTCCTACATATCTATCTACAAGCAATGGATGGTGGCCTTTGCTCAGTTAAAGTCCCCCTCCGATCCCAAATGCCTCTACCTTGTGTCGAGTTGACAAAAACCCAGGATAGCAAGACAGGGACAAATCAGCTAGTTTTACTTGCAGCACTGAGGGAAACTGCCTTTTGTGTTTCCTTTGAGGGTTTTGATTTGCTGTGTTTTTTGGTTTCGTTTTTGTAAATTTTTTTATTTTTTTATTTTTTTGCTAGAGTTTCAGAAGAAACACTGATCTCTAGGTAAAGGACAAAAGATGAGTATGTACCGGCCAATGGCTCACTCAGCCTGTCAAAAAGATGAAACACGTGCGTTTGAGAACCCTCCTCCACTTGTCAGCTGTGACGGCTTCCAACGACTAGACATTCCAAAGCCTGGGTCCTGCTACATCATTTCAAAGGTGCTCAGCTGACGCTGAGTCACTCCAGCAGTGAATTCCCATAAAAGGCAACAGAGTGCTCAAGCTCCTGTGCAGCCTGCTCTTCCTTCGGTTAATGGTTTCCTTTAAGAGTCATGCTAAAATTTACATTCCTTTGTGCAGAAACCGAAGCTGGTGTTATTTCCCATGTTCAAAATTTCATCCCCTGAGAACAGATACCAGACGAGTTTCTATTAAGTGCTTGCTAATGAAAGAGAGACCTCTAATGCATAGGTAAAGTTTAACCTGTCCCTTTCAAAATACCACTGTCTCCACAGTCAAATCCTCACACCAAATAAAAATTCTAACAGAGAGTGCTATAGACACACTGAAACCAAAGACTCAGGTGAGGAGACAAAAGAGATGAGGCTGTAAGCAGCTGTGCTGATAATGAAGAAAAAGACAGAGACACCCTCCTCAGGATAAGGAAGCAGAGAGCATCACTCACTCCAGAGCACCTTGTCCAAGATAGAAAGGGATGGGGAGAAGGGAAAAAAGACCGGCCAAGTCAGTCTGCTACACTGAAGACCAAAACCACATGTTTATTCATGCTTATTTCCATATATGCATATCATACCCACATACACGAAAAGCATATTCAGATGACTGCAGTAATCCTACCCTTTCATAGGCTAACCTGAGCACCAGGTTTACTTGTAATATTTGATGCTGTTTGTCTCTATGTTGCTTCATAAAGCATCAGGTTTTAGAATAGTACGATGGCTCTAAATTTTTTGCTTTTGAGTTACTGTATTAAAAATAACAGTTTTGGTCTACTTTTTACCCTTTCAGCTACCCAGAGTTCTTGGTAAGGTGGCTTGAAAGCCCTGGACAAAAGCCATGACGTTGTTTGCGGAGGTGTAAGCATGAGAGGAGGAGCACTTGGCTTGATTTCCCCCATTCTTCCACTTGCCTTACAAATGGCAACTGTGAAATTCTTAACTGAATGAATTGAGCAGCTGTCTGGTTTGATTGCAGCTTCAGAGACTCTGCCTCCGACCTCAGCTGAATTGCTGTTTTATTGCTATTTGCAGCAATGTTCCCCAGTAAATCACAACTGCTGTCCCTATGGCAACCACATACACCTGAGATGATACTGCTTCTTTTTCTGCCAGCAGAAAAACATAGTTATAAGAGGAAATAATCAATCTGCCTAGTGACCTTTTCTGCTTTATTATAATGCTTTGATCTCCCCGGATGCTGGGCATTTTCAATTAGGGATCTCCACATTGAACCCAGCAGCTGCGTGCACAAACATGTTTTTTCAGCAGGTGTAAATGGAAGAAAGACATGTAAATTATTTGACTCTTCCAGAATATTTTTTCTAGGTAGGAGCTGAATATTCTTGTCATGCATGTACAACACATGAAGAGAATTCTATGGCCAGGCATAATTTCCGGAGAAGCAATGAAAAATAAGATATTTATTTTGCCTTGTTCTACCATCATTGTTCCATTGTTTCATTCATCTGAATGTTAAATTTGAAAGTCACTGCAGAAAGAATGACCTGATAGAAAAAAACCTGTATTTCTCCCCACCACACACACACACATACACACCTTCACAAATACTATCCTAGAGCATTGCATTAAGCCAGCATAATTCCTGACTGCATTCTTAATTCTTATCGTAATACCCACAAATAAGTGAAGCTCTCAAGCCTCATCAAGGAGGTTTCCTATCTTAACAGAGCCAATTGTAGAAAGCCCCAAGTTGGCCATCTGTGGGGTAAATCTCTAATTGATACATCTATAACACAACTCCCAATCTAAGACTCAAAGAACATGGAATGGAGGAGGGAAAGATTATAAGAACCAGCAGACCAGGAAGTCTGCTGTGATGCTGTGAACTTTGCATCTGAAAGGAAATCTACACCCAAGAAATGGCTGCTTAAATAAGACCTGAGCAAATTCACCAGCTGATGTGGCAATGTGAATGGGGGGAATTTCATAGGACTCTAGCCCTAGATGAAGAGCTACAGGCAATTAAGATCATATTGAGAGAGGGAGAATTAGTCTTCCTTGGAGATGAGCACCATAAAAGGTTATCCAATCACAAGTGATCATCTCTAAAAAGATATACATACAGGCAACATTAAGTAGGCTCAGAAAGTTGTGTTTATATATTTGTTCACTTATACGCAGGTATGTATCAATAATAAAGGATATGGAGCTATGAATTTGAAAGGGATCAAGGCAGAGAGGAAATGATCATATTTTGATTAAATTTAAAATTACCAAGAAATTCAATTTGCAATGCCATTTGTTTAAATGATCATTTTAGCTCATTCAGATTGCATCCAAGTATCTAATCCAAAGCCAGCTATGCGTGTGTGTCTCTAATGAAAATCAAGCTCCACGCTTTGTACTCAGGGTATTTTGTTTGATCCCCAGTGTGTTGTGAGTCTCTGCTGGCCTGGCTTTGGTTTTCACTGTTAACTTCAGAGCCATCTACACTAACTTTCATGGTTTCTCCTGAGGACAAAAAAAAAAAAAAAATTAACGGCCATTTTTCCTTGAGCAGGCTTTGAAATACTTTTCATGAACACACGATTTCATGTTTTCCCATACTGGGCTATTAGTTACCACAATCTAGCTGACTCCTGGTCAAAAGCTGGTGATATATAACATTTCCTCTAGTAGGTTTATTTTAAAACCAAAATTGTTACTCAAGGATAGTAGGCCACTTTCCTGTCACAGTTAACATTTTAACAATTTTTTCTTTGTGTGTGTGTGTGTGTAAGTGAATGGGTCTTCCCGTCCTTTAATCATAAAGTATTTCCATACATACCAATTCTATAATGATGGAATTAAATTATGAAAAACATTTTTACAGTTTTCACCTGTACCACCAACGTGGGTATTTTTAGTGCAGTTTTCCCATTGGTTTACACATTAAGGTATTTGACTTCCCCAAGGCTTTATAGTAACCCCCTCTGCTTACACATATTTGTTTAAGTTTCTCTACACAAAGAGATTGTATTTATGATAGCTGAGTATATCTTGAAGGCCAACCAGATCAGCTTTGGTGTCTGAAACCCAGGTTTTAAAAAAGATGCATTCCACTTTCAAATATGAACCAGAGGGCTTTTGAAGGCCCAGGGTTCAGGTACATCTTTCCATCAGTCTCTCAGTGACCTCAAGGAGTCTTTTTACCAAGGACTGATCAGACTTTTTTAAAACAAGAAAAAAAAACACCCATTTACAGCCTTGTCTTTTCACATTTTAGGGTAAAGGTCTGAGGCTGGTTTGTGTTTTGGGATTATTTTAATCTCTCAGATTTAATCCTGTCTGAAGCAGTTTTCGTAGTAAGAGTTGCCTTCATTATTGTGGAGATATGTCAGGTACTCAAGACTGGAAGAAAACAACATTACAGCTTCCTAGGGCTCTTACTGCCTCTTTCAAGCACTGACATATAACTATCTCCCATCTCCAGAGCCTACAGAATTTTTAACCAGAGGTAGAAAAAAATCAGTTCGCGTAATAGGCTTCTAGATTATAAATCCAGATTTCCCAAGTGGCACTGGGCTGGGCAGCTCTAACTGTGGCTCAGTGAATATATTCCCGATATGCTGTGATATTCATGGAATGTTAGAAAGGTGCTGAAATACAAAATCAGGATACTCAGATTGGAGATAAGTATGTGTACACATGTGTCCATGCGTGTGCATGTACTTGTCCCCCCCCACCATGTGCTTTTAGCTATTCTCAAACCAATAAGATACAATATCTCATCCTTACATAATCACTTCTGAACATGGATTAAGATATTGGCCATTGGGGTTAATGATGGGCCGTCTTCAAGAAACAGCATCAATTTCAAACAAAGTCCCATTAGAGTAATAGAGTGCATTAATTAAATATGTGATTCTTGCTATTCTAGAGATTTTGAATAATGACACAGCAATGTGTGACCCTAGATAAGTTGTTTAAGCTTTATTTTGGTACAAGGCACAATCACCAGATAGCTATAAGGCTTACACAATACTGCCAAAGCAGCCAATAGAATTCCCAACATGATCGGAAGATGTGATTGTTACCAGAAAGATTTGACTTTTGTTACCTGAAGTTCAGTAACACACATGTCAAAAAAGACTCAAATTTGTTTAGTACAGTGTTCTGGTTTGCCTTCTATTGCTGTGATAAAGGCCATACCCAAAAACAACTAGAAAAGGAGAGCATTTATTTCATCTCACAGCTAATAGTCCATTGTGAAGTGAAGTCATGGCAGGAACCAGGATGCAGGAACTTAAGCAGAGTCCATGGAAGAAAGCTGCTTAGTGCTATGGCTCTATCACCTTGCCTTTTGATACCTCCCAGGACCACCTGGCCCACACAGGAGGAGAGTGGCATCACCCACCCATTCCCACATCAATCATTAATCACACCGATCACTAATGAAGAAAATTCCCTACACACTTGCCTATAGACCAATCTGATAGAGGCAGTTTTCTCAAGTTCTCTCTTCCAGGATGACACTAGCTTGTGTTAAGTGGAAAAAAAAAACTAACCAGAATATCCTGGCAGAACCAATACAGATACCACAAAAGAAATCTACCTTCTCACACATGGAAGTTGGATTCAAATGAAAAACAAGAAGGAACAAGGAACAAAAAACAAGGAACAAGGACATTCCCCCCAAAGATGTAGAATCATGGAATACTGCCCAATCCACTTTGAAAGAGCACAGTGTAATGAGTGTAACGTTATGCCAACTTAAACTTTAGGAACAGTCAACATGCACAGGACCTGAAGAGCTAGAGCTGGTTCTTGTAAGTGTTCCTGGTCTTGGTATCTCAATAAATACTTGACAGTTTGCCAGAAGTGATTTTTATTTATAGAAACAGTGATTTTCTGTATTCAATTCTGTCCCATGAATATTAGAAATGAAAACTCATTAAAAGAAAATGAAGATATTTTTACTGTCTACATTGGCTAAGACTGCTAAGGTAGTCTCCACCCATGTAATAATTGGGACTAATAATCTACCCAAGCTTGCATTTCATGGAAATAATATGTCTGGCATGAACTCTAACAGGTTCTGTACATGGCCATTGGTTTTTGAGATTCTCACTGTAGGATATATATAAGATATAGGAATATAGATCCTTACCCTAGAATTTTTGTTGGTCTCTTTGTGTAAATTTTCCAAATAAGGGAAGAAAGCTAGAATTTCACTGAAGTTAGAATACATGATGTAGGAATTATTATGTGTGCATTCCTTACCAATGAATAATTATGTAATAATTACCTCCATGTGTAGACACTTCCATTGGGTGTTTGCTTTCAAAACCCTAAAGGCCATGGAAGTAGCAAGATATGAGAAAATACCTGCAGCCATACATGACTGCATTTTCCAAAACCAGTTCACAAGAAAACGACCTTTAAAAAGTATTGGCCATATAGAAAATAAGCCAGTTATGGTGGTCTGAACAAGAATTCCCCCCCCAAAGGCTCATATATTTGATTCCGAGACAGTGGACAGATTCAGAAAGGAGAATTAGGAATTTCTGCCTTGTTGGAGGAGGTGTGTCACTGGGGGCGAAGTGTAGTCTTAGAGGTTTCAAAAGCCAATTTGGGGACACATTTCTTCTCTCTCTCTCTCTCTCTCTCTCTCTCTCTCTCTCTCTCTCTCTCTGTCTTTCTCTCTCTCTCATTCTCTAACTGTGAATCAGCATATAAACTCTTAGCCATCCTTCAGAGCCATGCCTGCCTGCTTGCTGACATGTTTCCCACCATGAGGTTCATTACCAAACTCTCTTAAATTGTAGGCTAGTCCTGAACTAAATTCTACCTTTTATAAGCTACTTTGATCATGGTATTTCTTCATAGCAATAAGACATCAATAAAATTCAACACACAAAGAACTTCCAGATTTTACCTTCATTGTATAAGGAGCTACTATTAAGCCTCCAAATTTCTTACTAGAGACTTAATCTGATTGGTGATACTGTTGGCTGGCCCCTTCCATGTGAGCAATAAAGGCTGTTTAGTGGCAATTGTGTCACAGTTTTACTTGTGCTTGGAAATCTCATGTAGAATGCTATAAGGGAGAGAGGTCTCTTATGACTTTGAGCATGGATCTCTAGCAGTTGACCATGCTACAAATGGATGGCATTCCCGGATGGTCTGCTTTCAACTATCTTTCCCAAGTGCTAACTAGTCTCTACATGGGAGGCTAAATTGTCTGCTCTCCCATCATAATGCACAAGATAAAAATATACCACTCACCATAATTTTTGGCTTGGACTCTCAACCTGTTAGCAACAGCAAGGACGTTTCCCCAAACTGGAAGCTCAGGATGGAGGCAATAAATCTTCCTCAAGTTCTTTCTGCCAGTCTCTCCCTGAAGCACTAAGGCAAACCCATAAACTTATGGGAGAAGCAAGCCTTGTGTTCTCAAAACACCCGCTGTTGAAATAGTGAATACTGGTGTTCTGTGATGGTGAAGGGGGCTGTTGAAAGTATGCATGAGGAATGTCTGGTTTTCAAAGTAAAGCCATACAAAATGTAGCTGTGGGACATCTATTTTGTTTCTAGATTCTGTCTACTATCAATAAAACTGCTATGAACATAGCTGAGCAAATGACCTTGTTATATGATAGAGCATATTTTGGGTATATGACCAGGAATGGTATAGCTTGGTCTTGAGGTAGAGCTAGTCTCAATTTTCTGAGAAAGCACCAGATTTATTTCCAAAGTAGTTTTACAAGTTTGCTCTTACACCAGCAATAAAGGAGTGTTCCATTCTCCACACTTTTGCCAACATGTGCTGTCACTTGAATTTTTGATCTTAGCCATTCTGACAGGTGGTTTCCCTAGTAAGGGGAGTGGGTGCTATCTCTGACATGGATTCTGTTGCCTGCCTTCTGATCACTTCCTCTGATGGGGCTGCCTCTCCAGGCCACAAGAGAAGAGGATACACTCTATCCTGATGCAACCTGATGAACTGGGGTGGGTGAGTAGGGGAAATCTCCCCTTATCTAAGGAGAGGGAGGAGAGGGAAAGAAGAAGGGATGATGGGACTGGGAAGATAAGAGGGAGGGGGCTAAGATCAGGATGTAAAGTGGATAAATAAATTAATTAATTAGCAAATGTATGCTAGACAGAAATCAATGTACAAGGCTATGGGAGTTATAAATAAAGACACACAGTGAGTGAAAAGCTCCTAATACATCCTTGAGAGTGAGTTAGACATCAGATTCTATAGTAATTAACCAAAGTCATCCTAGACATTTTGAATACAATGAACCCTCCAAACTCTGACTTGTCAGCACTGTGAGAAACAGCAGAGAGTGTTGATACCAGGCTCTTGAGTGTGAATGCTCACTCCCTTGCATATACATGAAAATGCACATAAGCATACAGAGAAATTTAAAAATATATATATAATATAAAAAGTAAATACAGAAAAATATAAGGATTGGACAACCCAATTGTAACCTTACTAAAGGGATTGGTTCAGAAATTTAACTATTTTAATACTTCTCAACCAGTATTCTCTGTTGAGATTTCCTAATTCCTCTTCTGCTTCAGAGCTCATCATTAACACATTCAAAATGAATTACTTATTCTTTCCCCAGCATATTTATTTATTTTTTAATTTATTATGATTTATTCACTTTGTATCCCAGCTATAGCTCCCTCCCTTGTCCCCTCCCAATACTGCCCTTCCTCCCTCTTCTCCTCCCCTGTTCCTCCCCGAGTCCACTGATAGGGGAGGTCCTCCTCCCCTTTCATCTGATCCTAGTCCATCAGGTCTCTTCAGGACTGGCTGCATTGTCTTCTTCTGTGGCCTGGCAAGGCTTCTTCCCCCTCCCCACACCTCAGAGGGCAGTGATCAAATAGCCAGACACTGAATTCATGTCAGAGACAGCCTCTGTTCCCCTTACTAGGGAAACCCACTTTGATACTAAGCTGCCATGGGCTACATCTGTGCAGGGGTTCTAGGTTATCCCCATGCATAGTCCTTGGTTGGAGTATCAACTTACTTATTTTTTACATAGTTGTATGTGCAGGTCATGAACAAGGTCCTAAGAAGCTAACAATCTCAAAATAGACTAAGGAAGACAGAACATTAAATAGTCAAGGATAAACCAAAATACGAACCTAGAATAATGCCTGCATTCAGCATCTTTCTATCTTCATTTTCTTGGCAGGAGAAGCAATATGCTAAATATTTACTTGCTGAATGAATGAATAAATCAATGAGTGACATTTTCAATCCAGAGGACAAATAGGCTAGACACAAATAGATGTAGTTTACAAATGCACCAAGGAGAAACACGGATACAGACAGTGGAAGTTTTCAGAGGTCATGTCCGAATGCTTACCAAGACATGTGTGAGAATGAATATGGCAGCTGGAACAGCGTATGCAAAGGTCAGGTGGATAGATATTGTGCTCTGAGGGCCATACAGAAAGTCAGAGTAGCTGGGGCTCACAACTGGTGTGAACTGTGTTAGGAGAAGAGTGTCAAATGTTAATTGCCGCAAAACCCAAATGATCTATTTGACAGCAGCTAGCTAATGAGCTGGGGAGATCTTGAAGCACACCGGAAGCCAAGGGCTGTGACTGTTAGAAGAGCAATGTTTCCACAGGAAGAGTCTATGTGACATTCTCCTGTCCCTTGAGATTCAGCAAATTTCATGGTTGGGGGAAAAGAGCTGTTCTTCAGGGCTTTAGTAACCAAAAGCAAGCTGCCTCATTTGGATCAACAGCTCTCCTAAAACTAAATTGACAAGGATATAAGACATTGTTTTTTAAACAAAAACTTAATTGACAATCAATGTATATATTATTCACCACATACAATGTGATGCTTGCAACCTCATGTATATTATACAAAGAGTCAATCAAACTAAATTTATATCCATTGCTCCATCTGTGTTCTTATTTGTGAAGAGGGTAAAATTCTCGTATTTTAGTGAATTGAAGTGTTCTGTATGTTGTCCACTGTGGTGACTATGCTCTGTAATACCTAAATGAAAGTTAGTAATTTCTCTGGGCTAATTCAAACATGACAGCCTTTGACCTGCACCCTTCCTCTCCTCAGTCCTTTCCTCTTTCTGCCACTGGTTAAAAAAATCTTTCTAATCTGATTCTATGGTACAGTTTTCTTTTTTGAATTTTGGATATTAGTAAAAAACAAAACAAAAAAACAAAAACAAACAAACAAACAACAACAACAACAAAAAACATCCGTCCTTCTGTGCCTGGCTTATTTCCTTTACCATAAAGCCACCAGATCTCATCAATGTTGTTGCATATAAGATATAATTTTTTTAATGATGTAGAATTACAGCAATCTACTGAGGGATCTGGAGAAAGCCACCCTGCTTAAGGCATCATAGCTCTTAGGATGCTTCTCTCTGAAAGGTGCCCTGGGCCTGAAGAAGCTGCCCATTAGTTGGCTCCACTCTAAAAGCTGCTCAAGGGATCATTTGTCAAAGCTTTTCCTGGGAATCTGAAAAGACACTTATGGGATTCCAGGGGAAGCGTGCAATGAAATGATGCCAGGAGATGCTGGCAACAGAGAAGCTCTAATCTCTGGTCAGAACACTTGCTAGGCACTGTCAAAATCAAATGATTTCAGAAAACCAAGTGAAGTCTTCCCAGAAAATACAGAATGAGTACATCCCTGCCTCCCCTCCCCCCATAATTAGTGCCCTCTGTGGAGAGAGTGTGACAATCCTGCCACCAAAGGACAGGTGCCAGCTCTCTTACTGCAGAGGTGGTGATGAAGGATGTGTTGGGCTTTTAGAAACAGCAAGTCAATAACTAGAACAGACAGTGTTTCTCAAAAGGCCACAGAAATGAAACCCATTTGAAGATGATTCTGTAATATAGCTGTCTTTTGATCTTAGGAAAAATTTAGTTTTTCTAGTTTTGTAGGATGAAGCCAAGGAGTCAGATTTGAAGTCCTACAAGAAACATTAAACTGACTCCACAGTCTGTATTTATATATTTATGCATACATGTGGCAATAATAATTAAACAAAAAAGAGGCCATAAATCCGAGAAGGGAAGAGGATGGAAGATGAGACAGATACAGGAGGAAGAAGGGTTGGAGTGAAAAGGAGGAGGTGGTAAATTCAACAAAATTTCTATAAGTATTTAGGAAATCTATCCACAGCTATATAATAAATATAGCAGATTTAGAAAAAAAAGAAAAAATTAAAATACAAGTTTATAAGTATAGGTGAGTGGTAGAGCATGCATCTACCAGATATGAGGCTGTAGATATAATTCCCATCACTGGTCCTACCCCTTCCCAAAAAAAGAAACTATGTATTACAACTGAAGCTTTAGAATCTATGAGTAATATGATCAAATATGTCAACTTAGAGGTAATCCCAAAATTAGGTAAGTTCTTATGCAAAATTAAAGCTGAAGCTTGGAGAAATGGCTCAACAGTTAACAGGGTTGTACCACTGTGGCAGAGGGCTAGGAACCTGTTCCCAGTACCCACACAGGTAGATTGCCTCTACCTTCAATTGCAGGGGTTGTAACAACCTCTTCTGGCCTCTTTCAGCAGCTGCATGCACACAGTGCACATAAACTCACAGAGGGACAACATACATACATACACATACATACACACACACACACACACACACACACACACACACACACACACACCAAAAAAGAAAAGAAAAGAAAACCAAACAAAAACTAAGTTTGATTCACCCAAGTCATTCAATAAATACCTCTGTCTCTAATCTTCATTTAAGGTGATACTAGATTAACAGCACACCTACTTGTGAGGACACTGGTCATTTACTTGAACCCCCTTCACCTTACAGCTCTAACTTTGCCATCCCAGTGATGGAAGGCCATTGTATATTCCATCAGAGTGTATGTCCCTCTCAGTGAACTTGGTCCTAAGACTAGAGAAGATTATCAACCTTCAGCTTAGGGTAAGATAAACCACTGTGTGTACCTAGCTTAAAACATATCTCCCAAGGAGTTAGTCAGCTTCATGAAAAACACAAACACGGGTATAAAAACAAAGGAAGATCTGGGATTAAAAATATAACAGGCAGATGGAAAGTCCCCAGGGTTGAGTAAACAGCTAATGAGAAATGGTAGAAGACAGGACCAGGAAACCTAGTGGCATAAAAGTATTAACTTTCAACACAGAAAAGTGAGATTAAGTAAAAGGTCAACAGCTTAGCAATGACATTTGGAATAATAAACTCTTACTTGAAACTAAAGTCAGGAAAAGGCAACTAGTGACTGGTTGTATACCTGAAGAAAACTGTCTGAGATAATACTGAACTTGATTTAAAACACTTTAAAACACAGAGATCCAAAAACTAAAAAATGTCGAATAATATTATATTCTAAAAGTCATCAATGAGAAGTTAGTGATGGCCAAAAAGTATGGGCAATGCCATGTTCTTGGATAGAATACATATAAAACATCAATGCTCTGGAGATCCAATGTAACCCAATGAAAATCTCAGGGTATTATTTGAAATTGACAAACTGGTTCTAAAATCTGTGTGCAAATGTGAACCATCTACACCAGTAAACAGAACAGTATTTAAAAAATAAATTTAAAGCTGGAGGAAGGACTTAATTTCTCCTGAGTTCAAAACATCATACAAACTTAGGTTAAGAGGCCCTATAAGGAACAGACTAGAAAATACTGAAATAGAAACATCATAACAGTGATGTTCATCATAGTGAGCTTCTGACTAAGGTGCTGAGATGTTCCAATAAAGAAAATGTATTTTCCAGAAATAATTTGTAACAACTAACTAGCTGTAACAGGATGAGCCTTGACTTTTTTAAGTTTTTAAAAAAGTTATTACAATTTATTCACTTTGTATTCCAGCTGTAGCCCCCTCTCTCATTTTCTCCTCGTCCTAGCCTCCCTCCCTCTTCTCCTCCCATGGGCCTTCCCTAGTCCACTGATAGGAGAGGTCCTCCCCTTCCCTCTAACTCTAGCCTATCAGATCTCATCAGGACTGGCTGCATTGTTTTCCTCTGTGCCCTGGTAAGGTTGCCCTGCCCCGCTCCTGGGAAGGTGATCGAAGAGCCAGTCACTGAGTTCATGTCAGAGACAGACAGGGTTCCCATTATTAGGAAACCTACTTGACACTGAGCTGCCATCTGCTACATCTGTGAAGGGGTTCTAGGTTATCATGAATGGTCCTTGGTAGGAGTATCAGTCTCAGAAATTACCCTAGGCCCAGATTTTTTTGGTTCTCTTGTTCTCCTTGTAGAGTTCCAGTCCCATCCAGGTCTTTCTATCTCCCCCTTCTTTCATAAGATTCCCTGCACTCCAAACCCAAAGTCTGAACCTTGACTTTTTAAACTTTTTATTGGTTCTTTGTGAATTTTACATCGTGTACCCAAGTCCTGCTCATCTCCCCCTCACCTCGTACCCACCTCCACTCTTCTAACGTCCCCACCAACAGAGAAAAAAATAAAAATCTTGTTGTGGAAACTGTAGTGTGTCCCACAGTATACCCTTTTCTCCACACTTCTTTGCTTGCAAGTGTTCATTGCAATGATTCATTAGGCTGGTACAAGGCCTCTGGCTTCACTACTGTTAACAATACTAGAACTGGGACTCCTCTCAGATAGTTTGTTGTTGCCCTGTGTCGTGGAGATCCTGAGTTTTGGACCTGTGGGACCAGACCCTTTATACACTCCAGAAATTCATTGATGGGGTCTGTGTTGGGGTATGCCAATTCAAAGCCCTGGATCTGGACCTCGAGATCAAGGCCTGCTCTACCCTGCAGCCCACGCTGGGTGCAGGGCCCACTCTCCTTAGTGTTACAGCCATAAGGAACACAGCCAGCTCTTCCACTCTCATAACCCCATAGATGGCAGGGGACAGGAAAGGGGAAAGGGAAGACTTCCTAGTCTGTGCCACTGGCCAGCAGACAAGGGGGCAGGGCTGGCTCACCTGCAAACCCCACACCCAGGGCAGCTCTGTTGTGCTGCCCAAGCCAGGTGAAGGGTCTCCCAAGAGCTGCAGCTCAGCTGGTGAGAGACAGGGCTAGCTCTCTTGCTCTCATGAGCCCTTCAGGGGCCAACTCTCTCACCTGCCGTAAGTGGTAAGGGCAAAAGTGAGGAAAGAGGAGGAGATCTTGCCCTCACCTATGCTACCATATGTCACACAAGAGGCAAGGCTGAACCTTGACTTTACTCTAAACTCAGTATAGATTATAGATCTAAACCTAAGAGTTAGTTTAAAATACAAAATTCCCAGAGGAAAACACTACACTCATAAGTTTTAAAAACATTGGTATGAGAAAGATTTAATATGACACACAGTCTTAATTATCAAGGGAAACAAGAAGCTGCTGTTATTGAAATTAAAACATTTGTTTTTCAAAAGGCACTCTCACAGAAGTGAGAACAAAGCTGCGGGTAGAGAAAAAAAAAAACAATGAGGTGGATGATTCAGGTCCACATGGAATATGGAAACACTAAAATCAGTGTCAAGAATATCTTCACATGCTCCCAGATAATACATAGAGAACCACATGCCCAGTCAAAACCCCAGGAAGATGGGCTGGTAAAATGGCTCAACAGTTAAAGTATGTCTTGTTCTGCTTCATAAAGATCTAAGATGGGAAAAAAATAATATGTCACATTCAGATGGAAACCCCTCAGAAGGAAACTAACTAATGGGAACTGATGGAATACACGAGGAGCTCAGCTCTCAGCACTCACTTTAGGCAGCTCACCTGTTACAACTCCGCGTGATCTAATACTCTCTTCTAGACTCCATGGGTCCCTACACTCACATACACCGACCTACGCGAGGAAACATACCTACACACATTTTTTTCAAAAGAAAAATAAATAAATCCCAAAAAGATACCATGTCATGCCTTCTAGGATGAAAGAAGCCAGACACAAAGAGCATCCGTCCATTTCATTTACATACAATTCTAGAAAATGATTCTAATAGATAATGGCATGAAAGAGACAATGATCATCTAAGACGTCGGAGGATGGTAGATTGGGTAGGGAGGAGCTTGAAAGAAGAAACGCAAACAAGCATGACTTTGGAGAAGATGGGTTTGTTTGCACATTGTCTTGGTTTTGGTGTTGTTTCCTTGGTGTGCATATGCCAAAAAATTTTGAAGCTATACACTTTAAATATATGCAGCTTTGTGTGGCATTTACATTATAAACAGCAATAAAAAAAAAAAACAGAAAAAAAAAAGCAATAAAAAAAAAAAAACAGGTTAAATTGAATCACATTGAGTAGAAAAGGACACAGAAAAAGTAAAGCTTGATTAAAAAAAAAAGAATGAAACTAAAATATAACCATCCAAAGCTAAAGAAACCCCAGACATCATAAACCTACAGAAAATAATGTCAGATAACATGTGGAAATCTACAAAGAAGAGCAAGTGAATACTGATGGTAGACGGGCAGTGGTCAGGGACAGCTCATGATGGCAGCTCCTTTTCCTCCTTCATATAAGTATTATGTGTGTGCTAAGCACCTCTCTGTATATCAGTGATATTTAATATATACCCTCTAGGTAAAGAAGGAAAGAAAGATACAGAATAGAAGAGGGAAAATGAAGAAAAGGGGAGACACATGACTACGAAGCAGAAAGAACCCCTAGTAAGTTCACGGAGACCTGGGTTAAGGTCTTCATGACTCAGTGAGAGAGAAAAGGTCAATTTATCTCTTTGTGCACCATTACCTGAGGCTTAATTGTTGAATGAAAACCCTAAAATTGCTGGTACTTAACAGCTCTGCTATCATTTTTACATTCTTAAAACTGATCTCAGATCTCTCAGCAAGTATATGGAAATGAGAAAATGTTACTTGTATTAAGAGGAGAGGCAGGGGTGCTTAGACAGGCAAAGCCTAAGTTTCCAAAGTTCCCAATTATGATGTTGTTACCCTGGAAGGACAGACACCCCCACCCCACTCTTGCCCTCACTCTCTACCCCATCATGACACACTCTGCTTCTTGAGCTTCTCGCCCCCTTTCTTCTTTCTATCTTCTTCAGTGGGGTATTCTGATGATCACATGCCCTCACCATTTTTATATGTTAGGTTGCCAGCTCTTAAATTGTTGAGTTTTAAGACAGTGAATTCTGAGCACATGGGTGAAACTGCAAAGTGAACCAATTTTTCTCAGCAAAGGTCTAGGACTTTTTTCAGGGGGCAGGGGGACGTTTTCTCCCTTCTTCTGCATTTTGGTCTGTTTTGCCGAGCAGCCAAATGGAAAACCCATGTAGAAAGGAAGCAAGAAAAGAAAAAGAGAGATTGAGAGAGAAAAGACATATGAGGTCCCAGCCCTAGCATCCAGAAGCAGAATGAGTGAGACTCATACTAACAGTTTGTTGTAATAGCCACCAAATAGCTGAGTGACCCCCTTACAGCTGAGACATATAAATGCAAAGAGGCTACTGGGAAGAACACAGCCAGACCAAAGCCCCCAAATCAGTTGAGAACACAGAGCAGGGTTAGAGTAGTTGGTGAGAACAGACATGGAATCATCCTTAATGCTCTCTGCATCACTGGAAGGCATAGCTCAAGATTCCTTTGCAAAACCTAGCTTCCAATTTAGCACAGTACAAAAGCCTGTCACTTTCCTTCTCAGAGGAGCTAAGCCAAATAGAGTCACAACTTCATCTCCTATTAACTCTGAAATGATTGTGGATGGGTCTGCTGCATTTCTCAGATGACTGGCTCCTTTCTCCAAGTCTCGGGAACAGAGAAGCGATCTTATTCCCCCAGCTATATTTAGATGGCCATGTCACAGACACATGAGCACTCTTGCGCTCTGCATTTCCTCAACCTGTGACTCTGCACTCAGTGTGGGAGAACCAAGCTCCTGTCTGTTATGAGATGGGTCTTTACACTGAACTCATACAAGGAATCGTGCTCAGACGCCATCATCACTCCGTTTCCTCCTAGGCATATGCCTGTTATGGACACAGTCATCACTTTTTTCCATATCTACAGTGAAAGGAAGTGAGGAATGTAATATTCTATCGGGGTTGGGGCATTATAGCTGCCCGTGACTGTAAGACGTCATTACCTTGTGGGGAAAAGTTGCATTTCAGTCCAATCAATATCAGTCCACTTTTTCCTGAATGGGTGAACACACCAACAAACACGGAGGAAAAGCACACTTATAAAAAAAAAAAGAGCAAGAGATGAAACAAATAAGAATACTGTGTGAAAATGTAATAATGAGGGCATGATAGCCATATGACGTCCCCTCTGGGGTGTTTGTAAGTGCTACAGGCAATGAAATCAAGTGCAAGTTGCAGCCCGCCTCATTCATCCACATGAGATTAGAGTGAATCACAGCAACAACTAGGATAGTGACTCCAACAGCAGTTTAAGACGAAATTTGATTAAGATGGAGCTGGTGTCTCTATAAATGCAGAGTACACTCAAAGAATCTGCAGCCCGCAGCGTGACCTAGCTGCTTGCAACAACGGACTGCCACTCTGATCTCTGCAAACTAACACAGTAGAGGCTTTTTTTTCCCCCGCTTGTTCTCAAGATGAATGCAGTAAATAGATGCCCGGGGAATGGGGATGAAACATGTTCTGTTAATTAGTTATCAGCAGCTTCAACTAATGACACCATTTTCCCCTTCCAAGAGATTCTTCTGTATGTGAGTGGGTTCAACCATGGGTATTATTAAAAATGAAATTGTCCACTAGGTTAAAATGAAAAGACAAAGATAGGAGCTACAAGGGGAAGAGATAGAAGGAGATAAATATGGAATTACAGAGAACAGGAGAGCACTGACCACCTTAATGGTCTTGTTATTAAAAAATGAGGATGTACCAGAAAGAGTAGGAAAAACTCAGAAGACCTGCTTACATTACAGTAGACCTTACTTATCTACATAATTTTTGCATTTTAATGTTTTCCCCATGGTGAGAAGCAATAAACACATTTTCACAGCTACAGATACAGCTAGGTATAAGGGCTTGTGTGGTATAAGCAATGCCATGGCTTCTATCCTGACACCACACATGGACACACACACACACATGCAGACATGCTGATAGGCACTCACTCCCGTGTGCACATGTGCACAGGAACACACACAAACACACACACACATACAGATACACACACACATACACACACACACACACACACAGAGGCTCAACTTATTTTCTGATGGAAATATCAATCAAGTCCAATTCTCTAGACACTGTTTCATCAGATGTATCACTTCACCTATATGCAAAAAAAAAAAAGCATATGACAGTCTCGTAAAACCTGGATATTCATATTTGTATTCCAGCACTTTCCACATGTCTTTTTGTAACCATATTCTGGCCAGCTCCTAGACTGTCTGAAAAGAGGCATGGGTATTTTGATGAAAATACACAGTGACTATGGAGATACAACGCAAATGGGCTATTTGTTCTTTTCCTTTGTGTTTTGATCATTGTGACCCCAGAATATACTGTAAAAGCTCATAAGGAGAACTATGAAATATTCACTTCTGGAGTGAGAGGTTTTTGCATAGTAATTTGTGCACATTTATATTTTTTTGTGCGTTTTACTCCATACCCAGTTGTACCTGAGAATCTATAAATATTAATGTTAGATTAAAATTTTACCTGAAATATCTCACTTTTTTAGAGAGCAAGTGGGAACACACTTTAATTAAATCTTTTCAAAACCCAGGAAAGGTTGCTTAGGACTACATCTGCTTTGCCTCATGAATCTCATCTTTATAAGGTTACTTTTACAAATACTATTTAAACTACTAAGTCTGGACCCATTGGTTATCAGCAAAGATCTTGAGATTTCTGGAATGTCAGCCTAAAACCTACTTTGTATAACATGTCATGAAGATTCAAAGAAAGAAAAAAATAAATGTGATTCCAAAGAGAGGAGAAAGGTTTGGGAATCCACAAAGGTGGTGAGAGTTTTCTGGACATTTCAGAGGGAGAAATTAGTCTCCCAGACATGACACGCTCCAGAGATAAATGAGTCTCAATTACAAAATTGCTTCAATCAGTTTGGCTTGTGGGCATCTCTATGAGGCATTTTCTTGAGTTAATTGATACAGGTGAATCTGGCCCATTGTGGGCTGCATCATACCCAGGCAGCTGAGTAAGAAAGATAGTAGCCAAGCAATAAACAGTCTTCTTTCACATTTTCTGCCTCTGCCCTTGCTCAACTTTCTGCTCTGACTTTCCTCAGTGGTGAACTTTAATCCAGATGTGTAAGCCAAATAAACCCTTTCCTCTTCATGTGGTGTTGGTCATGGTGTGTGTGGCAGCAACAGAAAGCAAACTATAAAATAGTGAGTGGTGCCCTGACAGAGATCTGGGTGTTTGGGGCTTTCCTTAGCTCTGTCACTTCTTTTCAGGGCAGGGCAACCATATCAAGAATTGCAAGAGGCAAAAAGTGTCAACTCACCTACAAATGCAGACATCCAATAACAAAAGATCTCATCAGCAACTGAAAAAACTCAAGAAAATATGCAAATATATATATATATATATATATACATATATATGTATGTATGTATATAGATGTGTATTTGAAATCCTGAAAATGTCAATAAATTGCCATATATAACAAAGCTATCTTTAAAGCTGATGGAGAAATAAGGACACTTGAAGACAAGCACTAAAAGAGAGAGCTCTTCACGAGCAAGGCGGCATTATAAAGGTACGTAAAGGTATGCCATAGAGAAAGAGGAGAATATAAAGCATGAGAGCATACTCATGACAGAAATGGAGGCGCAGAGGAAGGAATCTGTCTGTCAAACACAATAAACCATCAAAAGCCTTAATAGAAAAGGGAAGGGGAGAACAAAGAATGCACCAATCAACTAGAAAAGCCACTTTCCACATTACAGAATTAAACACCATTGGTCATGCCCTCAGCTCACCAATAAGAGGTACTTCCTGGGTCCCAGGCTTCTTGGGTTGGAAAACTAGGCTCGACTATGTTACCTCATTTTCCGAGAAATGACACCCAGAGACTGAGAGGCCATGATTGGAAGCTGATCTATCAAGCAAACGAAAGCAAAAACCAAGCCGTGTGACTAGCATTGTGTATTAGGGTTCCAAATTCCATAAAACAAATAAAAGGCTTGATGGTTCTGACAAGTACTGCTACAATAACTGAGCAATTTCAGTACCACTCTCATCTCTACACAGGCCATCCAAAGTGGAAATCAGCAAAGAAACTTCGAAGTTAAACCACCCCATGAATCACACAGACTCCACAGATATTTACAGACTATTTCATCCCACAGATATTCCACAGAATACACATTCTCCTCAAGAGCCCATGAAACTGTCTCTAAAATAAGCCACAAAGTGATTTGAAAAAAAATAAGGATGAAATAATTTATTTCCCTTACCAGGTCATAGTACAGCAGAAATATATACATATATATGTATATATACACATGTAAGCTATGCACAAACATGGAAAATGAACAAGACACTGTTGAATAACTAGTGGGGTCACTGAAGAAATCATAGGAAACCCTGAAAATTCCTAGAATCAAATGAAAATGAAAGCACAGCTCACCAGAAGTCTCAGGTATAACTATGGCAGCTCTAGCAGAAACATTTATAACCAGGAATGTATGCCAGAACAAGTCAGAGCCAGTAAAAAAAATAAAACAAAAATAAAGTAACGAAAGACTTTCCTCAAGGAACCAGAAAACAAGAACTCAGATTGCAAAGCAACAGACAAGAGACAACGAAGATCAAGGCAGAAGTCAGTGAAATGGGGACTTAAAAATTAACACACAGAATGAAAAGGCAGGTCTTTACAAACATGCAGAATCAGCCAACCCTTAGCCTGATAATCAAAACATTTAGCCAAAGTAGAAAACTTTTAGCCAATGTAACCAAAGCCCTTAACCAATTTAACTAAAATCCTTAGCCAGTTTAACCAGAACTCTTAGTCACTTTAATCAAAACCTTTCGCCAACTTAGCCAAAACTTAAATTGGCTTTGATTAAATTGGTTAATTTAATCAAAATCCTTAGCTAATTTAACCAAAAGAAAGAGTGAAGACCCAAATTAACAAAACTATAAATGACAACAGAGAGGTGACAAAAGACTCCAGTGAAATTCAGACAGTCACTAGAGAATAGTTTTAAAATTTATGTTCTCTAAAGCTGAAGAATCTATAAGTAGATAAATCCTAAGATACAGATGACCTATTAAAATTAAATAAAATGGGCTGTAAATATCTAAACATGCCTACAAGCCCCAGAGCCTGTACCAGTACTAGAGGATCTCCACAAAACAAACAAACAACAACGAACAGACCAAAAGAGTCAATGCTAATTATAGCGAAACTTACAAAGTGAACTTGTATCGCTGGCCTTCAAGCTGTTCAATTACAAAGTAAAAGTATTTTTTTTTCACCCTGATAAAACAAAAGAGCATGAAAAGTATGATGTTACCATTATCCTTACAAGTTGTTATATTGCCACAGATTTCATGCAAAAGCTGCGGTGTGCCAATACAGAGTATAAAAGCGTTAAGGATCTTTTTTATACGTTTTTGAATGCCAGAGATTGTATTATCTGCAAACTTTTTTCTATTAAAGCATTTTAGTCTGTTTCATTAAAATTTTATTCAAATATCTTTTGCTTTAAGTACGGATTGAAGACTGTGAAGTTTGTACAATTATTTATATACTTCCCATTAGCATTCTGTAACTTCAGCTCATTATTTCATTTGTTGTTCTTTGTCACTTTGTATGCCCAATGTATTCTTAACTGTCAGCAAGTGAAATCTATTGCTTTCGAGATAACGTACTTCTTTAAGTGCTTATAGTTTAAGCTGCAATTTTTTTTCATGCTGGGTTTGCTTAAACTGTGTATTTTGTATTCAAGCAGATGTTCGGGAAATAAATATTCATATCAAGTTTATGTCACTCGTACTTTCGTGCATGGCAGGTTGCTCCAGAAGAGCCTACACACTTCGTTTTCTGATTTTAAAATGGACCCACAATACTGAAATTGCCTTTACACATCTAATAAACACATACCATATGTAAAGACAGAGTCATTTTAAACATCTCCTCCCTGTCAATCACTGACACGCAAATATAGCATGCTGTGCTCTGCGTCTGTTCCAGTGTGGGATACATTTGAATGTGCTGTAATGATGTGCTAAGACTGGCTTTTGCAGGATGTCATCTACCATCAATGCAGTGGTTATTGTGTGTGTGTGTGTTTTAGATGCTTTTCTATATCTCATCAGAACAAATACAATATATATATATATATGCCTTTTTCCTCTTAGTAGCCAAATATATGCATGTGCTTTTAAATCCAAATTAATGACCCAGTGACTTGCTGCTCTGTGCTGTAGGTATATCAATCTATGATATTAAAACCCAGCATATACCTAAGGATCTGTTGATTCTGTTGGCTGAAAAAAACAATATTCACTCTTTATCATATCTTTATAATCCTAACTAGCGTACCCTGACACTAACTCAGGCCAGACCTATCAGGGGCACTTTCTAACTAGTGTCTTGTTAAGTCATCTCTTATTATGTCCACACTGTACATGATGAAGCTAAGAAAGTGCTAACAAGCAGAGTGTCAAAGATGCCCCCTTAGCCAAGATGACATTCTTCTCAGATACAAAATATAGCCCTAGAAGCAACCATAGCACAGCTCCGTCTCGTGTCCTTCCTTCTCTCTCTGCATGTCTCTAGCTTTGTCAGTAATATCACGGGTCAGCCCTCTGCTACTGCAAGACAATGGCTGAGATATTCAAAGGAAGCAATGTGGATTTCAAGTTCAAGCTTGAAGTCGCTGGGATCTTCAGCTTGGGGCCAGTGGCAGCATTAGTACATTTGTGGCACGAATGTGGCCTGAATGCATGTCGTAGGAGGCTTGTGAAACTCACAGTGGCTGGAAGCAAAGACAGAGAGCTCCACAGTCCTGTCAAGAACACAGCTCTGGTAAGACAGCTTCTTCCCTCTTGGCCCTGCCTATTACTTCTCAGCCAGAGTGGGCCCACCAGTCCTTTAAAACAGGAGCCTTTGGGAGATGTAATAGGTCAAAATTGAGCTGGATTCTTTACACACTGGTAGAATGTCAAGTCCACTCTGAAGCTTCCACAGTGGGTACAGGAAATGCATTGACATACCTCTATTAATTTATATTTACATATACATTTTAAACATAATACACTAGGTTTTCATTTCTTTGTTTACATATTTTCCCTCCTTAGGGACCCTAAGAAACAGGTCAAGTATTCTTCATTCTTCCTTATGACAGCAACACTTACCAAATAACTAACTCAAGATAATAAGCTCTAAATCGAGTTGCATAAAAAATCACATAACATTGTGTGTTGGGATGTGCCTAAGTGAGGAAGCAAACTAGAGAGCTTTAGCATGTATCTTCTTCATGCCTCAGTCCTCAGACTGTGTTCCTCAGCATCATCCCAGCTCACCACCCAGGAGCTTGTTGAAAACACAAGCTCTCAGACCATACACCAGGTTTACTCAATCAAAATCTACACTTTTATTTATAAACCAACCCCCAGTCGGCGCTCATACCTACTGGAGTAAGAGAGAACACAGCATGTAGTTGCAGCTGCAGTTACATATCTGAGCTACACATTCCCTGGCGCAGGAAGCACCTGATACCGGGCAGAACTTGACTGTTGCCCTGCCTAAGACAGTCCTTATTCCACTAGGTCAGAAGAGGCATGACTGTCATTAGGTGAAGGTTCAAAAAGTCTTTGCCAAGAACATTCACCAACCGGACCACAAATATTCTGCTTCAGCAAGAGGACAGTAAAAGACCAAGTATTTTAAGGGGGGGGGGGTTATGATAACATTCTATTTTAGAAAGCTTATTTGGATTGTAGAGTGGATGCTAAGACAAGCTTTCAACCACTGAGCTACACCACCAATCCTACAGGGAGAAAATAAAAGAGATGGGGAAGTGTTTCTCTGCCATTCGATATTCCTCTGTCGAGAATTCTCTGTTTAGCTCTCTTCCCCATTTTTTAATTGGATTACTTGGTTTGCTGCTTTTCAGCTTCTTTAGTTCTTTGTATATACTGGATATTAGTCCTCTGTCAGATAAAGGGTTAGTGAAGATTCTTTCCCAGTCTGTAGGAAGACGTTTTGTTTTGATGATGGTGTCCTTTGCTTTACAGAAGCTTTTCAGTTTCATGAGGTCCCATTTATTGATTGTTGCTCTTAGGGACTGTGCTGTTGGTGTTCTGTTCAGGAAGTTGTCTCCTGTGCCAATGAGGTCTAGGCTGTTCCCCACTGGGTCTTTTCTGAAACTGACATTCAACCAAGGACCATGTATGGATATAACCTAGAACCTCCGCTCAGATGTAGCCTGTGGTAGCTCAGTAACCAATTGGTTTCCCAAAGTGAGGGGAACAAGGACTATTTCTAACAGGAACTCAATGAAGATACCTGATAAAACAGGATCAGATGAATGGGGGGAGGTCCCCCCCTATCAGTGGACTTGGAAAGGGGCACAGTGGTGATGAGGGAGGGAGGGAGGAACTGGGAGGGAACGAGGGTTCGGGGCACGGCTGGGATACAGAATTAATAAAATGTAACTGATAAAAATAAAAATTAAAAAAAAATAAATAAAATATATTCTCTATATTTTTCTTACACTGTAAAAAAAAAAAAAAAAAAAGAAAGAGATGGGGAAGGATGAGGTGAGCTTAATCAATTTACACAGCAGAGGAGTGATGGTGGCCTGAAGCTCCAGTAGCTGTGGAGCAGTAAGACCTAGAGAGACTCAAAGGCATTTCACAGACAGACTTGTAAGAGGGAGTGGTGACAACCTTCCTTGCAAAGCCTGTTTTTCACAAAACAAGGGAAATTTCTAGAAGCAAACATTCAAATGGAGTTGCAGCAGCCCAGAAGAATGAACAGGAAGAGCAGAAACAGACAAGTCTGTTGATCAAGGTTGCAACTGACAGAGGAAAGGCTGGACTGTTCAATACAGCAAATGAGATAAAGGAGTGAATGCCAGAGAACTAAGGAAGGCAGTACAATAGCAAAACTGTTAGCTCCTTTCAGAGTTTCATGTGAAAAACACAAAAAAAGGTTAAGAGGTTGGCAGCAAATTCATTACATGGTAGATAAAGATACTCTGTATCACAAGAAAGAACTGAAATTGTAAACAGCAAAAGTGGAAAGATGGAAAGATTTGACTAAAAGTTAAAAATTGTATTGAAAATTTAATCATGTAGTGAACACAAAGACTAAAAAAAATGACAAGGGAAAGGTAATGAGTATAAGAAACTTATTCAAGAGAGTATTATGGTTAACAAAAGAAGAAAAGAAAGGAAGGAAGGAAGGAAGAAATTGCAGAGGTAAAAGGAAGATAATGTGAACATTTGTCTTGCTAACCTGTGCTGGAGCTCCATTTTTTAAATTTATTTTTTTTTTAATTTATTCCTGTTTATTCACTTTGGGTCCTACAGAGCAACAGAACCAAAAAATCTGGGCCCAGGGATATTTTCTGGAACTCCATTTATTAAGTCTAGAAAGATTATTAACTTTCATACACTACAAATTAATATAAGAGCTTCTGGAAGACGATTTAACAATCTGTTGATAAAAAGGGTTAAAGCGACTCATTGACCCCAAAGTTACATTTTAGAAATTTAGTCTAACAAGAATTATGCTTAATAATTTATGATATTCAAAAGACGCTCATCAAGTAAATTAAAAATAAACTAAAAAAACTCTAAAATCTAATAGATCAATTTTAAAAATTATGGCTGCATATTAAAAATGCAGACCATTTAAAGTACTATTTTCAAAGATGCTTAATAATATATTCTTAAAATAGTTATCAAATGGCCACTTTTGGTACTATTCTGTTGTGTATGTTTTGTTATATAAAAAAAAGTCCGTATGAAGTCCAACACTGTAAAAATTATACACTTTTACTGCTCACTGCCATAAAAAAAAGTGTTTCAGAGCAAAATACCATGAGATTCTAACAATGTCTATATCAGGTAGATGAGATACTCATTTACATTTTTTTTTAGTTATCTCTGTATTTTCTGATTTTCTCAGTTGATCATGCATTTATTTTAAACAATAAATCCTAATTTTTCTTATCCCCACTCTAAACAAAGAGTAACTATTATTTGGGTCATTTTAAAGGAGACAAGATAGCAATTTCAGAGGGAAATTGAACCGATGAAAAAGAACAATAAAGAAAAAGTTACCAAAAAAATGAAAATTAGAAAAGAAAACATTTTCTACAAGACTCTGGTGAAGGTGGTGCCCATTGAGCGTAACAACCTTCTGAGTAAGTCATCAGGTTGTCCCAGCTGTGTGGGGAGCCCCTCTGAACACAAGCCTGAGAAGGCTCTGAGGCACACCTTGATCCTTCTCGTGCCAAGGCCCAAGGCTCAGCATCCAGTACTTTGACTGGCTGTCCTTAGGAATGCCCTTAGCCAGCTGGCACACATGACAGGATATAAAATAGTTTAATTCTGTCTTTTTAATAAATGGCTTTATAGTGACTAATTGTGTGCCAAAGTCAGATTTTGTGTTATCTCTTCAGTAGGAAATCTCAAATAAGTTGATTTATAGTCTGGAAAAAAATGTAGAATGTTCAGTTTTATCACCGGGAAACAGAACTTTGCCAGAGTAAAAAAAAAAAAAAAAAATTAAAATGCCATGGAATTAAATTTTTAAGCTTTTGCCCAACAATATGAGATATATATTTGCCAGAAACTGATGCCCAGTATCATGACGTTACTTAAAATGTCAACAACTGACCTTGCCCTTGTACAAAGAGTCTGTACCTTCCACTCCCACTCATATTTAGACATCAAAGACAGGAGAGTCTTAGCAACCACCAAATATCATAGGAAGGCTAGCCCAGTATGGACCTCACAACCTCCGTTCTGCAGCACTCAGAAACCAAGGGTATGCAGACTCAGCCAATAAGCTGTGCACAGACTGTCAGTATGTGATGAAAAGTGATAGAAACGTTCGTAATCCTCACGGTAACTCTGTTATGAGATGGATTTTTTATTTATTGATAAAAAGTTGATGAATCGTGGCCTTTTATTACCCGATTAACAGATGCAGCATGAAACAATGAGTAGGAAATCCTAACCTTTCCAGTTTCCCCAGAAAGCTTGTAACTGTAGATAGTAAGAGCTCATGAAAACACACACACACACACACACACACACACACACACAGTGTAGACTGCTGATTTAACACCCAGTTATACTTAGTACCTGTTCACTTAATTTAGTGAGCTTCAACATGTTCTCCTTTTCTCCATTTGCTTAAAAGAAATCCTATTCTAATTCTGCTCTTGGCCATAGACACTATGGGTTTTTCTTCACTGACACAAGCACATACCCTGAATCACTGTGCACAGAGGATGAGACTTTTCTCTGTAGTTCACCCTGGGATAAGCATATGTGTTTCTAATTGTTTGAGACTTATTTTACCTCATGCAATTGCCTCACTACATTACAGCAAGCTTGACTGGCTGAGAGCCACAGGCTACAGCAACTGTTCCATGGAAAGAAATACAATGCAGCCAATGCCGTTTTAATGTCCTAGTAAAAGGAAAAGCACGAAGCGAATTGGACAAACTCATATAGTCCAGGCTGGCCTTGTGCTCACTAAGCAGGCAACGCTGGCCTTGAACTTCTGACTGTCCTGCTTCTACCTCCTGAGTGCCGATATCATGTGTCCCACCATGTCATGCTGGCAAATACACTTTTAATAGTGGTACAATTTAATTTAAGCAATCACCAATATTTTTAAAAAATGTTAGTGAATTCTTCCAATTCTTCCATATTAAGTCCTCAAAATCTAGCATGCATTTTATTCTCATAGCACATCTCAGTTCTGATGATCTGCACATTCCAAGTTCTCAATAACCACATTTAATTTTGCCCTCTGTTCCACTCACTCAGTTTCTGCTAGAACGGGCAGATGGTAATTTCCATGATGGATTCATACGTAAGTCCAGCATTTCCTTTCTGAATTCTACTCAAACAATACAATCTTTCAACATCACTTATCACAAATGCTAAGATCTCCTGGGAAAGCCAAAGGTCTCCAATCATTTTTGACTTGTGGCGACCTGAGGTAGACTTAGAAAACAAAACACATCACCTAAAAAAAAAAGCAGCAATATATTTAATAAATTACAATGGCTTTCCAAAAGTGGCAAGACTTTAACCATATATGTATGATCTAGCCTGCATTTGGCCATATATGGAGAAGGAACATGGGGCCTTGCCCAGGAGAACAGTTGAAGGATGCTGGGAGAGAGGAGGCCATTACCTTCAGTGACATGGCCACTTATGAGTTATTCATGTTCTGGTGGGTAGCTTCATACCCATGCCCAAGTGAATGGCCATGGTTAAACCTAGTGGATCACAAAGCAAAAACAAAAACAAAAGACACAAAGTGGGACATTTCCCAAAAGACATAATTTGGCATACTTTAGAGAATGGAATATAATTATATGTTTATTTTTATGTGCGATATATATTTTATGTATTATTTAATAATATACAATATATTTAACATATATTAAAATTATGAAAAGAGGATGAATTCTGCCTCTAGGTGGAGACTTGCTCTTGTCTCTTCTCTTATTGGCTAATCTAATGAGACAGGTCAGGGACCTGGCTAGGACACCATCCTAGAAAGGCGAGTTCACTTTAAGACAATGTGCTTTTCCCTTCCTGCCCTCTAGTACAGTCCCTGCCGGCCAGCAAGCCTGCTTAACATTGGGCTGGGGCTTCCCGCAGCCATGAGGCCTGATGCAAAGGGGCATCAAGGACTCTTTTTCTGTCGTTTTCTTTAGGATCACTGCGAAGTCTTGAGTATCCTTCTAAATCCCCTAATAAATTCTTGGGGCCACCTTTCTCTTTTCCTAAAGCTCCCCTGCCTGTCAGTCAGGTGGATGGCCATGTCTTAAGGAATTTTTGTTCCTTCTCCTCTCCATCCTCCACTTCTGGGCAGCTGGAAGATTTACAGCCTACTTGTCTTGGGGTTCATCTATACTCTAATAAATTACCCTCGGGCTTCTGTTTGAGGCTGATCTTTGTCCTTGGGTGTCTATTTGTGTCTACTGTTAACTTATTTTATTGATGAAAAGAAGCCTACTAGAGGAACTTGAATTCCAAAGTAAATATGATATCCCTGCTGAAACTCCCCAAGGTTTCAGGGAACACTTCTTTCCTGCTTTTTTAATTCATTAATTGTCAAGGGGGTCCATTCTTGAACCCCTCAAAAGCATCAATACTGTTAGTCAACAGTTTTTATTTTTAAGTGCTGCTCTGGTCATACCTAAGAAATTGTGCAAAGAAACCTCTCCCCACAAAATTCTTTTTGCCAACTACATTCTTCCTCAGGAAAAATTGTTATAACTTATAGAAAAACAAAAACAAAAACAAAACAATGCTCACCAAGCATCCCAAGCAGTAAGGAAAGGAATGTGTAATGAGGAGAAAAAAAAGTCTAAATTGGCCCAGAACTCAAATATGCTTAAAACTGTTGTTATAATCATATTGCAGATGTTCAAAAAGTTAAGTTGAAAATGAAACACACACACACACACATATATATAAAAGAATCACAAGGAAGAGAGCTACAGTGATGACAATGAGAAATACACAAGATAAACATAATAGAAGATAGGATATTGAAACATTAAACCAAGAAAAACTGTAAAAGAATGGGATGTTACATATGCTATGCAACTTGCTACAGCCAAATAATATTCTTGATATTTAAGTATCCAAAAGTAACAAATGAAGGTAGAAAAGGTGTTTGGAAAAGAATTGATGGGATATTTATACACTTGAATTAAAAAAAAAATAACAACCTAAATTCATATCCTAAGTACAAGAAATACTGAACTGTCTAAAAAGGCAAAGTATTAGCATAGTCTAATAGAACAAAAAAAATCTTTAAATCTATAAATGTTATTTTATGCAAAGAAAAACAAAGGCAGACATGATAGAATTATGCAGACACTGAGGAACCTCTTTAATGAACTACAGCTCACACACTAGGATTTTATACCCAGCCAAAGCATTTAAAATGAGTTTGAAGTGAATGTGTTCATAGATACAAAAACTTAAAATATATAATCAGAAGAACTACACTTTGAAAACTGTTGACATGTCCTTTTAAGCTTAACACATCTGTTTTATATACTATCATATACATATAATAGTAAATTTATCATGCTTGAAATACAATATGTGATAAATGTTAATACCTGTGTAACTATCACAGCAAAGACTAGGAACATACCCATTGTGTTGGAAATATTCCCATGTCCATATTCCACCTCCTCCCCAATGCTGGGCTTTGTCATCACAGATGTGTTTGTGCTATGGGAGCAAGGAACAGTTTCCTACTGAGAAGGACCATTCCATCAGCAAAGCAACTACAAATTCTAATGGGTGACCATACCACAAATAATTTTCCTCCCATTCAGGATCCTATTCACTCTATGGGTAAGTATTTAGTAGACTTACCAAGGATATATTACAAGTGAAGAAAACTCATATCTGGATCACTGGATTCTGATTTTCCAGCCTTTCCATTAATCTATTCTAATGACCTCATCAGAAATGTATTTGAATTCACATTTATGCAAAATTTCTCTCCCAAACTTGACTCCAAGTATGGAACATTAGTATAATTTCTCACTTCCTATTTTGAACTTTGAAACACACCATGCTAATTTATTCAATGAGCTGAACCAGAAGTTTCCATTTCTGACTCAAACTGTGTAGCTAAATCCATGCCGTGTGGCACTGTATTTATTTACCCTGTCAGAACACTTTAGATGCGGTCTGTTTCATGCATGTGTGAATCTTCAGTAACTCCTGTCTGCATTTTAGGGTGCTGAATAGTTGATCTAAGCATGTATTTATAACATCACTTGATTCATTGTGCATGGGTTTTCTGATTTTCAATGATCATCTCCTACTTAACATAACTTAACATTTAGATTTTACTATTCAAAGAAACTGATTTATCCCAATAATCTTTTTCTCCCCTTAAGACACCTGAAAGAGTGCTTCAGTTGCTCAAAGAACAACTGGAAACATTTGAACACAGTCCTATCAGCGGCTATCAACTCCCTCTTTCCTGTTAGTGTGGTTTGCCTGTCATCCTTAAAAGTTATGGTCCATTTAGTTTACCTTACTGGGCTTTTAAATATTTAGAAAATGTTGACAACATTTTCTGTACCACACTGAACTCTCAGGTTATTTGAAGATTTGTGTCCTGTTTCTCTGCTGACCCCTTCACAAGCTCAGCATCCAGTCTTTAACCCAGTGATTCTCAACCTTCCTCATTCTGTGACTTCCTTAATATAGTTCCTCATGTTGTGAGGACCCCAATCATAAATTATTTTCATTGCTACGTCATAACTGTGCTTTTTCTACTGTTATAAATTGAATGAAATTGCCTGTGTTTTCTGGTGGTCTTAGGTGATACCTGTGAAAGGCCATGAAACTCTCAAAGGGGTCACAATCCTCAGGTTGAGAACTTTTGCTCTAACCCCTCAAGGCCTTGTCACTATGAGCCTACACAGAACCATCTTGAAGTAACAATCGTTGGTACTCTCTGCTTGGATTTCGTTATAGCTCCTTGTGGTTGTGGGGCTCTGAACCTCTGCCCTATGAGACAACATCAAGGTATGCTGTCACCACCTCTCCAAGTCCTTGCAAACATGGGTGCCTTCTCCTGGCTCTTCCCTCCCTTAAGCCAGCTTCAGCCTCACAGTCATTTCTTAAGGTTCTGTGGGCACAGTTCTTGGCCTTGCTGGGCTAATGTTTTGACCGAAGGAGACAATCTTTTCCATTACCTCTCCCTGCCCTTGCAGGTCACTCTCATTCCTTGCTTTATGGTCCCTTCCTCTGTGTTCAAAATCAGTAAAGGGAGGTCAAGTCTTCCTCCCTCTCATATCTTTCCGACTCTGCTTCCATCTTCCATGTTTATGGGTTTCTGGATTAGACTGAAGGAGAAGTCCAAGGTAACTCCCAGCCTCAACCTCAGTCACATCTGCAAAGTCCATTTTGGCATATAATAAAACATCTTTACAGGCTCCTAGATCAGTTCTTTGGACACCTTCAGGACTACTCTGCCTATTGAAGATATAGTTGATATAAAGTCTTTAATAAATGGTATTTCATGAGTCAAGTTTTTTAGAATGTAATGTAAAACCTCATTTGTAGAAAAATATTTATTTATTTACTTTACGATCCTACTATAGCCCCCTCCCTCTTCTCCTCCTGGTCCCACCTTCCTTCTCTCTTCTCCCTATTCTCCCTCCCCTACTCAGAAAAGAGAAGCCCACTCCCAACCAACCCTGGCACACCAAGTCACATCAGGACTGAGCAAATCCTCTGAGTCCAGACCAGGCAGCCCCACCAGAAGGAAGTGACTGAATAGCAGGCAACAGAGTCCATGTCAGAGACAGGCCCTGCTCCCTTATTAGGGAGCCCACATGAAGTCTGGTCTGCCCGTCAGCTACATATGTGTAGAGGGCCTAAGTTCAGTTTGTGCATGGGCCTTTATTGGTGCTTCAATCTCTGTAAGCTCTCCTAGGCTCAGGTTAGTTGACTCTGTGGAACTCTGTCTTCTTGTGGAACTCTTTCCCTCTGGTCCTTCTATCCTTCCTCCCACATTTGCACAAGGCTACTCACGCTCTGCCTAATATCTGGCTGTAGGTTTCAGAAACTGTTTAATCCACTGCTTGGTGGAGCCTCTCAGAGGACAACTATACTACACTTTCGTCTGCAAGCATAGCAATGTCGTTAATAGTGTCAGGGGTCGGCTCTCTCCCATAGGGTGGGCCTTAGGAAAATATTTTTGATAACTAAATATATATAAGCTTGGAAATACTAAGAAAGGGAAGAAGCCAACCCCATCCCCCACTACAACCCATATATCAAGTGCCCCTCTGCAGTGAGGAAAGAGATTTTGAAAGGGTCAACCTTCCATGCTTTCAGCTTAGGAAAATTTTGTCCTGATGATTTTTGTGCACATAGGGCTTTATGACTGTTATTTAAACATTTGTATTAAGACTGATGTTCAAAATAACATCACATTTAGAATGTCTCTCTCTACTATAAAAATTTAGTAAAAAATACTAAAATATCAAAAATATCTTAGAACAGAAATGGGTGTACTTATATAATAAAAATATAAAGCATTATTTAGGTATTTAAAAGATACTAGAGACAAATGCATCCATATCGTACAAATATGTTTGTGGGAATAAAAACTAAAATCCTTCCCCCAAATTTTCTGTGCAGCAGACTGACACAACAGAGTAATACACGTTCAAAAGCAATCATTGAATAATATTACTCTCTCTCTCTCTCTCTCTCTCACACACACACACACATACACACATACACTCACACATACACACACACAATTACCTTGATTTCTGATTGTGGAAGCAAATAAGAGCATATAACTAAGATACTTATAAAAACACTACACAGGCAGGACAATCTGGACAGCTATTCAGTCTTTGCACTACTTCAGAAAGGACTTGTAGATACAACAGGGTTTCCTCACTTCCGTGCTCCCGGGGTTGAGATGAGACAATCCTTAGAGGGAGGCAGGCATCTGTGGATGCCTTGCATGCTGCAGATGTACCACAGAATCCATGGCCTCTATCTAGAGTATAGCAGTGGCAACTCCACCCATCTATCCTCTAACCTCGGTTTTAACAAGACACATATGTAGATGCTAAATGATCCATGAAGGTCAAATTCAACTTACAAAGGTTGGCCTTGTTTTTTGTTTTTTGTTTTTTTGTTTTTGTTTTTTGTTTGTTTGTTTGTTTTCTCTCCTTGGTCTGTTGCTAGTATATTTTGATTTCTCTTTGGGGGCAGAGCTTTTTAGGGAGAGTTGTGTTTGGGTTCTTGTTTGTTCCTTTGTTTGACTTTAAAGAGTGAGGTGAGTAGGGAGGTGGGGAAGATCTGAAAGAAATTGGGAGAGGGGAAAACATCATCAAAAGATACTCTGCACTCAGGGTCAGCCGCTCTCAACCCAGAGAAGAGCATGTCTGATTGCATGCGGGTTGATGCCCCAGGTCCCGCCTCTGAGAAAAAGGTATCGGATGGGTCTGATGCTCTTTGGCTGGATGACACCTAAATGAACATTGGTACAGAGTCCCAATTTATTTCTAATATCAGAGATCAGACCTCTACTCTTGCCAACGAGTCTAAAACAAAAAGGGGGAACTGTAGAGAGCTGCGTAATACCGCGCCTTAAAGAGAGAGCTGGTTTCCGCCTTCCACCTTCCCGATGGTGAGTGCTCTCTGTCACAAACAACTCCATATTTGGCTAAGGCTGAGGATCTGGCTTGCTTCCGTGTATGTGGACCTATCTGCATTGCCCACGAGGCACGCTGGGGTTGGCTACCCAGAGGCTATTTTAAGCTGTGGGCTGGCTTTCCCCAGGGTCAGAAGATTGTTCAAGGTTCCTGAATAAACTGCATTGAGAAGAACGAAAAAAAAAAAAAAGATCAGAAAGAAGGAGAGGAGGACCTCCCCTATCAGTGGACTTGGGGAGAGGCATTCATGCAGAAAGGGGGGGAGGGTGGGACCGGGAGGGGAGGAGGGAGGGACTTATGGGGGGATACAAAAGGAATAAAGTGTATTTAATAAAAGTTAAATAAAAAATTTAAAAAAAAAGATATTTTATAAAGTTGTTTTCAATTAAAAAGTGTTTGCCCTCGCCAATAAAACAAAACCATGTTAAAACAACAAAAAAAAATATGTTTTCTTTTTGTTTCTAAGAAAACACGTTAATAATGAGCATTATTAACAACACTGGATTAAAGCCAGGTATGGTGGCTCATATCTGTAATCCCAACACTTGGGACGCTGAGATGGGACCTGTTATAACTTGTATCCTTGTGAAGGGACGTGTAGAGCATCTGAGTCCTGTGCCAGGCTGGAGGAAGGAAAGAGAGAGTGACTTGTTCAAGGTCCCCGCTGAGACGATGCAGAGTGTCTGCCATTCCGATAAGCCTCAAGGACTGAGAAGCTTTCGGTCTTCCTGCCAAGGAGTGGCTCCTGTGAGCTCCAGGTCAGTCTGTGCTACAACGAGTTCCAGGCCAGACAACGGGAGACTTGCTCTCAATGAAAGGAGTGAGGGGCAGAATTAAAATGGCAGTTCTTGAAAAAATAAATTGTAGGAGGGATAAGATGGTGGCGCCAGTAGAACACTGCTTCTGAGGAGCAGGACAACATTTTCCAGACAGCGACCAAGAGACTGAACCCTGGGCCCTAACACAACAGGGATTGTGTTTCCCAGGTGAGAGGAAAACCCCACAGCGTGGGAATCAGTCGGGACCACTCTCAGGTCACCCAGCCAGAACCCAGAAGAGATCCTGGGTCCCACAGGCACTAGAGCTACACGCCTGTGTGTCCTGATCACCTTCCCAGGCTGATCAGTGGGCACAAAAAACACCAGAGACTGGGAGTTCCAGTCCTGAGAAAACCCCACAGGGAAGGAAGGAAACGGTGCTGACTTGGGTCACCCAGTCTTTCCCTGGAAAAAGTCTCTCAAACCGCCCGGTACGAGCCGCCATCACTGAACTGGGCTCCAGCTCAGAGCACAGACAGTTGCTGCACACCAGCTTTCCTGCACCGAGTGAGCTGTGTACCCCAGGGCACCAGAGACTGGGAGTCACTGTCTCTGGTGAAATCCTCACAGGGAACAAAGCAAAGGGGATGGACTTAGGCCACCCAGTATATCCCTGGAAAAGGTACCACAGACTGGCCCAACCCAGGGACATGCTGTGCACCAGAGAGCCTGCTGTTACCAGGAAAGCGGTACCCACCCACCACAGATTACCGCTTGAGTGATGGGGCACAGAACCCCAACCTCAGACCTACAAAAGCCCAGAATCCCGGAGATCTACCCCCAGACACTGCTCCAAGGGACAAACTGTTATCCCTAACAACACTGACCAAACCATGGGACATACAGGTTACAGCAGCAGATCACTAAATTTACAGCAAGAATCCCAGAAGCAGGGCAACTGTTTTCAGGACTTCTCCAGGTGAGAGGAGAGCCCTCTTGACTAATCAGGACAACAGTTATCACTCAGGCCTCTATGCCTGAGGTAAGCAGCGCAACTCCTGAAAAACACCAGCCATCCAGTGACTATACCCAAAAAGCTGAGAAGGCTTCCTTGAGGGAA
>REGO01000001.1:3843915-3893382 GCA_010120015.1 Rhombomys opimus
AACCTGCCACAGAGGGCCTCTGAAAGGCTCTGCCCTGCAGACTATCAAAGCAGATGCTGAGACTTATGGCCAACTGTTGGGCAGAGTGCATGGAATCTTATGTAAGAAGTGGGAAATATTAAGATCTGGAGAGGACAGGAACTCCACAAGGAGAGCAACAGAACCACAAAATTTGAACACAGGGGTCTTCCCAGAGACTCATATTCCAACCAAGTACCAGGCATGGAGATAGCCTTGAACCCCTGCACAGATGTAGCCCATGGCAGTTTAGTGTCCAAGTGTGTTACATAGTAATGGGAAGAGGAATTGTCTCTGACATAAACTGATTGGCCTGCTCTTTGATCACCCCTTTCTAAGGGGGGAACAGCCTTACCAGGCCACAGAAGATGACAATGCAGCCATTCCTGGTGAGATCTAATAGACTAAGATCAGAAGGAAGGAGAGGGGGACCTCACCTATCAGTGGACTTGGGGAGAGGCATGTGTGAAATAGGGGGAGGGAGTGTGGGTTTGGGAGAGGAGGAGGGAGGGGCCTATGGGGGGATACAAAGTGAATAAAGTGTAATTAATAAAATAACAATTTAAAAAATGGCAGTTCTTTTGAAGGAAAGTTCAATATGTCAGGGTAGAGGTCAGTGTAGGCAGAGACTCACCTTTATGCTGCTGCCTATGGAAGCCAGACTTCTGTAGAGACCTCTGCTCTCAAAACCAATTCTTGGCTTTGCTTCAGAAAAGAATTTTAGGATAAATCTGTATGAAGAAGCCAAGCTGAGTTTATTGAAAAGATTTTAATGGAGTGTTCGTTAAGCCTGAGGTCAATGTGGAGAAGCTGGGGTGATGCGAAAAACACACTTATGGATGCATGAGGGCTTCCCAACATAGTCACGCTCTGACTTTACACTACCCGGGCTGTGTTGTTGGAGGCTTGCTAGGCTACATCTCAAAGGGGTGTGCTAAGGAACTCACAGACTACGGAGCAGTTTGTGTGCACATTGGACAGAAACACAGCAGCCAGGGGCACCTTCAGGTCATAAGAATTGCAAGGGAAGCTGAAATACTTTCTTTTACTGTAAATAAAACTTTGATGTTTGATTTTTGAAGTTCCTAGAAAACTGACCACTTACAGCAAGGACAAGAGGAAGGCCTAGAAAACTAGACACGCTTAGGCCTTAAGCACGCTTCCTTGTTACGGGAGCGTTCTTGTCTTAAATATACCTCTAGCAAAGGAATGTTGCTTCTGTGTACGACAATGTTAATTGGATTGGAATTCTGAATTCTCAACTGAGGAGACTTTAACTAGATTCCTCAGGGAGGGGCTCCATTCTCATGCCCCTTTATCTTTCCTGTTAAACTCACACAGAGTAATTCCAGAGAGATTTCTAGAAATCCATTCAGAAAGAGTAAGAAGAGCCTTACTTTCATCATTCTGGCAATCAGACTTTAAGACTAGCCTTATGGAATAAAACGGAGATGTGGACAAACACAAAAATGGCAACTTCACTACAGAATTATTGAAATAGTAAAACAAATGTATGTAACATTCAATAACAGGCAAAATTAATTAGGATATAGCTATGTAATAGACTATGCAAGCATTAAACAGTACATTTCAAACCTAAGTATTGGAACTGGCTAGAAATACAACGTTAATTACAAAAGACAGAATGTAAATCTGTATCTAAATTACACGTTGCTATGTTAATTCATCATTCATAAATTATCCAGATTCCCCATGCAGCATCTCCGTGTACGATGGATAGGTGTAGATGAATGCCTAAGACTAGGAGGAGAAAAATAAGAAAGGAATTTTAACCAGAATCATTTCTAATTAATCCTGGAAGCTGGAGGGGCTTTCTAAGAGCACACAGGAGTGACTGCAGCCATTTTACACTTATCCTCACACTTCCTAAACCGTTCACCAACATTGTATTCCTTTCTAGTTATTCAAAGTATAGCTAGTGTGTGGAGTCTCCCTCTGGATTTTCAGGCTTTGCTCTCATTCTATGCCCTACAAAACATGGCTTCTGTGTTGTCAGACATCTGCTCGACTCTTAGATACGGCATTAAACATAGTCCAGTTGACACAGGAAATATGAGTGCAAGAAAAAAATAAAAGTGACAGACAAAGTAGTGAGTCCTTTTATTTTTGTCATATGGAATCTGGATAAATGACATGAAAGCTGAAGGAGGAAGCTCTGGGGCGGGAAGTGAACCAGTTTCTGAGGACTGAGCAGAGGTTCTGGGGGCGAAAGAAATAGTATAGCATTAAAATGGTCCCTTTCAGTGGACTGAAAATGGTGGGGGAGAAGGAGGAGGGAGGATGAGACTGGGGGAAGTTGAGGGAGGGAGCTTCAATCAGGATATATAATGAATAAATTGTGAAAAAAATAAAAATTTAAAAGAATTTTTTAAATGTCATAATAAAACCTTTTATTTTGTATGCTACCTAAAAGAATAAAAACGGCTTTTCCCCAGAGAGAGAATTTGTTGACTAAGTAAGGCATCTTCTCTGCCTCACAAATCTATATTTGAATGATGCTTACAGCCAATTTCTACTTATTTCTTTTAATTCATAATTAAGAAAGACTTAAGCTCTGGGTGGGTCACTCTCTCTCTACACCACCCCTTGTGTCCCCTACAACCATCTTTTAATGAAATTTTAGTCCTGGTGACCCAGTCCCTATCTCCTCTATTTATACATGAATTTTTCACAAGCTCTGTTCTGTATGCTTGACTGAAAAAAAATCAAGAAATTTTATCTTTGGCATTAATTTATCAATTAATTCTAGGGTTCTTCCTAACCAGCAATTAAGTCCCTTTGCCACCTGTTGTCACTAGAAATACCTGCCACGATTACTCAAGAGATCAAATAATTATTTTCTAAAGGTTTCAAGTGTTTGCACACTAATAGTGTGTATTTCTATTTAATTAAAATGTGAGCTGACATAACCAGGGAGTATTTAATAGCCTGTTTTATTTCCTTTTTTTTTTACTCTTAAAATTCATAAATGGAAGTATCTAGAGCCCTATCTCTCTTTTTAATCTCCAATGCACATAGCCTGGGCAGCTGTCTGACAAACCTTCACAGGGCTGTTTTGTTATTGTGCTCAGCCTTTAGTATAAATCCTTAAAGAGAGCAGACAGAAGAAAGTCAGTCCATTCTTTTTACATCATTCTATTACATTGCCCACTCTTGCCATTTAATTGCCATTAAACAACACCCTCATGCTCATGCACACTCTCATAGTCCCCAAGAAAAGTCGGGCTCAGCTCTCAAGTATTTTCTCTTTTCCTTAAAGAGATTCAATCTTCAGTCATAGCTAATGATACAATCTCTCCCATACCAAAAAACATTAAACCTGTGTGCTCTGTGTTTGCCCAATGAAGTCATAAAGGTATCATAACCAACATCTCGTAATAAGATTTCAGAATGATCCTCATATTATTTGCTAAGCTGATATATAATTACTAAATACTAATGCTTATGCCTTTCCAAAGCCCTGACTTCATGACAAGTCCATAACTTTCCTTTGTACTAGAACTTCTCTTTGATGGCTGGGTAAGTTGTGAGTCTGATCTAGGATTAAAAGTGAGCTATTTTGATAGTGATAAGTGTACTACAGATAACTAGTTCAACATAAAAATGAGTATATAAGAACAAAGATCACCTTGTCTCCAGGACACCCATTACTTACAGCCACAACAGCCATCAGAACCAGCAAGAAGCAGAAGTGATATTAACTCAAATTCGAGGTGTCCCATGCCAGCTCTGGCAGAGTCGATATACCCTCAAACCTTGACCAAGATGATCCCTAGATAAATGTATTTTTTAAGCTCCAGTACTCTAAAGCATCAGGAAGGAACTTTTGTTTTTCTGTTTAAGGCTGGATTAAAACTAGGATGTGACCCGAGAAGATATCTCCAGGGTTGCATACATGACCTAGCATGACTGAGGCTAGGTTCAAGCACATAGGGTTAGCTTCTGAATATGACAGTGGGGTGGGAGTTTCTGGCCTCATGGGGTTGGAAGCTTAAGCCAAATGAAAGTTCTACCATGGAGGATGGATGTGAGAACAGAGTCCCACCGTAACAGAGAGAGAAACAGTGTTCTTTAAGAGTCTTGCCCACAGTAAATCATCCACACCAAAGAAAGGCCACATATCCAAGAATATGTGGGGAATGCACATTAGACTTGATAGGTGGAGGGGGGGAAAGAAAGGACAGTAGGTAGGTAGGTAGGTAGAGAAGGAGGTGTTGATCTGGATGAGTGAAATAGAATGAATACTATACAAACACATTGCATGAAATTCTCAAGGAAAAAAAAAACTTAGGCTGTGAGCATAATAATGCAGAGCAAAAACTTAAGCAAAGTTTTAGAAATAAATAAAAGTTTGCTTCCATGTGGACTTCTAACATGCAAGCTTTCCTTAATACAGATTCCTTTTCTCACCAACCTCATTTTAGCCCCATCTATGATTTTTTGCAACTGTCACTTTTGACTATTTGTTTCTGAGAGAGTTTAAGAATGAAAGGATGCTAAATGTTTAAAGGCTATAAAAAAGTTGTTCCCAAAATGGATGACTTCAGAATTTTAATACTTCTCTCCACATTAAAGCTATTAATAAATCATACTGATATTTCTCCCAAGATCTCTATGGATCTCACTCAGCGTTTTTCCCTTCCACCCATGATCCCTAATAGGTCCTTTTTGCCTGTTTTTTTGCAGCAATGGGGTGACTAAGTAGCTTCTCACGTTTACTTCTCGACTCCTTCCAACTCATTCTATACAACATCAGGGGAGCTTTTCCCTCTTTTAAATTAGATTGACTGATTGATATTGATTGTGTGCATATGTATGTGTGTGGGCACAAAGAAGTCAGAGAACAACTTGCACAAGTCTCTTCCACATAGGTCATCAAACTCGGGTCTTTCAGTCTTGGCAGCCAATGCCATCCTGAGCCATCTTACAGGAACTAGTCAACCATTGATAGAAAATATCATCTAGTTATAGTTCACCCTCGCTGTCTGTTCCATGCCCCACACAGAACCCGTAAGGAGTTTCCTATTTTCTCCAATAAAAACCAAATGCCAAAATCTTCTACATCATTATTTGCATGGAAAAAAATGATTTATTGTTCCATGCCAAAATTTAAAAAGTTTATTTTCTGTGCTTTATTCTCTGAAGCCAAAGTCCCTAGCAAACTTATTTTTTCAACACACACGTGTGTGTGTGTGTGTGTGCGTGTGTTTGTGTGTGTAAATGACCAATTTAAAAATGACCACTTTGCAAAGACCATGTACTTGTTGTCAATTTGCTCCATCTATTCTTTCATGGCTCCCAAGCAGCTTTAATTAATGGCTGTTTTCTCTGGCAAAACTAACACTTAACACCATGGAGAGCGCCTCACTCCTGAAATAGTACGGTAAGTCAAATCCTAGATGTTATCAGGCTGAAATCACCTGCTGAGAAAGTCAAAGTTCCTGCTTTGCAGGGATCCATTCTACTCTCTGTACCCTGCCATGATAACCCCTCTCCACGTCTGAGAACAGTTTCAAGATTTGACACACCTGACCAGAAAGCAAGAAGTGAACCATTTTCAGCCCTAGGGCAGACACACACACACATTGTCTGGAACCCAACCAAGCCTGGGGACCTTAGCTTCTTTCTTTCCCTGATCTCTTTAACCCCGGTTGTGTGACCTGTGCTATATAAGCGAAGTGCAAAAACCAGCCCTGCTGTTAGAGCAAGGGCACACTCCCTTTTTTGAAGCTTAGCTTCACTGGGATCTAAGCAGTTCAGCTCCACGGTAGGTTTTGTACACTGACTGTCTGTTCCCAGGAAAGCTAACCTAAGGTCAGGCAACTAGACAGTAAAGGAAGCTTCCGGTCGGCTTAAAAGACTTTCCATCAATCTTTTACACCCTTAGATTTTAAGGGGTTTGACCCAGCAGTCCAAGGTGTTGATGCTATTTCCTGTACGTAGCATTTGCCAGGACTGAACAGGCTTTAGTCAAACACAAGTTACTCTTTTATTTCTGCTTATTCTGGTAGTTCACCTTCCTGTGTTTTCAAGGACTGCTCTTAGTATTCTAATTATGTTCATGCACATGCCATCAAGAACCCTGGCCTTAAATCTGTTATGCACCTATGTCTATAGCATTTCATATACCACTTTGCCCTGTGCCTTAAAAACAGGCACGACAGTGTTTATCAACCATGCTTGCCTTTGTTACCTATTGGGGGTTTCATCATATTAGAAACATTTGGAAAGTGAAAAGAAGATAGTTGTGTTTTCTGAGAGTCTGGAGCTAAGAAATCAGTAGTGAGTTTCATTGGGTTTAAGGGCTTATGTCTTCTGGGAGTTCTGGGAAGAACCCACTCCCCTAGTCCATTCCCCTAGCATCTAAGGACCCTTTCTCACCCCCATTCTCATGCTCTGCAGATGTCCTTCTTCCATCTTCAAAACGCCTTCCTCCACATTATACTTTTATCACATTTTCTCGTCTGCTGTAGCAAGTCCCCTCTGTTCTCCACATGAGACATCTGTGACGAGTCCATGTGGACAATCCATAATACACTCACCATCTTGAGATAATCCTTAATTATTAATAATCCTTAATTATTGCCACAAACTCCCTTTGTACTTAAAGCAACAGTTGATACATTCATTGTCACCCTTGATATATTTCCATTAACTAGCAACAGTACCACAATCTAACCCCAGCCAATGTAAGGCAGGCCCTGAAACATTTTCCTAGTCTCATTGGTAAGAACTCCATTCCAAGATAGAGTGCAGGACGTTCCCATCAGGACAGCACACCCGACAGCACAGCCAACGCACATACCATGCATATGCAGCCCTGTGCTCTGCTCCAGGACCCAGAAAAGGCTGAAAGAGATGCCAGGTGCTTAAAATCATCAATGACAGGAATAAAAACAATGCAATAAAAGCAGCTGATTAGTTTACATAAACCATCCAGTAAGCAATAGAGTCAAAGGCAATATTTGAGTTCTGTCTTGATTAAGAAAAGAAAGAACTAAGCTTGCAAAGCAGTCATCTTGTAATTAAAGGCTCAATGTGATCAAAGAATACGATGAACTCTGTAGATATTCTGAGTCCCTTCATTTGTCCATTTGTTATCTTTGATTATCGATTATCACCTACTTAGTCCTTGCAGTTTTACAAACCAACACCAGACAAACTTTAAAACAGAATAGAAAAAAAAAAAAAAACATTGACAAATGAAAACTTTCCAGATATTCTAAGTAGCAGATTCGGGTCCTTAAAAATCTCAGGAAAGAATATCTCAACATAAATTTAAGTGCACTGCCAAAGCTTCCAAATATGAGGCAAGCACTCCTCCTCACAGCACAGGGTGCCTATTTTCATCCCATTGGGTTATCACACACATGGTGGTGCAAAACAGTTACCATACACTGCTTTACACATTCTGGAGAGAGAAAACTTCCAAAGTTAATTATATATATATATATATATATATATATATATATATATATATATATGTGTGTGTGTGTGTGTGTGTGTGTGTGTGTGTGTGTGTGTGTGTGGAATTATGTCCATAGAAAGGACTGGAGGGTTTTTATAAGAAGCCTTTGTTGCAATATTCATATCTGAGTTAATGTGACTAAATTTTTCAAGTTGGTTTCATGACAAGCATTAGCAAGCACATCATTAAAATCCAGATGAGGTTAGCTCATTTACCTAACAATTGTCTGCTCCTATCTCATGATTAAATTAATTTTTATTCAAAATTCCCCTTAATTACAGCACGGTAGATAAAGTCACATAATAAACATCTTGATTCCCTATTTTCCCATGCTACACAGTATTTTAAGGTTAGCATATAGTATGGCCTTTAAAATTGAAACTCTACCCTCTGTCAAGGTGACATTTTACGTTGAATTGCTAAGAGTAGAAAAATAGGTTAAAATACTATTTAAAAGGGATCCTTGCACTTTGGAAACAGCATGTTCTTGGAACTCCATTGGGCATTAAAAAACAACAACTACTACTACAAAAACCATGTTTAACAAACACGTTCTACTTTTCGAGGGGTAGATACAGATGCTATAACATAGAAAGTTTTTACTTGATATTAAGTTATCACTTAACCACAAGAAGTTCGTTTTCACACAAGTTGAACCTCCTGATGTGCCAAGCCAAGAAACAGCAGCAGGATCAAATACACCACATGAAGCCAGCTGTACAAATGGATCAATCCCACAGAAATATGCCCTAACAGGATGAGTTTGAAGTGCTCAGATCGGTGCCACTGCTAATCTGGCAAGTCTCACAAAAATTCCATTACAGAGCCAAGTCAAAAGGCTGTGTGAGTCCATGGGTAACTGTGAGCTGCTTGGGTGCGGGGGTGGAAGAGCTCAAAAGAGTATCTGGCCTTTAACTCCAACCTAACTTAGCTTCTCAGAAACCCTTCATCATCTCTGGACGAATCGTGTCTTTAGAGATGGTTGAACTGAAGACGGGGTCTCAAGGGAGGAGAGATGGAATCTTAGGACAGAATTAGAATAACCAGTCATTTTCTGAAAAATTCTAAAACCTCAACTTTCACAGAACATAACCCAGGCAAACATGGCACTTTTAATATACCCTGCAGTGTAAACCAGCCAATGAGTTTCCGAGGTCATGTACTTCTTTCTGAGTGAGCTCAGGTGCCCAGCTTGCCCTGCCCAGCACTTAAACTCACAGCTGATTTCAGAGCCCTTGGATACTGATCCTCAAAATATGTTCTATTCTTTCTTCCACACAGTGGCAATGATAACTACTGAATCTCTTAGCAAACAGTGATGCATTGCTCTCTCCCTCCCTCTTAACTAAAACAATTGATTGGTAACATAGCAGAAAGTCTCACCAGTACATGAAAAATGGCCTAATCCCCACAAGTGGCTGTCATGTCTTCAGCTTCCATTGTAAGGGTGTGTTCAAGGGCTTCCTATGCTCTTATTATCTGTCGTGTTGCCTTAAAATCTATATTCTAGGGGTTCACCTTGTTAACATAAAGACTAACAGAGGAGTAAGTCACTGTTACAAAGTTAATCAAGAGTGTTCTGCAAGGAAGGAACTTTGAAGCTGTAGCTTCAATCTGACAAGTAGACAGCTGAACAGACTGAGAAGGCAACACCTTTCCTATAATTTGTAACAGAAAGCGAACTGTTGTCCCCAGGGTGGGAGAGGGATGTTGACTTACCAAATGCGGAAGGTCACGGAACAGTGCTGTCGTATGAAACTCTCAGGACTGTGTAAGGCTTACTCAAGCACTACCCATTGGAAACATCTGAGAAATGTGGCATCATCGGCCATAACAAAGAGTAAGGAGCCATTTCGGAATGCACCACAAATGTCTACTCCTCTTCATGAGGATGTTCCTCAGGAGAAACTACTTAAGCAGAATCTGATGTGCATGGGGCAAGGAGAAAACTTGGGCTAGCCAGCCTTGGAACTAGGAGAAAGGCAACGCCCAACCAGCCCCTCAAGCCTGTCCCACCTAAAAGGGGATAAACACACTAAACACACATAAAGTTCACGATTTAGAGACACAGCCTCCACAGAGAGCTGATCACAGGCCTATGGAAAAAAACCTTGGTTCCCACATCTCACAACCCCATTACCAGCTGCCTGCCTATAGTAATTCCTTTGTCCATATATCAAACCTGAGCTTGGAGGGAGAGGGGCTGGGATAAAGCCCAACTAAAGCCAACCTGATGAGGAAAGGGGTTTACTCAGCTTACACTTCCATGTACTATTCTGTTATTGAAGTAAGTCAGGGTTGGCACTCACACAGGAACCTGGAGGGAGCAACTGAAGCAGAAGCCATGAAGAGATACTGCTGACTGGTTTGATCTTCATGGCTTCCACAACATACCTCGTTATATATACCTTAGGTCCACGTGCCCAGGGGTAGGTAGCCCTCCCACATCAACCATCAATCAAGAAAATGCACTACAGGCTCCCCCACAGGCCAACCTAATCAATTCTTACATTGAGGTTACTTTTTCCAGATGACTCAGTTTGTACTAAAGGTGGTAAAACAAGAACAACCAACCAGCCTAACACTGTGATGACTAAGCACGGTAAGATAAAGCAGGAGTGTTTCAACTATCAGAGCAAGAATTGAAGGCAGTCATAGTTAATATGCTAATGACATTAATAAAAAAATCAGAGAACAAAGGGGCGAGGCAAGCAGAAAGGTGGAAAAACTGCCAAGGGTCTAAGAGAAATGAAAGGGGAACAAACAAACAAATGGTCGTTGTGAAACAAGCGAGCAATGTGTTTGGTGGACTTCACTGTCTTGGACATGGCTAAAGAGACTCTCTGAGCTTGATGAGCTCCAAAATGGAAATGGAAGGAGAGCAAAGGCGAAAAAGGTAAAAAGAAAACCCAAGCCACAAATCCAAGGACTGCATAGCCACTGTCGAGGCTTGTGTGATAATAAGGATGACAGAAAGAGAATGGAGAAAACAGCAGATGCAGAATTTCACTCATGACAGAGAAATTTCCCCAGATTAATAGCAGGATACTGTCACCAGCAACAACAACAGAAACCTCGTTGCCCTTAGGTGTATTATTTCCAAACTATGTGAAAAAAAAAAACAACAAAACAACAACTTCCCAAAAGAAGTCTGAAGGTTGGAAACTTCTTATCCAAGCTTTGGATGGTGGTACACACCTAAAGGTACACCCTCCAGAGGTAGAAGCAGAAAAATCAGGAGCTCAAGTTAATCCTTTGCTACATTGTAAGCTCAAATCAAACCTGGACCACGTGGGACCCTGCCTCACTCAGCCTGGTCCATAGGAGATCCTACCTCCACACATCCTTCTCTCCTCAAATCCCACCTCTACAGAAGGTATTATGTAGAATGGAACAAAGTTAAGAGCTGCAATTAAATTTATTTTGAAAAATCATGTCTTAACTACGAGGTTAAGACAGGAGCTAAAGAGATGGATTAATGGTTAACAGCACTTGCTGCTCTTTCTGAAGACCTGCGTTCAGTTCCTGGCACATAAAAGGTGGCTCAGAGCCACCTGTAACTGCAGTTCCAGAGGATCTGATTCCCTCTTCTGACTACTATAGGTACTGCTCACGTGGATACATATGTAAGCAAAACACATGAACATGACAAAAATAATTAAATAAAGCTTACCACAGCGGGCCTCTGAAAGACTCTTCCCAGCAGGGTATTAAAGCAGATGCTGAGACTCATAGCCAAACTCTGGGCAGAGTGCAGGGAATATTATGAAAGAAGGGGGAGATAGAAAGACCTGGAAGGGTCTGGAACTCCACAAGAACAACAACAAAACCAAAAGATCTGGGCCCAGGGATCTTTTCTGAGACTGATACCCCAACCAAGGACCACGGAGATAACCTAGAACCGCTGCACATATGTAGTCCGTGGCTGCTCAGTCTCCAAATGGGTGTCCTAATAAAGGGAACAGGTGCTGTCTCTAACATGAACTCAGTGACTGGCTCTTTAATAACCTCCCCCCCGGGGGGGGGGCAGCCTTACCAGGCCACAGAGGGAAACTATGAAAGACAGTCCTAATGAGACCTGATAGGCTAGGGTCAGATGGAAGGAGAGGAGGACCTCCCCTATCAGTGGACTGGGGAAGGGACATGGGAAGAGAGGAGGAAGGGAGGGCAGGATTGGGAGGGGATGAGAGTGGGGTCTACAGCTTGGATACAAAGTAAATATATTAAAAAATTCAAGACACAAAACAAGAGTTCAACATTATTAGTTTACATAATCCACCATAATACCCAACACACACACAAACTATATATATATATATATATATATATATATATATATATATGTTATATATATAATAATTTGTAATTAAAAAATAATTCCAGCATTCAGGAGATGGAGGCAGGAAGATCAGGAATTTAAAATTATCCTTGGCTACATAATGAGTTCAAGGCATACTTGAAACTTTGTTTCAAAAACTAACTAAACCAAAAATAAAACAGATTGTGTCTGTAAAAAACAAAATCCAGTGCAATAAAATATTTAAAAAACAGAAAGCTCTACTTCCAAATGCTGTAAAATTGTCCTCCAGGATTGTAGGAGAAACACAGTTTCTCAGATACACAAAAACTGTGCTTGATCTTGACCAAAAGGATGAGACAAACCAAAAAAAAAAAAAAAAAGAGGACTATTCTTCAAAAACACAATGAACACTCAAAACTCACTAAACTTGAGTTTTAAAAAGAATGGACCATAGAGAATTCATCAAAGGGAAAATGATAAACACAGGACAATGTGTTCACATCATAGGCCATTAAAGAAATGCAAACGAAAGAGACAGTGCCACACATAAGAAAACAGCAGAAATCAAAAAGCTAAGATGTGAAGCAATAATAAATATCGGGGTATTTTATTGCTAGTGAAAATGTGAAAAGACATACAGATTTCTTAGAACACTGATTGGCAGTTTCTTACAAAATATATTCTTGTTGCATGGCCCAGCAATTGTACCCTTTCATGTTTACCTGTTAAGTAGAAATTGTTTTCACACAAACACCTGAACACAATAGTGAGGTTCTTCAGCGGATGACTAAACTGTGGCTACAGTCAGATTATGGAATATTATTTAAGGTTAAGAGAAAATGAACTATTGAGCATAAAGAGACACGGGGAACCTTAAATGCATGCCATGTGGAGGAGCCTTACTTCAAAAGGCTGCATACTATATGATTCTAACTGCATGACATTCTGGGAATGACAGTGATGGAAGCAAAAAAAAAAAAAAAAAGAAATCAGTGGTTGCTAGAATTTGTCAGAGACAAGGGATGAAAAATTGGAGCACTGACTAGTTGTAGAACAGTGGGATTCCTCTGGCTACATAATGCTGGGCATATGCTGCTGCATTTGGAAATCCTGAACATGCGAGCTCTAAGGTTAACAGTGTCTTTAGATGAAGGTGTGTCTGGGTGGGATCTTCTGGGGGATGCTGAGAATGGAGGAAGCTCTAAACATGTAGGGCATAGGTAATACAGGGAAAAAAAATCTGCCTTTGTCTCAATGAACCTGAGTTTGTTTTAAAATAAATTTAAAAATACATCCATACTCCCTTTTGTTAGAACATCCTTCGCACACTTAGAAAATCTAACTCTGCCCCTCAGACGTGCATAAATATTTGAATTTTTAAGCCCCTTATCAACTTTATAATCTAGGATGTCTTAGAGAGAGACAGCCATCACCCCCAAGTTTCATCCATAAAGTATGAGCCTAACACTGGCTGTCTTGTCTCAGAGTTCAAACTGTCTCATCAAAGCTGTGAGACATTGCTTTTTCCACTGTATAAGACCAGTTGACTGACAGAGATGGTTAGTTACCACAACTACCAAGAAAATTTAGGATGAACTGGGTTAAGAAGGCATGCTATTACATCCTCTTCCCTGAGGACCAGTTATGGCATGTGTCCAGAATGTTTGCTTTTTTATCTTTTTAATTGATTTTGTAGAAGTGGTGTGTGTGTGTGTGTGTGTGTGTGTGTGTGTGTGTGTGTAGCCTGTGGCCACAACACTGAGGTCAGCAGAAGCATTTCAGGAGTCATTTCTCTTCTTCAGCTGCGTGTTCCCGGAATCAAACTCAAATCATCAGACTCATTCACCAAGCCAAACCATCTTGCTGGCCCCACATTTTTCTTTAATGCTTATTCCAAGGCAAGAGGGTTTTATTTAATGATTTTGTGGCATATTTGGGACAGGGAGAAGAGTTTTGTCTTTTGATTATGTTTGCTTAAAATTAATTCATTTTAATCTTAACAGTCCATCTCAGGGGAATGTGAGACATTCCACTAGTTTCTTGTGAACTCATATCTGTTCCCTCCATTTACCCTGCAAATGTGACAAGTGCTCCACATTAGAAGTCTGCACCACCTTGCCTTTTTCCTTTTTCTTTTATTGAAGTAGTATCCATCCTTTTGAAAGTCATGCAGGATATAGATTATCTCTTCATTCTTTTTACTAATGTAATTCCAAGACATTACATGTATTTCCGATTAATAGGTACAATTAAAATCCTTAGGGTTTCATATAACCCAAATATTTTGCCCTTGTTGCTAAGCATAAACCAAATCTCACCCAATATCTCACCTATGTGGAGAACAATTAAGACTATTTAAAAAAATAACTTAGGTTTTGATGGCTTATAATTCTCATTCAAACACAAGGAAACTCTCATTTCTAATTCAAGAAAATTGGGAGTCTTATAGAAGAAGGGGTTATCGAAGGACAAGGAAGGGAGTCCCACAAGGAGACCAACAAAGCTTTAAAAAACAACCCTGAGCTCAGGGGGTTCTGCAGAGACTGATGCCCTACCCAAGGACTACCATGGAGAGGAACTAGACCCCCTGCTCAGATGAGATGTAGCCAATTGCTAGCTCAGTCTCTTGAGTAAGGGGAGTAGAGGCTGCCTCTGTTGTGAATTCAATTGCTTGCTCTTTAATCACTTGCCCCTGGAGATACAATCTTGCCAAGTTACAGATGAAGAGGATCTGGGCAGTCCTGATGAGACCGGATAAGCTATGGGCAGATGGCAGAGGAGGAGGAGAACTCCCCTTTTCAGTGGACTAGGAGAAGGAAATAGGAGGGAAGAGGGAAGGTAGGTGGGACTGGGAGGAGTTGAGGGAGGGGGCTTCAATCTGGATATATAATGAATAAATTGTAAATAAATAAATAAATATTTTTTAAAAGGAAATTTACAAGGTGACCTAGCAGAAATGCCTAGTGCCCACGTGCTCTTAAACAAAGAAGAATCCAAACATATAAGGGGCTGTATTTTGAGGTGGAAAGCATTAAAATTTAGCAGGCATGAGAGGGGATCCTCTAGGGCAAACGCTAGACCAGAGTGAAAAAAACACATGCTGCCATAAGCCCCACTACAGGGCATGGGGTTCTTCATGAGAGGGAAAATGATGAACAAGAGTCCCAGTGGTCCACAGGACCAAAGACCCCAGCAATCGTGGTGACAGGACAGATCCACAGTCATTGCAGGTTTGGAGACCAGAAAGGGAGATGCCAGAATCTACATCATTGTAGCTTTGCCCAAGAGAAATGTACAACTTCTCTGGATGTTCTTTTTTGATCCCATCTGTTTGGTGTTCTAAATCCCTTTCGTATCTTCTGGTCATCTTCCTATAGACAATACTCAAACAAATCCTATACAGATGAGAAAGATCCTGGTATACATTTTACAAATAACAATATTGCAGCGACAGTGGTGTGTCTTCTGGAAAGAGAAGTCACAGGGTGTTAATAACATGTCAGAATTCCTTGAAGGAAAGACTACAGCCAAAAAGAGTCAAGGCCACATTTTGACCAGACTCGATTATTTACATGCACCTCTGGCCACCTCTTAAAACCTAAACCTCAGATTAAGACTCCAAAGTGAACTTGTCCCAGTAAACCTCTTTGTTCCTCTTCCTGATGTGGATACAGTGAATAAATCTCTATTTTTATTCTTTTCACAGTTGTTTTCTCTCTTCAGTTGCCCTGCTGAGGGTGATGAGCTGCAGCCCAGCCTGCCAGACCTCTGACCCTGGTTTTTTGTTTGCTTGCTTGCTTGCTTGCTTGTTTGTTTGAGTTTGTTTTTGTTTTTCTTTCAAGTTCTATTCCGTACTATTCTTAGAAGACTTGGGGTGCAGCTATCTATCTATCTACTATCTATCTATCTATCTATCTATCTATCTATCTATCTATCTATCTATCTACCTATTCAGTTTACAACCTTGTTATAGCCCCATTCCTCCTCCCTTCCCAGTTTCATCTTCCCTCCCTCTTTCTCCTGCCTCCCCTTTACCTCACAAAAGGGGAGCTCCCTTTCCCAACCACCCCAGCTCATCAAGTTGCACCAAAACCAAGCATGTCCTCTTTCCTTATGGCCTGGCAAGGCAGTCCTGCCAGGGGTAAATGATCAAAAAACTGACAAGTGAATCCCTTTCTGATATACTTCCCTTACTCGAGGACCCACATGAGGCTTAAGCTGCCAATCTGCTGCATCTTTGTAGCCTAGGTCCAGTCCATGCATAGTCCTTGATTGATGCTGAAGTCTCCGCAAACCCCTCTGAGCCCTACTTAGCTGGCCCTGATGGTCTTCTTATGTAGCTCCTGTCACCTCCTGGTCCTTTTCTCTTTGTCCCCAGTTTCCTACAAGACTCCCTACACATAGCCCAAAGTTTGGTTGTGAGCCTCAGCATCTGTTTTGAGGAGCTGCTGGGTAGAGCCTCTAAGAAGACAACTCTAACAGGCTCCTGTCTTCAAGCTTAGCAGAGTATCGATCATAGTATCAGGGGTTGGCACTCTCGTATAGGGTGGGTCTTTGGTTGGGTCAGGCATTGGTTAGGCATTCCCCCGGCTATCTTAATAGATGGGTATAAAACACATCATATTGGTAAATTGGCATGTCTTTTTTTTTCTCACTGAGAAGTTAACTCTGGGAAAAGGGTTCTACTTCCCTGTTTCAGATCCACACAAGTTTATCTCAACATGTTCTCTGTGGCCTTTTGTATTGAGATGAGCCCATGCCCAGCCCGCAATTCCATGACAAGGATGGAAAGCAAAACAGCCTAACAGTAAAAACCCTGTGTCCTTGAAAACAGCTATTTGTTTCTATTGTTTATCTAATTATATAAAAGTGCTTACTCTCTGCTAGAAAAGCTATGTGCCAAAGCTTCTGTACTGAGAGCTTTGCAATAATAAATTCCTTTAGCATGTAAACCTTTTTTCCTTTAATTATGAAGGATGGCTTTGCTGAATATATTCATCTGGGTTGGCAGTTATTACCTTTCAAAAGTTGCAATGCATTATTTCACGTTCTTCTCCCTTCTAGTTTCTGTTGAGACATTTACTGTCTTTTTAATCAGACTGATTTTAGGTCCCTTAGTAGTGCTTTTCTCTGGTAGGTTACAATATATTTATATAATTCTGTTTATTTAATGTTTTCATTATACTTTGATGTAAGGAGTTCCTTTTTTGATCTTATCTATTTGGTATTCTAAATCTCTTTTGTATCTTCATGGCCATCTTCCCATAGAAGATACTGTAATAAATCCTATACAGATGAAAAAAAAATACATCCATGAGGACACAGGAAAGAATAAACCATGCTACAACCACAAATAAACTAATTGTAATTAGAAAAGTACTAAGTATTAGAAAACAGCAATAGGGCGGGGATGAATACACAAGCAACAAAATGACAGAATAATGCAAATCAGCACAGAAATAAAAGAAATGAAAATATAAAAAACAATTTAAAAAACACAGTGCAAGAAAGACTTGGTTCTTCAAAAATATATACAAGACTGGCACACCTTTTAGATACACTGACCAAAAGAAAGACATGGTCCAAATTAATAAAATTAGAGGTGAATACAACATTGCAGCAAATGAAAACTCAAAGCATTCCCAGGGCATATGTTGAGAACCTATATTGTAATAAGTAAAGACGTTTTTAAGAAATAGATAAATCTCCAGACGCATATTTTGTGTCTACAGGTGTTTATTGGTTTATTTTTTTCCTTGGTTTCTTAGGAAAGAGGGGTATGCATGTTTTATGGGATGTATGTAGGTCCACTTACACAGGCTTGAGTGTGTAGAGCCCAGAGGTTAATGTCAAGTGTCATCCTCTATCACCCTTCCAATTATTATTATTATTATTATTATTATTATTATTATTATTATTCAAACTCTCTAACCAAATTTGAGCTAGCTTGGCTCATTAGCGAACCTCTAGGATCAGCCTGTCTCCACTGAGAACCCCCACCGACCCAATCCCATGTTGGGTTACAGATACACACTGTCACATGCAGCTTTTACATACAGGCTAAAGATTTGAACTCAGTCCGTGTGCTCCCAAATAGTCTTCCCAGCCCCTAGATATGTGTACAAGTAAATGACTTCATTAGATCTGTGATGAAGTTGAAGCAGTAATACAGTGTCTCCCAAAGAAGAAAAGCCAGGCCCAAGTGGAATCATGACTTAATTCTATGAAGCATTTAAAGAACTAACACAAACAGAGAGGGAAATCATTGCCTAATTTATTTGATGAAGCCAGTACTAGTTGCTGTACAATCAAAACCAGACAAAGACACAAGAAACAGAAATTATAGGCTAATCTTGCTGATGCATATGGATGTAAAAGTTCTCAATAAAATACATGCAAACTAAATTCAAGACATTATTCTCCATATCAAGTTTGGAGATGCAAGAACTCAATATGCACAAATCAATAACATAATCAATTCCATAAACAAACTCAGAGATAGAAAGCACATGATTACTTCAATAGATGCAGAAAAGACTGTTGACAAAAATATATCACTCCTTCACTATGAAATCCTTGGGTAAAAAGAACTACTAATCAGAGGAAAATATACCAACATAACAACAGCTATCCATAGCAAACCTATAGCTAGCATTATACTAAATGGAGGGAAAGTCAAAGCCTTTTCAAAAAAATCAGTGAGGAGAAAACTGCCCTTCCTCCATTCTTATTCAATGTACTACTGGAAGTCTTAGCTAGAACAGTAAGTAAAACTAAAAGAATTAAAGGGATTCAAATAGAAAAAAAAAAAGTCAAAAGAGCCTTACTTGTAGATCACGTAATTCTAGACATAAAGCCTAACAACTCTGCCAAAAAATATGTAAACACTTTTGGCAATATGGCTGGATACAAGCTGTCCTACATGTCAATAACAAATATATTGAGAAGGAAATCAGGAAAAAAAAAAACAGTAAAATTCACAGCTGCCTCATAAACTCCTGAAATAAATTTAACCATGGATATAAAGGACCTCTACAATGAAAACTCTAAAATAGCAAAGAAAGAAATTAAAGTTGGAACTAAAAGACAGAAAGGGACTCCTGTGCTCATGAGCTATAATTAATAATACTACAAGAATGGCAATCTACGACAACCATCTGAAAGTCAATGTAATCCCTATAAAAAATTGAATGTCATTATTCATAAAAACTGCAAAATAATCTTCACATTCACATATAAGCACAGAAGTCAGTAGATAGTTTAATCTCCAACAAAAAGAATAACGCTGGAGGCATCACAATCCCTAATGTCACGCGAAGATTCATCTCACCCCAGTCTGAATGGCTATCATTAAGAAAGCAAGCAACTGCTGGAAATGATACAGAAGGAAATACACACTTACACACTGCTGATGGAATTGCTCCAGCCAATTGGTATGAAGATTCCTCAGGAAATAAATCCAGATTGTAACCCAGCTATACCACTTCTTGATAATATACTACGAGGTCTCTTGGTCAGCATGCCAAAGCAATATCTGCACATCCAAGTTTCCTGGAGTATTATCACAATAGCTAAGTTATATAATCAATTATCTGTTAACAGATGAATTATAAAACAAATGTGCGATAACATATACATGTAGTTTTGTTCACTCGTAAAGAGTAAGATTATGTAATTTTCTAGAAAATGGATGTTATGTGTTAAGCAAAATAGAAAAGCCTCAGAAAGGCTTCGTGTTTCCTCTTATTTGTGGATCCGTGTGTGTGTGTGTGTGTGTGTGTGTGTGTGTGTGTGCGCGCACTGTATGTGACCTAAAGCCAAAAGAAAATGGAAGAAAGGAGATTAGTGGGATGGAGAAGGAAGGAGAGGGTACTAGAAAGAGGGAACAGGAGTGAGGTAAATATAGTTCATATACATATTTAAAATAATTTTTATGAAAACCAAACTATGTATAGTAAATATATGCTAATAAAATACTTGAAATGGAAAAAAAAAAGCATTTCCCTGACTTTCAGAGAAGCTCATTTTAATACATTGATTTTTTAATTTTCCAGGAAATACATGTGCTCAAGGGAAGATGCAGCCAAGCTTTACCTCCAGCTAGTGCTTCTGTGTTCAGTTTTGAAATGGAAAACACCTCCCGCATAAGTGATCTCTCTCTCTCTCTCTCTCTCTCATCTGTAATTCAGAACTTCTATCCCTGGAGAGGTGTTCCAGATTTATGCTTAGCATCCTGAAGACACATACAAGATTACCGAGAAGCTTAACAATCTAGAAAGGAGCTGAGTGTCCCCCCAGGGTCAGGGGAATGCCTTTTACAGCTGTATCAAACACCCTCATGTTTGCTCATCGAGGGAAGGGTGGAGCAGGATCACTGGAAGCCACATGGATTGGCCGTTTTCTGCCCCCCTTCCACTGTGATCTGCCCCAGCAGTGCAGATTACACAACTTGTAGATCTGACCCTGAGATGGTTGCCCAAACACTCCACGTGTAACACAGCACATAAATTGAAAACACTACAGGACCAACTGCCATATCGTTTAGCCAAATAAAAACGAACAAAATGTTGGGTGCTTCTGTCACAGTGGCATGATGTATGAGACTCAGCGTTAGAAGTTCTTTCTAGATTACCCAAGGAGCTGTGTCACACAGAAAAAAAAACCAAACCAAACCAAACAAAAAACAAACAAGCAAACAAACAAACAAACAAACAAACAAAAAAAAAACACTAGCCATTATTGTGAATTTGTGAATCCTGGGAGACTTGCCACCTTTCTGTAGGACTCTGCCTCCATTCAAAATACAATCTCTCTTCTCCAAGTGGCCAGAAGCTGCTTCTTTTCTGTACTGGTTTGGGAATCTGAAAGATGACTTTAAAAAAAAAAAAAAAAGGAATATCTCATTTCTCTTTCTTTCTTTCAGTAGACTCGTGTGTCTGTTAAAGGACAAGAATGGAGGACGGTGAGCGTGTGCCCTCAATCTGAGCCAACAAGAGATTAAGCAGTCCCTGTGGCCTCCTCTCTCTCTGCAGAAGGATGCTGGACTCATCTGTGCCCGAGCATCAAGGATCTTTGCTATGGTCTGGATGTTAGCCAACTTCAGCAAGGTGTTTATAAAAGCAATAGGCTGAAGACGTTGATCACCTGGTAGTGTTTGCTTAGTAGACATGAAGCCAGGGTTTGATCCCCAGTGCTGCATCTCCTGGGTATGGTGGGGTATGCCTGTAATCCCAACACCCAGAAGGTTGAGGGAGGAGGTCCAACTTTGGTCAACCTTGGCTACATAAGGAGTTCAAGGCCAGGCTAAAAGACTCTTGTTTCAAAAAAAATAAATAAAATAAGATACTTGCATGACCCACAAATTCTGCAGGCTTTGTCACAATAACCAGATGCTAACTAAGTGCTTAGTATATGCCAGGCTGTTTCTAGGATTTCTTCTTCTAGATGGAATTTTTGAAAAGTTGAGCTATTTAGAATTTTTATCTTTGATGCATTTGACAGAAAAGTGTTTAGAATGAAATTGAATCGCTACTGGTAACAAGTTGCCCTAAAGCAAGACTTGTTTCACAGAGTGATTTCATTCTGGTAGAAAGCTCAGCGGGGAAGAGGGCACAGCAGATGTGCTGTGTTGAGTCTCTGGACAGTCTCCAAGCTCTGGAAACCTTGGCATGACCTTCTTGCTGCCAAGTGCTAGGGGTTCTTGGGATACAGAAATGCAGAAGGTTGGCTCAGGCTGGGATGTCCAGAGGCACCTGCAGAATATTGGCTTGCTTTACTCTAATCATCATCAACTTCCTCCTTGCCTATTTAAGACACAACTGCTATACCTTAAAGGGCTTCCATGAGCTGCTGTGCAGGAGGACCTCATCCAGTTAAACTGTGAGAGTTCAGTAATGGATTCTTCAGAAAGACCCTTGGGGAATCCAAGACGATGCTAAGTCTAGCCTGGGAGCATGCAGACAGTGGACCTAAGGTCTCTCTCCCTTACATGATAACAATATCAGATAATGTTTTTGATAATCAGCTTTAACCTCTCCACAATATTTATGGGCTTGAAGACAGTGTATTGCATGAAACTGGTGCACACAAATTTACCTGTCAAGTTTTTTTAAAACAATTTTTTTTAATATACAATACATACTCATCACTTCTGATTTTCCTTCCTTCTCCTTGGTCAGAAAGTGAATCCAAACATATCCAAAAGGTAAGGCCATTGGATTAAGCTACAGCTGTTTCATTATGAGGAATGAGAGGGAAGTTCTTTGATTCAATTATCCCTTGAAGAGTACGGCTGCCCTGATATTATGCTTCTCTATAGGGAAGTTCAGCAAAGCTCTCAAAAACTATTCAAACATCTGTTTTCACTTGATTTAGCTGGGGCATGGCAGGCAAGAGCTATGGCTCCAATTGCAGAGCGCGGAAGTTTCTCACCAAGCATCTAGGAAAAGTGACCAGCCACATCCCCACCGCTTCACAAGTCCTATGGAGAAAAATAACTGTACAGTGAAGCCAGGAGTGTGTGTGTATGGTGTCTCTCTGTCTCTGTGTGTGTGCTCTTACTTTCCACCAAGTTTTCAGGACAAGGTGTTTGAGCCTGGAGCTCACCAATTGTCTAGACTGGCTGGCCTCTAAGCTCCAGGATCCTATCTCTGACTTCCCAGCTATGAGGTTTCAGGCTCATACTGTAGCACCTAGCTTTTTATATGGGCACTGGGGTTCTGAACTATGGTCTCCAGACTTAAGCAGCAAATACTTTATCCACTAAGCTATCTATCTAGCTCTAAAGGACAGTTTATAACCATATTGTACCTGTAGAATTCCAAAAAAAATTAGAAAAGCTTGCGGCTATCATTTAGTGGCAGAATATTCCCTAAGACATGTACCTTGTCTTGAAATCAGTCTCCAGCAATACAGAAACAAGCAAGCAAAGAAACAAAAGACACCCATGGTGTTCACAGCTCCCTAATCTGCAGAAATTTTGAAGCCACTTTCTTAAGTCCTATTTCACAGGAACTGTGAAATCTTAGTAATAGATGTCCCAGTTCCCTTGAGAAACAGAGGGCTAACTGTCTTCTGTATACTTAGAGGCACAAAGTAAGCAGGACATTCTGCTGGCCACACAGAAGTGAACCCGAAACTACCCTGGCTTATCATCACTCCAATTACCTAATTTAGAGGAGTTCTGTTTACCTTCCACAAAGCTCTGTGAATTTAAATAGGGTTGCCAAATGATGTCTCCTTCTATGAGAAGACATGGCAAGTGCTCCCATGAAAATCTCAGTTCTGTCTTCCAGCCCAGTCCTTTGTGCATCTGGGCAGAGCTTCTATCGCACAAGACGTAGATATGTGGCATGTGGTGATCCACTGGGATGTTTTTAGTCCTGTCTTTGCAGTGCTGACAGTGAACACTGTCAGCAACTGTGGCTAGTAAAAGTCAGGATGGCCAGGGTTTCTGACTTCTGATAAATAAAGATCTGTGTGGACCAACCAGTGAGGTCACACAGATCAGTATAGGCCATCATCAAGAATAGGAGTCATGGGAAGTAAGGCAGATGTAAGGGTGCCATCAGGAGCCAAGGAATACCACAAAGCCACACCATGCAACAAACCTCACATCGATTTTTTTGGGGGGTGTGGGGGAAAGAACAGAATGGCTCATGGCTGACACACTCCTCAGGAACTGTAATCCCTTAAGATTCCCTCTCTGCCTGTAGCTCATATCTTATAACTAATTGACCCAGGGACACATAATCCTGACCTCTTGCCTCAATCAAGGACAGCTGAGAACAATCATACCCATTCCAGAGTTCTCTTTTGGGGCACAGTAGGACTCTGCTGCTGGTTCCCTGCCACTCAACCTCCTTTGCCCAGCCATGCTTGCTCCCCAGTCTCAAGAGGTGCTGCATCTCACAAGGAACTCTCTCAAGCTCCTTGAACAAGAATTTAAAACTCCGCCATAAATTAACTTGTATGTGAGGCTTCACCTGCAACTCCTCTTATACATAATTAGCATGTAATAGCAATTATTACTACAAAGGATTGTTGCATTGAGTTAAATCAATGAAAGACCAGTAAAAACCATTAGTGTAGCATAAGTTTAACATCATAGTAATGTTAATGACATTAATAATAATAATAATAATAATAAATTTATTACCGACTCAGGATGTAGTTACAGAAACAGATGAGGGTAAAGTTCTTGCTCTGTTCGTCCACAACAAAGAAATTTAAAGCAATGACATGAAAACATTATGCACTAGACATTAACGGGCAGAACAGTCACTAGGGCAGACAAACCTTTATCTGTCTGCTCCTAGATATTTGCCCAACAAACTTAAGCCATTAGTGATGGCAGACTATGACATAGTATGCTTTATCAACTGAACATTATGTATCAAAATTAGTAAAAGAGACCCTTTAAACTTAATTAGCTGCACATTTTAACCACAGATCACTTTGGGTGGGGAGGGAGGTTGAGGTAGGTGTTTATTTCCCTTATGTGTACGATGGTTCAGACACACAGCAGAAGGGCTTCGGCACTGTGGAGGAAGGAAACAACCTGCCTTAGGGTAAGAGCATCTTGGCCTTTAGTGTACACTGAAAAGGGAAGGTGATTTCACTCTCTGACCCTTCCTAGGGCTTGAAGGGACAGAGTTGTTTCCACTCCCACACTTCAACCAGGAAGCCACCTTGGTGACTTTGTAATCTAACCATGATAGGGAGGTGTAAACGGTTCAGGGAGGTACAGTGTGGGGCTGATGACATCATCAGAAAGTTGTGACTGCTGGGAGCAGTTACTGACTCCTGGGCAACCTAGTCCTGGCTTGGCAGGCAGGTAGGGGAGATGGGCGGTGCTTATTGTTTGGCACTGATGATGTCCACAGAGCCAGGCTTCAGACAAGCACCACCCACAAGGAAGCCATCCACATCAGGCTGGCTTGCCAGCTCTTTGCAGGTTGCGCCAGTCACAGAAGCTCCATAAATGATTCCGGTGTTCTGAGCCATCTCATCAGAGACATGGATTTCAGCCATCCCCTGAAGTTCTCACACACTTCCTTGGGCCTTCTGAGGTGTTGTCACCTTGCTGGTCCCAATGGCCCGCACAGGCTCATAGGCCAGGAGGTCTTTGTTCCAGTCCTTCACATTGTCTTCAATGACCTTGGTTTGCTCAAAAACAACCTTCTCCATGATGCCAGCTTCCCTTTCATCAAACTTCTCCCCGGTGCAGGCGCTCACCCCAAGACCCTCTGCAAGGGCTGGGCCATTTTCTGCCCAGTCAGCTCATCTGACCCCCTGAAGACATGCCTTCTCTCCTTCTCTTCAAGTGCCCCACGTGGTACAACCCACATGGCTCCTAAGTCTTTGATTATGCCAGGGCTGATCTCCCCAGTGAGGGCTCCATTGGTCACTTTGTAGCAGTCCTGTGCAGCCACAGCAATTTGGGGATCTAGCTTTTGCCTGGAGAAGGCAATGAAGGTGGAGGCGGGTGCAGAAACCATGTCAGTGTTTAGTTCTCCCAGGCATTTCTTCCTCCTGTTCATCTTCCAGTTGACCCTCACCAAGAACTTCCTAGAAGGCGCCATGGCTCGGCAACACTCTTGCAGGTAGTCAGTGTGAACAGATCACTTTGATTTATATGCTTTGAGAAAAATTCATGGGACAGAAGCAAGTTAATATATTTCTAACCTTGGCTCACATGCATTGTCTGACACCCTTGAAGCTCTTCAGACTCCAACATGTGGTGTCTCTGTACCTCCACAGGGCTGTGTGAAGGGCCAAGCTGGAACACAATTCACACATTATTACTTAAGGCAGTGATTCTCAACCTGTGAGTCATGACCCCAATGGGGTCACACACAGATATCCTGCATATTTGGATGGTTACGTTATGATTCATAACAGTAGCAAGATTACAGTTATGAAATATCAACAACATGATTTTATGGTGAGGAGGGTCACCCCAACACGAGGAGCTGTCTTAAAGGGTTGAAGGATTAGGAAGGTTGAGAACCACCGCCTTAGGGCATGATGGAGAGCCAAGCACAGCTGCCAACTTCCGGTTCTGCCATGCAGTCTGCTACCAACACCAAATTTAAGGATGAGAATACAGAAGTGTGACATGCTACCTCTCCCACGCCAGCAGCCTCACAACCATTTGGTTCCTGAAGATGAAAATCCCCTGACTAGCTCTGAAATTTCCTCCCGGGATCTTAACACGTCTGCAAGTTTTCCTGCCAGCGTTGATTTTTAAGAAATAGAGCTACTAAATTGATCCGTTCAGGCTTATTTTTTTAAAGTGTCACTTGACACGGTAACTTATGAACAATGTAAGTTTGCTTTTACAGGTCTGCCAACTGGCAGGTCTAGTCTCAAGGTGCTACCAAGTTGAGTCCTTACATCACTTAGACAGCATCTCCTCTCGTGATCTTGTAGGGTGCCTTTCAGAGGACACCAATCCCCTTTTGTAAGGGCCCCATTCCTAGGACCTGGAAAATGGCAAAGGCTTTACCTCCAGGTACCATCACACTGGCTGCTGGATTTTAACACACAATTATTCAGGGCACAGCGGTCACAAGGCATGACTGGTTTGAAGGAAGAGGAAAAAATTTTCTTCACACTTTTGCTTATCTCTAGACACCTTCATGACTGCTGATGCCCACGTTGCTTATGAAGAAGAAGAAGAAAACAGGAAACAACCTAGGAACCTGCCACAGAGGGCCTCTGAAAGCCTCTGCCCTGCAGACTATCAAAGCAGATGCTGAGCCTGATAGCCAACTGTCGGGCAGAGTGAATGGAATTTTATGTAAGAAGTGGGAAATAGCAAGAGCTGGAGAGGACAGGAACTCCACAAGGAGAGCAACAAAACAAGAAAATTTGAACACAGGGAACTTCCCAGAGACTCATACTCCAACCAAGGACTATTCATGGAGATAACCTAGAACCCTTGCACAGACGTAGCCCATGGCAGTTCAGTGTCCAAGTGGGTTACATAGTAATGGGTAAAGGGACTGCCTCTGACATGAACTGATTGGCCTGCTCTTTGACCACCTCCCCCTGAGGGAGGAACAGCCTTACCAGGCTACAGAAGATGACAATGCAGCCACTTCTGATGAGAACTGATAGACTAAGATCAGAAAGAAGGAGAGGAGTGGACTTGGGGAGGGGCATGCATGCAGAAAGGGGAGGGAGGGTGGGGTCGGGAGGGGAGGAGGGAGGGGCTTATGAGGGGATACAAAATTAATAAAGTGTAATTAATAAAAGTTAAATAAAAAAATTAAAAAAAGAAAACCAGAAAATGATAAGTTTCGTTCTCTTTGGTTATCATATTATTTCAATTTCTTTGTTTTGTGATAATTTCTATTCTTCCTGTTAAGAATTGGAAGAGGGAGGGAGCTACAGGTGAGATTCAAAGGGATAAACCGTTATTAATAAAAATTAAAATAAAATTATTAAAAAAGTATTGCAAACATTCTAATTATTGCATCTACTTCGGTTTCAGTAATGATCAGAAATCCAGATCAGGAAAGAAATGCTAAGAAATGTTTAAAATAAGAGAATGACTTTTTCTCCAGAGAAAAGTATATGCAAATAAAAATTCACAAACAGATTGTGTAGGTGATCACACACTGCATACTGGATGGAGCATTAAATTTGTTTGCCTCCTATAAAGTTTCACTTGTCAGTCAACTGGAGGCTTTGTGCTATGAGCATGCATATGTGATTGCAAAATAATGAGGCAGATTCCATAAAACATATGTACACAAAAAGGAACATATGTACATCTCTCTCTCTCTCTCTCTCTCTCTATATATATATATATATATATATATATATATATATATATATATGCACACACATTAGCTTGCATCCAAATTTAACATTTATTACCAAAAATGGCACAAGAAATGTGGTCTAAGTTGTTCTTCATTCCCCGTTCCTGTCACTTGTTACATCTAGCAATGGGAAGCATACCATCCAATTGCTGAAATTTAAGACAATCCTCTAGTCTCTTAGTACCACATTATTGTGCCTCTGAAACAGGCATCTGTTGCAGTTCTGCAAAATGGTTAAAGAAGTAGAAAATTGACATTGGAATGACTCAGAATTGGTTTGGCTCAGTTGGTAATACTAGAGATTCAGCAAAAGTCCCAATCAGTAACCAATTAATTGGGCCCAAGAAAAGTCTTGGCGGTCCGTAAGACTGATCTGTCATGTTCTCTATATGCTGTAAGAATTTCTTCGCCTGGAAGAAAATCCACCTACAGCAAGGCAGTATGTCAGGCTGGAGCTTGAAAACTCTATTCCACAAATATCCTACTTAAGAAGCGGCTTCAACAGTGATGGAATGGCTGAAAATATCATACAAATTTAACTTCAAATATCCAGAAATGTTATGGGTAAGCAAGGTGGCACACTCCTGTAATCCTAGCACTTGGAAGAAAGAAAGGAGAGACTTGCAAATTTGAAGCCAGCATCAGCTACATAATAAGTTTAAGACAACCCAGGACTGCGCAGAAAGCCTATTTAAGAAATATCCAGAATGATCATGGAAAATGAAAATAGATTGTTCTTGATGCAAGTGGGAGACGAGACAGATATGCATGGAGAATACCAGTTTACTACATAAACAGATGTGGACTCTGCTAAACTAGCCAATGTCCACATATAGGGTAAGAAAATGATTTTATGGTCGGGGGTCATCACAGAATAAAAAGGCCATATTAAAGAATTGAACATTAGGAAGGTTGAGAACCATTGACTTAACGGCATCATGGAGAGCCAAGCACAGATGCCAACTTCCAGTTCTGCTGTGCAAGCTGCTATCAACACCAAATCTGAGGGTTAGAATACGTGTGATATGCTACCTCTCTCACCCCACCAGCATAACAATCACTTGATTCCTGAAGATAAAATCCCTGTGTGAAAAACCACTGCTGTGGTTTGAATGTGTCCCTCCCGAAAGTATATGTTAGAAACTTAAAAACTCTAGTCTGATACTGTTGAGAGATGGTTTCTAGTGAGGAACGTTTGTTTGTTTGTTTGTTTGTTTGTTTGTTTGTTTGGGTATTTTTTTAGTGTTGGTATTTTTTTATTATTATCATCATTTATTACAATTTATTCAATTTGTGTCCTGGCTGTGCCCCCCTCCCTCATCTCCTCCCAATCCCACCCTCCCTCCCTCTTCTCCCCCTATGCCCTTCCCCGTGTCCACTGATAGGGGAGGGCCTCCTCCTCTTCTATTTGACCCTAGCCTATCAGGTTGCATTGTCTTCCTCTGTGGCCTGGGAAGGCTGCTCCCCCCTCAGGGGAAGGTAATCAGAGAGCCAGCCACTGAGTTCATGTCAGAGACAGCCCCTGTTCCCCTTACCAGGGCCTCCACTTGGAGCCCGAGTCTATGGGCTACATCTGAGCAGGGGTTTTAGGTCGTCTTCATGCATTGTCTTTGGTTGGGGTATCATTCTCTTCAGGGTCTTCAGGGCTCAGTTTTCATGGCTCTGTTGGTCTCCTTGTGGAGCTCCTATCCCCTCCAGGTCTTTCTATCTCCCCATTCTTTCATAAGATTCCCTGCAGTCTGCCCGAACCTAGCTTAGCATTTATGCCTTCGATTGAGTCCTCGGACCCTCTGCGACTAATGAGGAATGTTTAGGCCCTCCATGTCTCCATTCTCATGAATGGATTAATGCCAATTATAAAGGGTCTTGAGGTTGCAAAGATAGATCTCTTGCTCTCCGGTGCTCTCTGGGCCTTCCATTGGGAGATGACACAGATCTAAGGTCATTGCTAGATAGAGACTCATGACTTCAGACTTCTTAACCTTGAATTACACAGCCAGCTGCAAAGCAAAATATGTGAACTACAATACTGCTCACAGGCGACTGTATCAGCTAGGAGGGTGGTACAGAGCAGTGCCAATAGCAAATAGAGTTAAGAACACAACCTCGCCTTAGAGGAAGACAGGTCATCAGGAAGGTGGGCGCTGCTTCTGAAGCCACCTGGGGATTTCTATGCTAAAAGAAATCAGAAAACCTCAAGCAAGGCTTTTTTTTTCTGAAATCTGCAATTATTTGCATTAAATAGGGCCCATTTCTCTTGCTGGCCTTGACTTAATGTGAGTGTGATTCATTCATTTGTACTCTGAGGGGAAAAACATAGATTTGAATAAAGTCATTAAAAGAGAGCTGTGGGAAAGGGGTCCAATGCTTTATGACTCTAAAAATTAAACAGACATGATAATAATTGAAGTCAAGCAATTTTATCGGGTTTCTCAGTTCATAATGGGTATTCTGTTATTCCCATGAGCTGTTGCTATACAGCATATAGCTTATATAATCCTAACTCTAAATGCTTCAAGTACTTCTGTGGAAGAGAGGCTGTACTTACATCCCCCCCCCAAAATAAAAGTCGATGAACAAAATGCTTTACTATGCCAGTCATCCATGAAGAAAAGCTACTCCATGCCCTGGTCTTCACTGCCCACTCTGACCTGTGTGTGAAGAGCTAGCAACAGCATACTCCGCCTCTGCCCTCTCATTGGGGTTTCATTGTAGCTGCTCCCACTGTTAGTGTAGCGGGGTCAATGGTAAGTGATAGCCCCACATCCCTCAGTGAAGAGCTGGTGACAGTTCTAGTCGGCTCCATTGCTTTGGATGTTCACTGCCTTGCATACTCTATAGCAGAACAAGAGCTCAGATGACGGATGCTCAGCAGGAAGGCTGCGCTGTGGATATTGTAGATGACAAGCCCTCTCTGCAGAAGACCGGGACAGGGGCTTGCAAAGTTTAAGATCTGGATGCAGCACCCATTTTCTGCGCCAGGAGCATGGCAGAGGTGAAAACGTAAACACAAGAAGAGGAAGATGTCTTGTCACACAGAGCTTAGGTGACATTTGAAGTGTCATTGGGAGAAACAACCCTCCATACCTCCTCAAAAATATGACAAGAGTTAATGAATCCCATGGGTTCTAGAATTCTGTCAGAAAACATGAATGAAAAAGACAGATTGGCCATGTACGATGGAGAGAGAAGGCGGCTATGCCTGGAGAACAACTGTTTGTTCCATGGGTGGGTGTGGCTTCTGCTTGACCTGTGTGGTACTGCCTTCCCATGTTAGGAAACTGCTGTGAGTACTCCCACAAGTGTGTGTTAGAACGTTAAGCTCTAGCCCAATAGTGGTGAGATATGCTGTCCAGTGGGAAACATGTAATCCACTCTCATAACTGGATTAATGCCAACTCCAAAAGAGTTTAAGGCCACAAAAGTAGGCTTATGGCTCTTTGATGTTCTTTCCACCTTCCAGTATGGAGTGATACAGCTCCAAGGCCCACATATAGGATTTTTGATTGTGGACTTCTTACCACTCAAAACTGTAAGAACTAAATCACTTTTCAATCCTCCAGTTTGGGGTGTTACATTACAGCAGAATGAAGCAGATAAGAATTACTCTGGGCTTTTGTATTCTTTTGTCGTTACTTTCGGAAAAGTCAAATGTGTATGTATCAGTAGAGAGGTTTGTACATATGTGTGTGCACGTATTCATGAGTATGTGATGGAATGTAAATAATCTTGGCAAACTGTCATGTGATGTTTGTACTTGCTGAGAACTGACTCTAAGGGCCAAACTAACTGGTGTCAGAGCATGCTTATCTCAAGTGCCCTTTCAAACCCCCCTTGTTGGCGCAGTCTGGCCTCCTAGCTCTGAGGAAAGCAGTAAATAAAAAGTGGGAAATAGTAAGAGCTGGAGAGGACAGGAACTCCACAAGGAGAGCAACAGAACAAGAAAATTTGAACACAGGGAACTTCCCAGAGACTCATACTCCAACCAAGGACTATTCATGGAGATAACCTAGAATCCTGACAATGCAGCCACTTCTGATGAGAACTGATAGACTAAGATCAGAAAGAAGGAGAGGAGGACCTCCCCTATCAGTGGACTTGGGGAGGGGCATGCAAGCAGAAAGGGGGGAGGGTGGGACCAGGAGGGGAGAAGAGAGGAGCTTATGGGAGGATACAAAATGAATAAAGTGTAATTAATAAAAGTTAAATTAAAAAAAAAACATTGCTAAGATTCCCTAGACAGTAAAGCATTTTCAATCATGGTTACCACTGCTTATCTCATGGCATGATGATGCCTCAGTGAGAACAAGATGCTGAAAGCTCAGCTGTAGAGAGGGACTCTCTGCCCTGCACAGGACCCTCAGTTGGGACCTCTGGCCTGGCTGTGCCGGCAGGCCTTTCCCGTCATCTGTTGGATGATGTAAGCACCAAATTTGGTGCCATTTGTATGCTCAGTTAGGCTTTTCCAGTTGTTTCTGTCGGATCTTTTGCCTGATTTCATGATGGTTCGCTGTCTGCCTGCTATTTCTATCTCATACTTGCTACTTTTTGGTTTACTTTTGCTTTCTATATAAACTTAAACTCATTCATTCAAACCAGAAGCCTAGTTATCATAGAGCATTATCTATTAAGAATATTTCTATATTTATTTGTGTGTGTTGACAATGTATTTAAGTAATGTTTAATTACCATGTGAACTAAACAAACAAGCAGGAGGGGAAAAAAAGCCTCAAGCCTAGTCCATTAAATTAAGAGTTTCATTTTTTTGGCACTCTCTAGATAATAAAAGGGATTTGCATAAAATAGGATTTTTAAAAAATCGAAGAAATAATGCTTACCAGTAATTGATATTATGATATTATAATTTGGCATGATACCTTGTCACCTTAGTTCTTAAAGGGCATGGGCTATTAGTTACAATGGAGTGTTCCTTGTGAGTGCTTCTCCAAGATTCGCCCGTAACTTCTCTTCATTTCCACTCAGAACTCAGCAAAGGAGACTAAAAGGGTTGATAGTTGAGTCTCCAAAAGACAGAGAAAGTTGTTTGGCATAGGGCAAGTATGGCAGATGAAAAGGTCTTAGTGGAAGCAAAGTAGCTTTGTTTCATTCCCATCATTTCCCCTGTCTTAAAACATACATTGATTGTGGTTTTCCCTCTCCCTACTCTTCCCCACCTCTCCTCCCATCTGGATCCACTCCCTTTCTGTCTCTCATTAGAAAAGAACAGGCTTCTCGGGAATCCCTCTGTAGGTAGTGGGAAAAGAATAAGAGCCAGAAGAGATGGAGGACACCAGGAGAACAAGTCCTTCTAAATCAACTGAACAGGGCTCGTATGACGTCACGAAGACTGAAGCAGCAAGCACAGGGCCTACATGGGGTTGCACCGTGTCCTCTGTGTATATGTTACAGCTTTCAGTTTAGTGTTTTGGCAGGACTCCTGAGTTGAACAACTGGATCTCTGATTCCTGGGCTTTTCTATCCTCTTTTATTGCTGAGAGCATCAGTATGCCTTCTTCATTTTTTTTTTTCTGGGACTCTGAACCCGTCTTGCTTTCCTTGGCCTGCGTTCCTTCAGTGGACCCTTGTCTGTTCCCCATTTCCAGTGTGCTTTCAAGCTACCAGAAGACCCTCAAGCAAGCTTCTACCTCCCTTCTCTCAATACTTTTGTTTTGAGGAACCTTGGTGCTTTATACCCCACAATTTAAGTTGTTTGCATTTTATTAACTGTTAGCCCCTCTGTCATCCTCTAGGGTTCAAATCAGCGTATATAAGGAATTAAATCTAAATTTCTTGTTCTTCTAACTGAATAGCTAATTTTTCAGTTTCTGGGCAGAGCAAACCCTGAGTAATCTAATTTCTTTATATCGCTTTTCTTTCCCATGAAGTACCTTCCTCTCTTGTGGAAACTATTTACCTAGAAAGCCCACACTATCTCCTGGTCCTCAGAAAGACTCAAGTATGTTAACATCCCATCCATTAATTTGCTTTGACTCCACTTGGCATCCTTTGTACATATAAATAAAAACGTTTTATAAAACCATCTGTGAAAGTATTACATGAGGAGTGTATCTGAATGTTATTGGGTGCAATTTTTTAATCAAAGATTTTGAAATGCTTAACTTTATAGTTAAGTCTTTCATGTCCCTAGACTTCTCAAAGCACATAGCAATTTTTTGGTAAATTTCCTACTAAAAATACTGAGTGACCAAAAGGAGCCAGAGCCACACTCCACCCAAGCCACCTATATCAGATATAGAAAAGCTATAACTCAAGTGGAGAGTGCAGCCAAAGAGAAGCTCTCTGATATTTGATCACTTTCTGCTCTCCCTACAGCACATACCTATGCAACGGAAGGCATCTTACAAATTGTGCAATCTCTACTTTACATTAGCCATTTTGTTTTTGTCAGTTGGCAAACCATGGTTTCAAAATCAGCATTTATTTACATGAGCTCACATTACCAGCAGGTCAAAGGACTCCACGTTTTCTAGCAACATATACAAGCCTTTCTTCCCACACCACATGGCCTCTTCACAAAAGCAACAACAATCTCAGCATTTACCATCTTACCCTTCTTTACATCACCTCCCCATAAGTAAATTTTCATTCTTTTATTAGTTTTACTACAACGAATCGAACTCTCTTCCAATTCTCATTCTCATGACCAACCTACTAGCTACTCTTCTAACTTTAGCTATGGAAAAGCAGAGAGCACGAGTGAAAACTTTGAGTGTGGTATCAGCCTTGGGTTCTGCTAATTTGTCTTGTGTTTTAGGTGTCTTCCAGTCAGCTCCGCAGTCACTGAGGCCCAGAGGTGCTATTTTCCACTACTTTCCTTTAGTGCTGCAAATATTTATTACCTACTCAATGGAAGCCATCTGTGGTGCAAGTACCAAATTGGATGTATTTATCAACATGGAAAGAACCCCTTTGTGGGTTCAATGCAGTCTCCATATGTGCGCAGTGCCCTTATCACGCTCCAGGTATAAGTTCTCTGATAGCTAAATGGGAACAAGGATTTGGATTTAAAACCATCAACACACAGCAGCAGCGGCTGTGGACCCAAGCCCTACACCGCAAATAAGACATGTAGGTGGGAGGGGAGTAATTTGGAAGGAGAAAGGAAATGGACAGGAGCCAGAAGAGCTAGAGGGGTGAAAATGATAACAATGCTTTGCATACACATAAGAAATGACTATAAATGAAAAAACATTAAAGCTACATTCAAGCACTCAAGCTAAGCGACAAGGCAATCTCTGCATTTAGCCACAATGTAATCATTCATGTTTTTAATTTTGAGGGCTAACAAGTATTGTCTCTCTTGGTGGGTTAACTCTTTCTAAGGTTATTAAAGCTTCTCATTCTCCACCTCTCTTAAGATTTCCTGTCCTGAGTTATGTACCAGGCAGATGACAACCTTCAGTGTTCTCAGAGATCCCTCAGCTCAGAAGATTCCAAGCTCATTTCGCCTTTGTTGACCTGTGCCTGGTTTTGCCATACAGCTGGGAGCACCAGTATCAGAAACTAAGCCATCTTTGCCTTAGTTCTGTGCTGTAACATTCCCTGCTACCCACATGGAGCAACGGCCATTATTTCTCAGGGCCAACAGAAGATAAGTAGAGTAGAATATGTGGTCCTCCACGAAAAATTATGATACTCAGATCTGAGATGATTCTCCAAGAACCTGAAGCTGCAAATGACAACTCAATGGACTAGTCTTCTCAAGGAATTCCCCCACCTTACCAGAGAAAGGAAGCCACCTTACCAGAGAGAGCCTGTCTGATGTCTCTGCATGACTGGGCACTGTGAGAGGTGCAAAGGCCCTTTGTATTGATCTTGGAAGATCCAAGCTGAGCCCTGAAGCTCCCTTAGGATAACAGAAATCTCAAGGCAATTTGTTATTGCAGCCCAACTTCTCCCTGCCCAGCCCTGCTCCTGTTAGTGCTCCACAGTGCTGTCCCCCCTGACCACTTCTCAAAGAGCACACCCTGCAGACAGATGTCAGAGTCCATTGTAGGGAACTGGCCCAAGATAAAGGAGTTCTAAATGAAAATTCAATGCTAATTTAATGACACCTTGGTAGCATATTGATTCCTCTTTTTTTAATTCAATAAATGTGAATGCTTGTATTTTTATAATATGTTGATGTAGTTATAATTTCTTGTATGCTGTATGGATTCTTGCCTGTCAATAAACAGCTGATTGACCTATAGCTAAGGCAGGAAATAGGAGGGAGGAGTTCCAGTAGAGAGAATAAATGCTGGGATAGAGGGAAGCACACAGAGGATTTGCCAGGGACACTGAGGAGGACAGACGCATGAAACCTGAGCAGAGGAAACTGACCACATGGCAAAACTTAGTGTAGAATAAATGGAATATTAGTTATGAGCAAGTCAGGAAACATGCCTAGCTATATTGGCCTAAGTTTTTGTAAATATATTTAAGTCTCAGAGTAGTTATTCCTGGAAACAAAGGCATGGGTGAAAAACACGGGTCACAGAAAAACCCCATCAACATATTGATTACTTCCTATGTTTTAATACAATCATAAATTCAAAAATGATTTCAAGGCTTAATTCCAGATAAGGAATTAAGTTAATTACACATACTATAAAATAACAGTTGGCTGAGCCAGGATTTAAATCCAAGCCCAAAGAAACGCATTCACATCTAAATATCCAGGAACAAACGAAGAGCCATGAGAGTGCCTGGCTTTGCAGGAGCCAGTGTCCTAGAATAGTGCACTTCCAGGTCCTTCCACTGCATCCCTAGAGTGCTCTCAATGAGGCCATGTTGCTTCTCATTAGTGTAAAACCCTCCATTTTATTTCTGAAGCCAGCAGCATTCATCCCATTCCAACTGCTAACAATTAGTTTTAGAATTGTTATGTCATACACATAATCATTCCCACTGGGACAAGAAATTAGTCTCTTGAGGATTCTTGGAAAGAAATAGCTGACAAGAAAAAGACATGGGTGAAGAGAAGGCCTTTTTCTTGGCAGGATATTGTCTTGACATATAGCAATGGGAAAGTAGCAGCCATCTGTAGTCTCGGGAGATGACCGACATCTTCAATACAAAACCAATAGTCTACTGTGGGACAAATAGGAATGGAAAGCGTCAATGTCCCTAACGTGGTTTGTGGATTCTAACTCAACTGTTCAAAAACTTGCCATGCCTATAGCCATCCTCTTACACAATATTATAAGTTATGTGTTGTTTCAGCCATTAATTCTGGAAGGGGCAAAAGATAGGGTTGTTACTTGCAGCCAAAAGTATCTTAAATGCACAAAGCTTGTTGGACTAGAAGGAAACTTAGGAAACCTGATGGGGGAAGGGTTAATAAAATTTTTAACAAAGTATCACAAAATATAATGTGTACAAATGACAAAAAATGAGTTAGTAATTTAAATTAATAGAAAAGTAAACATAATAAAGTAAGATAAATGATAAGGAAATAGAGAAAGGTCAAATATAACAGAATTAAGAATAAAGAATAAAATGAATTTGGCAAATTTGTATGGAATACTAAAATTGTCTAGTCACTAAATCAAATTGTCCAGGGAGACACAGTAATTTATTTCCAAGATTCTTCAATCATTCACAGACTGCTCTGAAATCAGATAATATCAACGGTCCCTGAAGAAATATCCAGCTTAAATTTGGTAATCATGATTTGTGTAATGATAGTTTTAAACTTATTATCTTCATGTTTAAAAGTTTAATGATAAGAATAGTTTAGAGAGCCAGTAATTGCATAGCTATAATCCTATGTTTTATGTCTGCCTCAAACAAACGTGAGTCAATGTACAGTAATGATAAATGGATATATTTATAAATGTCTCCCTTAGCCAGAACCAAGAACCATTATTTTTTTAAGGAGCATAAATAAGAACAACTCATGTCACATGATAAGAGTAAAACTTTAGAGATTGCAAGGCAAAACTCAAGAGCAGATTAGTAGGAGGTCATAGGCCAGCCCTATGTAAAGACATCCTGTATTAGGGTTGAGATCTGCATGCACCTTAACCAAAGTTCTAACCCTGAAGAGGTGCTGGCTACCAAATAGTGACCTCCCAATTTTATTCACTGTTCTGAATCACTATCCACTCTACATGCCTATGTTTTTCTCATTATGCTGCCATTATTCCACACTGTGGTTCCAGGGATAGTTAGTGTACATGAGATAGATTCATATCTTACCAAAGGTTAGTGTATTGATCATTGGATCTTGGCTCATCATATTCTGACAAGAATGCCTTCATTTGGCAGCTTACTTTTCATAATTGTGTATTGACCTAGCTATCAGCCGACTACTTAGCCATCATCCATTAACTATCTATCATCTATCTCTATATATTTATTTATCATGTATGTCTACTTGTCTCATTATCTGTCAATATTGTGTGTTTGTATGTTCCTGTGTGCATGTGTGTGTGAATGTGTGTGAGTGTGTGTGTGTGTATGTGTATGTGTTTTATGTGCATGTGTGCCTATAGGTGTGCATTTACATGTGTGCTCCTCTATGGAGGGCCAGGGTCTGTGGCATCTATTTTCTTCTATACACCTTAGTTTTTGAGGCAGAGTTTCTCATTAAACGTGTAGCTGATACATTCTGCTGGACTGGCTAGCATGTGTAGTCCTCTTGCCTATGCTTCTCCAGCACTGGGATTAGAGGCATGTGCCCCTGTTCCTAGCTTTTACATAGAATGGACTCAGGTCCTCATGCTTGCCTGGCAAACACATTACAAACTGAGCCATCTCCCCAGGCTTTATCTGGCTATCTTTTATAGGTAGGCTGTAAAAGTTTTCCAGAGAAGGTCCTTTTGACAGGGGTCTCAAAGATAGTGATGTGATCCTAGATTTCTAGCCAGTTGGAAAAGAAACCATGTCCTTACTTACATTAATTTGAGTGTGACCATTGTTGCTGAAAACAGTTTGAAATCATCTGGGAGTTGAAGAGACAGCACGGATCTGGTTGGCCCATGCAGGAGTCTTGGGTACATCTGAGGAACAAACTTCCCAGAATCCTCATGTCTGCTACAGGTAGAACAGTGTAGTCCTCCTGGAAGAGGAAGATCAGCTAGGGAAGCAGAAACACGTTGACAGCTAGAGTGACTCATTAGCACTCCTAGGACAACGGGCTAATGGGGACAGCTGCACAAGTTGAGACCTGGTCCTGTTCAGGACGTCTCAAGGATATGTCACCATCCTTAAACAAGCATTCTACATTCCCCACTGAAAAATATAAGGAAAAATCAGAATTTATAAAACGACAAAGAGAATCCTGCTGGCAACAACTTCCTTCTTAAAAGAAATGAATTATTTAAAGCCAAATAAAATTTCCTAAAAATTTTATTTATGTCTCTGCTTTCAAGAAATTTACCCACACGGGAGGCGGACAGCTTAGTGTCGCCCATATTCACCTTGAGTTTTGCAAGGAGCTTAGAGAGATGAATTAAATCTTCTTTACCACATTCTTTTTCAAGCAAGAGAGGGCAAATAATGCCTATCCTAAAACTAAATTTAAAGTGGGAATCTACTTTTTTTTTCCATTAAAATTTTGTGTCAGTTTAATAACTTCTGAACCATTATGTCCCATCTTTCAAAAATGAAAACTTTTACTATAGACTGCAGACTCGCTTTGAACCCCGTGTTGTATTTACTTAGATGAGCATTTCTACATTTTTCCTGCAGCTGTAGTTAAGACTTTGAACTTTAAATAACCATTTAGAATTAAAGTGAAGGGATTCTACCAAAGCTCCTATGTAGAATTCCTAGACTGGGTGAGGATGGACAAGTGCACACAGAACGCACAGTTCAAATTAGAGAGTGGTGGCCTGTGAAAAAAATTAGATCAGTGAATTTTAGAACTGGGAGAGCATGATAATTCAACCTTGTCATTTTACAAAGAAAGAAATATTGAACTACAAAGCTCCTCAAGCCTGAATCAATAGTTCTCTTCTAAAGTCTTGGCTCTTCATATTTATCCAGAGAAATGATGAATTGGTTTTTAAATTTCCTTATGGTCAGAATCATTTATCTCAAGTCCCAGAGCAAAGCTAGGTTATGATATTGATTATTTTTCTATCTAAATTGTCTTGGAAATTGTCAGTTGTTGATTTCCTTTAAATGTGAACTTTCATTACTTAAAGATCCCAAGTAAAAGAATCAATAAACAACACAAACTCTATGACTTGCTCAAAGATGGCATTCAAATCTCATGCTGCAATTTATTTTTTCTTTTAAGAATCACTGTTTTTATAATCATACTACATATGGTATGGATTTCATTGTAAATAAGAACTAATTTGAAATCATAGCTTCACAAAGTACAAACTAAACAAACAAATACACTGACTTGGCTCCTTGACTTTGTTCTCCCCACACTGGAGTAGCACACAGTGTTTAGGGCTTCAGTAACAAACACAGAGGCTGTGTTATTATGCTTTGGCCAGAAACAATGAATCCATCTAGAGCAATGGGTTCTCTAATGACCTCTCATCTTCCTTATTAAGCATGATGGAGCACACTTCTCCTTAGCCCAAATCTCACAAAGGCTTTCTGCTTCTTTCACAGGAAAACAACAACAACTACACACACACACACACACACACACACACACACACAATTTCCTACATTGGGCCTTCATCTTATATTATTGAGGCTGTACTATTTGTTTACTATAGGTACCTGCTGACCCACCTGGCTTCAATCACAGTGACCCTCTCTGTTGTTCCTATGACATGATGAGATATTTCTTTTGGGCTTATGTTCTTCCTTCTAGGTAATCATCCACTTTCAGATCTTGCCTGATTATCACCTTCAAATCTCAACTCAAAATTCCTAGCTTACTGAGGTCATCTGATCACCCTGCAATTCCATCACACACCCTTCCTCTTATTGTTTCGCATTGCAATGACCACCTTTGTAGTGGTTTGGATGATATGTCCCTCCATTCTCCATATTTGGATTCTTAATGACCAGTTGGCAGAGTTATATAGGTTTAAGAGGTATAGAGGTATAGAATTATGAAAAGAAGTATGTCACTGAGAGTAGATTTGGAAACCTTAAAGACTTAGACCATTTGGAGTTTGCTCCCTCTGCTTTCTGTTTGAGATGTGAGCACTCAACTTCCTGCTTCAACCACCATGGCTTGAAAAATAAGTCAAATAATCCATTCCTCCTATGAGCTGTCTTGGTCATGGCATTTTATCACATCAATATTAACTAATACAACTGTCTGAGACAAGGCGTATTTTATGTGTTTCTTTTCACTAGAAAACATATTAAATTTCACCCATTTTTCATTGCTATATCCCTAGTGCCAGGAGCAGTGACTTTAACGTAGTATATTTCCAGTAAATATTATCAAATGGATTGATCCTAAGTGAGCTATAAAATAAATAGACATAAAAATTATAAAGACATGAGAAAAAAACAAAAATCTTAAAGAGCCAATACTATGAAAAGAAAAAAATTAATCCCAATCTATATCCTACAAATTAATAAAAATATCACCTGACTTAGAAATCTGATAGCTTGATAACAAGGTGAACTGGCTGGTTGGACATAGCCAGACAAGAAATTATAAAGCTGAAAGGAATTATCCAGAAAGCAGCATGAAGAAACACAAGGCAAATTAAAAAAAAAAAAATACATGAAGAATGAGAGAGGAAAAGAAGTTGCAGACGTGGGAAAGAGAAAACCAAAAGAGACATTCAAAAGATAGGTTTCATTTTTTTCACAAGCAAAAATGTAAGAATCAATGAACCTTCTGGGCTTGGTGTCACACACATTTACTCCAAGCACTTGGGAGGCAGAGACAGGCAGACTTCTGGGAATTTGAAGACAGCCTGGGCTACCTAGAAAATTCTAGAGTGGTCAAGTCTACATAATGAAACCTTGTCTCAACCCTCACCCAAAACAACGAAGTCAACAAACCCCAAACAAAACATATTGTTGTCCATACTCAAAACGGAAAAAGAAGAAAATCTGCAAAAACACTGACAAGTAGAAGTAATCGCACAGAAAATAAAACAGCTCGATTGCAAACAAATAACCATGAAGAAAACATAAGCAAGCATTCCTTCTCCTCAAAGAAAATGAACCAGAGGTCAAGGTAAAGGCAAGAACAGCACAAAACCACTGAAACAAAACGTAACATTTAGGTGAACAGATGACTCATTGCTGAAGTGTATTAACAATGCTCTCAAAGCTTTTACATTTTCTCCTTTTTTTTAAGTTTGAATACATGGGTAATTAGCTACCATTAGTATGTCCTATGTCTTGCTTCAATAATAAGAGATTAGTAAATGGCTTTCAAAGCTCTGTAAATATTGGAAGGTAACCCACTGCTATTTTAATGACATGCTTCTTGTTGCTTTAGAAATCTGGTCAGTAGGGATGAGCTAGTGTAAATCAGCAGATGTTCCTATCTTGTTCATGCTACAACATTACAGTGGGTTGGCTGGGGCCTCTGTCACCCTCTCTCTGGGGCTAGGAGTATTATCAGTAGGCACACCAGGAAGAAAAGGCTCAGTGAATCAATACTCGAGGCTCGTGTTTCATGCTACACAAAGGACATGGCAAAGCAAATTCGTATCTGGATACCTGATGCACATCCTACCTGTGTGGTGGCAGAAATGAATACATTGTAAAGAAAGTTATTAACTCATGCTGCCCGGTTAACCATGTTTTCATTCACCAGCCATTGTTTGTATTAAGCACATGGTCTATTTAGCTCGATAAGTATTCTCCTCAAAGCTCTAACAACAGTTTATGCTTAGGCCTGACTAGAGCCCCAGGGAACAATCTTCTAAGCACATCACTCACTCAGTTTCAAAATACCCTTTCCCCATAACTGGAGGTTCCCTTTACTGAGATAACATTCTGTCGGTTCCATTTAAGTTGAATAAGATCTTCATTTTATTCTCCTGCCTCTGCAGAAGACATTGATACAACCCCCTTTAAAAAAATAAAAATAAACCACTTCTAGCCAGGTGTGATGGCCACACCCATAATCCCAGAGGAAAATGCAGGTGGATCTCTGAGTTTGAGGCCAGCCTGATCTACAGGGCGAGTTCTAGGACAGCCAAGGCTGCACAGAAAAACCCTGTCTCAATAAACCAAAAGATAGATAGATGATAGATAGATAAGTAGATGGATGGATGGATGAATAGATGGATGGATGGATGGATGGATGGATGGATGGATGGATGGATGGATAGATGGATGGATAGATGGCACATGTGTACCCCATGCACACACATAATAAATTAAAATGTAATAAATGCTTTAATTACAAATAACTTGTGAGCTTAATCGTCCTACAATTCTTAATTTTGTTCAATTAGTGATCTGATCAATCTTCATATACCATGTCCTCCTCCAATCGCAGGTCAGCAGTTTAGGTGAGTGAGCAGATATCACCATAGGCAGCTGTCACCATGAACACAGGCACTTAGAAGAGAGCTGACAGTCAGTTGTAGCACTCATTTTTAAAACTCTTCTTTATTTGGGATGTTTAGTCAACTGCCATTCCAACCTCCCAACCTTACATAGGGAGAGAAGGTTAGTGAGGAGAGAGAGCCTCTTTATTTCTCCTAGCTGTTTAAGGTTAAGGGGTTCTTTTAGGGCTTTATACCTATCTCCATCAATAGCAGATGCAGCCAGCAATCTCATCAGAGCCGCTGCACCTTGAAGTGTTTTTTTCTCCATCTCTCTCTGGTCTCTCCAAACTCCTACATGCCACACCTTCTCTTTCTGGGCTCTCATATTTATATTCTCAGAGCCCTAGACCACACCCCTCTTCCTGCAGCACATGGCAAAAAACACATCCCGCATGAGACAATTAACAGATGTGGACAAGCTATAGCCCAACTAAAATCCCACACTTGGGGTTAAAACAAAAACATATTTACCTACCATAACTGAGTTTACAAAAAAACAAAAAACTTTCCATTACACTCATCCATGGGATTTTCTCACAAAATAACAAAAATGAGGAAGAAGAAACCTGATATTTACTTACTTCTTACTGCTCCCTAGTCTTTGCATCTTTTGTAAGTCTTATTATTAAAAATAACAAAGAAAATAACCACAGGCAAACTCCGAATATGACATAATATTAATCCAGATGTGAACGATCTAGTCCTGAGCTTACACATGATCGATAATAAGTTGAATCTAACGCAAATGAGAAGACGTGTCGCATACACTGAGTGGACAGGCTCCATGAGATGCTCTAGACTAGACAGATTTTTTAGCTCAACAGTCTCAACAACAGTACACTTGCTGACTCAGAAAAGCTAGGGAGAAAATGAAGACTTTAATTCTTTAAACACACATCCCACAATTTGTCTATCATAAATTTTAGTTAATCAACACTATTTTGGTGAACATTAAAAACACAACTCATCTTGGCTTGTGCAATTAAAAGACAGCCATCACCTGCTCAAAAGTTATTGCATGTGGGAGAAAACAAACCTGCTAAGCAAAGCACTTGCCTAGCTGGCAATTTAAATTCACCTTAAAGAACTAAGTCTACAGTGTGACAAAACCTGCTTGGCTTTACAGGTTATTTCCAATTCTTCAGCTTTTGCTCAGAATGTACTGTTGCACATTCACAAATTGAAGGCACATGTGGTGCAGCTCCCTACAGTTGCCTCGGATGCTTAACAGCATAATTACTACATGCTAGCTCCGATGACTTTATTATTCACTCGACAGTCTACCAAACTGTGTTATGGAAAGATCTAAGAGATGCCCCTGTGATAAAAGCTTTGAGGCAAGACCGAAAGCCTAAGCTGGGTTCCTGGAATCTATACAAAAGGCCAGATGTGTTAGCACTCATCTGTATTCCCAGCAGTCATATGGTGAGACCAGAGGCAGACAGGACACCCTGCTGGAAGCTCACAGGCCAGCAAGCCTGGCAGACGGTGGGCGACGGAAAACTAGACAGAGCCTGTCTAAGCAAGATGGAAGGCACAAGCAAATTCCTGAACATTGTCCTCCACATGCATGCACGACACATGCATGCACACATTCATCCACCCAGACAGAGGTGAATAAAAATAAAATTTAAAAGACTACACAGATAAATGTAAGTGTACAGAATCATGGTGTTACAATTCATATTTGATTGAGGGATCAAAGGCCTGGCCCTTGTAAGGAGTACAGCATACCGGAGCATCTATCTCTGCTTTTAGAAACAGCAAGTGGGGATGCTGACAGAGGCACAGAAGAGGCATTTAAGTGATGCTAATCTGTTTGAGTGTGGATCATGGATAATGCAGAAGTTAAGGCACCACACTGGAGTTCAGCCAGACTCTTTCCCGCATGGCTATACTCTGTCCTAACATCTGTGATTCATTTATTTCTGTACAAAGGACTGCATTCAGGCTTTGCTCATGCTAAGCACATGCTCTATGGAATTTATGTTTTGAAAGCCTGGCAACCACCAAGAACAGTGAAGTTAGGGTTGTTTTCAGTATCTTCCTAAATTTACTTTCCCTGTTTGGAATACTAAGATTCTGGCTACATAATCTCCTTTACAGATTTTCCTAGCTTTCCACTGGCCTCCCTGATAAAATGTGCTTAAGGTTCTCAAATTAGTGTACTTTATAAGTATTGGCTTACCTGAGGGACATGAAGACAACAGGTGTCTTAATCACTGAATATCTGATACCATGACTACCATTAGCCAGCTGATGACAGTTCTCTAAATTTAAGTCGTCAGCATTATCAAGACTAAAAACAGAGTATGGAAAACCTTGAGAGGAATATTACTATCAATTGTTTCCTGGTGAATATATACACAGCGCCAACCTAAAATAGTTTCACTTTCATTTGCCTTTAAAATAGGAGAGCAACTCCACACAAGATATCCAACACTCTTTTGAACTGGGCTTATGTTAGATGATTCTGCCCAAGTACAGTAGAATTCAGAGCATGCTGAAGATAGTCCACACTAAGCTTTATGTTCAGTGGGTTAGAAGCATCAAATGTTGATCTATGGTATGTGTTTCAAACTTAAAATGGGTCTATGCAGATAGAGCTCCACTATAAGTTGAGAAGAATCTGTGTACTGATGCCTAAAAGAGAAACCTCATTATAAATTCATTCGTTCATATTTATGCAGAGGCTAAAAACTGCAGTGTAGCTCTGTGAGAAGGTACCTAATTTTATTTCTGCTCCTGACCCCTCTCTGCTCCCCCGCCAAGAGAGGGTTTGTTTGACTCACAGTTCCAAGTTACACCATCATTGGGGGAAGTCAAGGTAGAAACTCAAGCAGCCAGTTACAGCACATGAGTGGTCAAAAGCAGAGAGAAGGGGATGCATGCACCCGGCCTACTTGCCCAGTTACATTTTTTCACTGTTTCACACTTTGGGGCCCTGGCTAGGAAATGGCGCTGCCCACATTCAGGGTGGGTCTTTTGACTTCAACAAATCCAATTAACAAAACGATGGCATGCCCATAGTCTGATCTGACCTGGGCAATCGCTCACTGCGCCTCTTCTCCGTGAGTCTAGATTGTATGAGTTAACAGCTAAAACTGCCAACCCTCAAAGAAACATTTTGGAGAGACAATGATTTTCAGAAAGAGGAGGTCATTCCTAAATGCCTGGGGATCTCTTTATAGCAAGATGAGAGTGTAGACCAGTGGCTCTCAACCTACAGGTCGTGACTCCTTTGGAAAGTAAATGGTCCTTTCACTAAGGTCAGCTAAGACCATCAGAAAACATAGATATTTACACTATGATTCATAACAGTAGCAAAATGACAGTTACAAAGTAGCAATGAAAATAATTTTATGGTTGGGAGTTACCACAACATGAGGAGCTGTATTAAAGAAAGGGTCTCAGAATTAGAAAGGTTGAGGAATACTATTGCAGACTGTCAATTGACAAAAATGCTGTCCCTCACCCCAAGCACAAAGCCCAAAATGTGTGTCTGTGTACATGCATTTAGCAATTATGTACCAAGTAATTTCTTGTTTTCTCACAGTTTGACCCCTTTATCACAAAAAAAAATTTAATACACCAAATCAAAATCAAAGCAATGAATTCAGAATCTAAGCAGACAGTTCTATTGGAGTTCACACACTAAAACTCCGCACAGGGGATGATCAGCATGAAGGGAAAGCATGAGCCATTCACTGAATCCCATTTGTGTGTTCAGTCCACAAAGTACCCTTCCTGTGGTCAGCCCTGGCAAAAATGTGCAAGAAAATTACTCAAGGCTAAGTTTTAAAAGTTCCCAGATGGCTAGAGGTTACCAGTAGCCAGCGTTTGCAAATTGCTGTGGACATGTTCCAGTCTATAGTTCCTGTGACTCCTCATGGTTTGCCTGGGGGAGAAACAGAGGAGCCAGGGGGGTCTTTGTCAGCAGTGAGCGGTGTTTAGTCCTTGACTGTGGACAGCTCTTTTCTTAGCAAATCTTAGAAATCAAAGTTTGAAGGATGTAAGAAGTTGGTAAAACTTTAACTGCATCACAAACAAAACTCAAAAGTATTTCTAAGAATAAAAACATAGTCCTTTACCACAAGGTAAGATTCACATCTGCCTGCTAATCAATGATTGTCAAGTGAACAAACAATCAAGAAAATTATGATCCATGATGAAGAGAAAAATCAGTCAATCAAAAACAACTCAGAACTTATACGGGTGATAAAAGCCTCAGACATTTTTTTTAGTTATTATAATTGAACACATTCCCCAAGTGAGAAGAAATTTACAAAGCAATCATTCAGATCTGTATCAAATTCTAAAATGAAAACTACAAAGTGATGTGAAAACAAGTAACAGAAGATTGGATATCAAGGAGAAAAAAGTCAGTGAATTTAGTCATGATAGAAACCAGATGAAGTAAAAAACAAAAATATTTTTTAAACAAACTTGAATGTAAAACTGAAAACAACAAAAACTAAAATAAAATGGAATTAAAAATAATTTTAATTCTTGATTAGACACAAAAAACATGATCCATAAAAGAGCAAACTATTAAATAAAACTTCCCCCAAACTTAAGGCATCTGTCTTTGAAAGTCCATTTAAAGAGTAAAAAAGTATGGATTAAGAAAAAATGCTTTCAAACTATGTATTAGATAAAAGATATTTATTCACACATGTGAACAACTTTTAAAAACTCATTAGCAACATTCTAAACCCAAGAAGAAAATGAAGACACATTAACACAGTTTACAAAAAGAAACACATACACACAATAAACACATGAATATTCAATACCCTGGTCATTAGGGTAACACAATGCTAAAACACAAACACATATCTATTAAAATAGCATAGATAAAAGGCTGAATTTCTGGTTAGAGTTACAATTACTATGAAGAAACAATATGACCAAAAGCAATTTAGGGAGGAAAGGGTTAACTTGACTTACACTTCCACATCCTAATTCATCTCTGAACGAAAAAAGGATAGAAACTCAAGTAGGTCTGGAACCTGGAGGCAGGAGCGGAAGCAGAGGCCATAGAGAGATGCTGCTTCCTGGCTTGCTCCTCATGGCTTGCTCAGCCTGCTTTCTTATAGCACCCAGGACCACCAACCCGGGGATAACACCATATGTAATGGGATGGGCCCTCCTACATCGATCACTAATTAAGAAACTGTCTTGCAGGCTTGCATACTCTAAACATAATCTATCAAAATAGCATTTGTAGTCATAGAAATAAGCGCCCGGTGTCATACTTTTCTTCGGGATTGAAACAGGTAGCACGTTTAAGATAGTGTCCCTAGAAACAGTGTTCAAACACATGCTTGAGTCTCAGAGTTCTCAGGGAGTTGGGACTCCTCTGCAGAATGACTTTAGTACTGATGCCTGAAAGAGATCCATGCTGCGAGCCATCTGCCGTCGGCTGTGACTGTCGCTGCTGGATTAGTGAGGCTCCACACAGTTCCACTTGCTGATCTCAGGAGGACACTGGGAGTGAGGAATGCAGAATAGAACTTGCTGGCTGAACCCATAAAGGACCACTTGGCCCTTTCCAGAGAAAGCAGCTGCTTTCACAAAAGGGAACTTTCTTGGATTGTTCGGGAAGGATATCAAAGAGTCACAGAGCACAGAATCAAAGTGAAGACATAGCATCTAACATACCTATCTGAACAAACTTGTAAGAAAGGCATTCTGCTCTTATAGTTCAAACAAAAGCCTGTCCAGTCATGTTGACGGGCCCAATATTCAGGGCCAAGTATGTCCCAAGGCTCAGTTTACTTATCCATTCTAGCGTACAGTCAATGCATTAAAAAAAAAAAAAAAAAAAAAAAAGAGTTGGGATTTTCCATCCACTAGCTAAGGCCCTTAACCCATAGATGTATTTATTATATTTATCTATAGGCACTTGCTGAATAATTGGCTTCCTTGCAGAGTGGACCATATTTTGTTTTATCCGGGCTCTCATCCCAGGGCCTGGCATGATGCATGGAATGAAACTCACACCATCTCATAAGTACGTGGTACTCCCTCTGCTCCAGGTACTCTTTCTAAGGAGTTACTTCTTAGCAGTATGATTTGTCACAAACTCGTAAGGTTGACATGATTATGGATGTTGTTTTACAGATTACGGAAAACAGGTACAAAGAATTTTAAGTAGCAAGTGCTAGATGTGTATTTGGAGTACCTATCGAGTGATGAGCATCCTGCTTGTCATAGAGGATGTCAAAGTCCACACTGGGAGATTGTAGATTGGCGGCTGTACCCTATAAAGTTTAAAAAACCAAGCTCAGGGCGTGAGCCAAGACTTACTCAGCCACAGTTCTCAGCAATGAAAAAGCAAAGTATAGTCCAAAATGTTCTTCTTAAGAAAAA